>VZTN01025917.1:85635-182616 GCA_013400515.1 Erpornis zantholeuca | reverse complement strand
TCCTCCTCCTCCTCCTCCTCCTCCTCCTCCGGGTCGCCAGTGGAAGCTATGACAGCAGGAGTGCATCCTGTCGGGCACCCTTGCCCAGCTGATTTATTTAATAAAGAGCTGAATATTAATAAAGGCTTTAGCCCTGTTCATTTCAAGCTGATTCCATGACACACCTCACTGGTGAAAAGGAGAACCCTCCACAAGTGCCCATAGCACAGCTTTGAAGCCTTCCAGGGGACCTGAAAATTTTATCTTTACCCAGAAACTCAGCCCATTCCTGCTGCCAGGAGTTGGTCATGTAGTTTTACTCAACTGAAATGAAGAGAGCTTGTTCTCTGTGGGATGCAAGCGTTTCCTGGAGCCTCAGGTACCTGCCCTGCCCTTTAGTGACTCCCTGCCCCAGGGGAGGGCACAAACGCCCCTTTCCCTTCCCCATCTCAATGGTGTGCCTGAAAACAATGAGATCCTTCAGGTGAAGCATCATTTACAAAAGAGTTCCAGAGGCAGATGGAGCAGTTACTTCTGGAGGGATCAGAGCATCCTGGAAATCTCCCTGGAGGGTTTCTGATGAGTCCAAGCCACAGCACATGGACACAGGCACCACAGCAGTGAGCCAAGGGACAGGAGGAGACCCATAGAATTCAGGATGTGGTTTAACTCGGCACACATGGACTTCAGATTTCATTGGTGGAGCCCAAATTAAACAAGCACAGGCACCAGGATGTGACACAACTTTAGTAATAAAGCTTCAGTGTGGGAACTGCCAAAGAAAGAAGCTAGCAGTAGCATCAATAAATGTGCAGGGCAAACAGGCCAGCTGCAATTTATTCTACATGTGCTTCAGACATTTCACATTGTCTTCATTCCTCACAAAGTTTTTGTGATGCCTGTCGCATGAGCATGTTCTAAATGCCAAATTTAGCGCACTGAACATTGCTTAGCAGCCTCACGAACACTCCCCCTGCCTATTGTGAAGGGGAAAATAAACAGATTATTAATCTGAGATATTTATGGTGCAACATTTTACAATGACTAGTCAGCCTGGCTATATATTAAAAGCTCTTTTGTTTTGTTTTGTGGCACACGATGGCTGGTTAATAGCACAAGGGAGGCACTCCAGTCTCTCCTTTCCTCAGAACAATTAGGACTATAAAGGAAAGGTGAGACTGGTGGGAATGGGATTTCCTCACCTCATTCCTGGTGCCTGTAAGATTGACACTCTATCCCAACAACTCACCAGCAGCTCCTTTATATTCAGTGCAGAGCATCAGGCAGCCCAGGGAGTCACCAAGCAAAGATGATGGCTTTAAATGAAGCAAAATGTTCCTAGAGAGTAGATTGCCATATGTATATCTGTGGGTGTGGCTGGCACTGCCACACCTGAGAGCACAGAATGGTGAATTTGGAAGTCAATGAGATAAATAGGCCACCTCAAAGGTGCACAGTCAAAACAGAGCAAGAACATGAGTCCCTGTATGTTTATGTGTGACCATGGAGAGACAGGTCTGCTTGCTCCCAGAACAACCTGGCACGGAAACCTTGCCAACTGCAAAGGTGTTTCTTCACCCACCTGAAATGTGGGGCTCCATCTTGTCCCTTTGTCCCCTTGGCCACCACACAAGCCAGTACTGCAATTTGAGACTTGGAAACTGCAACCTCTGCAGTGCTGACCCTGGCAGAGCCTTCAGGAGTGGGGTGACTGGAATTCTGCAGGAATCACAGCACTGTGGATGGCAATTTGCTGCTCATCAGGCCCATGGCCACTCGAAGGGTGTGTGCCAGAGCTGAGAGAAGCTGTCGTCATGGAGGGCACCTGCTGCAGGAGTGTCTTGGGGTGACTTTATGATGCTGTATCCCCTATCACCTGCTTATTGCCCAGACATGAATCCTGTGCCTTTCTGTGCCTCTAAGCTGGGTCCGAGAGTAAGGTGGGGGAAGCCGAGCGAATTCTTTAGCACAGTTTGTGCCTAAGGACTCACAGACTCCCCCGCGTTCTCACCGCTGCAGAGCCGAGGAAGCACCTTCCTGCTTTTCCCCAGCTCTCAGCAACTTTTCTCAGGAGAGAGATGGAGAGTTACAATTCCTTGCTTTTAGCTAGCTTCTTGTTCATTAGCTGAGGCAAGAAGCTAATCCTGGGAGTTTCTTTTCTTCTCCTGGGCTGTTCAGCCTTGCTCTGGTCCGGAGCACCCCATCACCAGGAGGCCCCACACCACGGCCTGGACGGGCCTACACCACAGCCCTGCTCCAGAGAGAGCAGAGCCACACCCACAGAAAGGACTCTGAATCTAACAGGTCTTCTCCACAGCGAGGGGTTTTATTATTTAACATTATCCATTCTCTCGTACCCCGTGCTTGTTAAATAAACAGCTTTTTTTTCTCTTTCCTCCAAGAAATTTCTTTCCGAACCTGGCGGGGGGGAGGGGCTGCTGAAACGTGCCTTCTGTCAGAGGACGTTTATCTCAGAATGTTTCCTCCTAATTTGTCTCCAACCGAGACAAGGGAGCAGAGATGCTTCTTGTCTGTCCCTGGGAAAGGGAGGGATTGTGTTTCTCTTGGCAAGTGACCCTTCTTTCAAAAGAGGGCTCCACAGAAATATCCACTGTAGGACAGGGAAAGCAGCAGAAGATGACACGGGTCTGTGTTACCAAAGGGCTGCCCAGGAGCTAATGGGGATGACTGCAGGGATGGTGACAAAATGACAGAGGATGCTTCCCATTTGATATTAATCTCACAAAGCAGAGAAGATGAAGAGCTGGTCCTTCCCTTGATACATCCCTTCACTACTGGGATCTTGAAGGGCAGTTTACCCTGACCTCCTCTTCCCAAGCTCCTCCTGAGCAGAGGGCAGGGAAACACTGCTTTTTGAGGAAGGAAACTTCATGTCAAGTCTTTGGAGATCACAGGGCTTTTCAGATCAACTATTGCTTTCCTCAGGGCTCACGAGTAGAAAAATTCTCCTCTGGTGAGTGTCAATATCCCAGCAAACAGTCCTGTTTTTCCTTCTATACATTTGTGAGGGCATTTCTAACAAGTCTACACACATTAGAGATGTTATTTCTTGCTGGTGTGTAGTTGACCGTCCACACTCTGTCTGGAGAGAAAAGGGAAGGCTTTCCTTAAGGACTTATTTGCAGCTGTGAGGCTTTTCCAAATTTGAAAAAAGCCTGTTGAGATTAGATCAGTCAGATCTAGAAAAACCTGAAGGACAAAGGTCTCCAACAGTGCAAAAAGCTGACACTGAAGCTTGGCCAGGTGTATCACGGTCAGCAGTCCATGGGAGGAACAAAGGGTTGGACAGCCTAAGGAGGTAGCCAGGCAATTACTCATTTAGGAGGCATTTTTTATTGCTTTTGTGAAGCATGATTCATCTCTTAATGAGTGCATGGACAGTCAATCCTCTGGGGGTGCAAATGAGTCACCACATGCTCCCCTCTCGCTGCTCCCATGATGCTGAGACTGCACGGCCAAAACCAACCCTTGGAGGAAGCAGGTCTGAGAATCAGCAACTGCTCACATTAAAAAAAACAAACCAAAAACAAAAACAAAAAACCAAAAAAAAAACCAACCAAAACCAACCCACAAACTGGAATTCACATATTTAAAGTGATATAAACCCCTCTTATCATAGACTGGGTGTTGTGGATGTGAACATATTCCTATGAGGCAGCTTGCACCTCCAAAGAACGTGGCCCTGGTTGCTAGAGAGAGAAATACAGAACTGGAAGAACCATCAAGGCTTTGAAAGGGTTTTTTGTCAACCATGTTCCTACCTGCTTTCAGCACAAGCATCTTATGCCTCAGGAAATTTGGCAAGGGTAGGATAAGAAGGCCAGTTTTACACAGGGCTTTCCCACATGGACAGGGTCTCAGTGCTCTCCAACCTCATTTTTCTTATCCCCACATGCTGCTGATGCTGACATCCAGAGATGTCCAGAAGGAGTTGGCACACAGCTGTCCTGACTGTCAAGCAGCTGCCTCTAAGCTTCCCAAAAAATATCTTGACTGCAGCAAGGGAATGAGAAGAATATATGAGAATTGTAATATTTCTCCTGAACTGCATCAAGGTAATGACATTTTCCTCCCCCCCTTGCACCTCTGTAAATCACCATGTGACTGTGGAACTCAACAATGTTACACTGATGTAGAACCACTCTCGGGAGGGAACTGGTTGGTGTAAATCATCCCCTTCAATTTCCTAGTACATAATCTGGTGCCAAGTTCTGCCAAAAACACAGGAAAAACATTCACTAGATTTTTCCAATGGCAATAGTCTGTCTAAACACAACTTTAAATGTCTGCCATTAAAGTTTTCTTCATCTCATTAAAATGATTTGCAAAACCATCTGCTAGCTAATAAAGACTTTTTAAAGCTTTAATATTATATTTTATAATGAAATATACAAAGGGGAAAACAGGACACATATTTAGAAAGACAACAGCAACGATTTGCTCTTCTTCCAGAGAAAGCTGATGATGTTCTCTCCCATGGCTGGTTAAAGAGACTGAATACTTCAGCCCCTTGAATATTCCTTGTACAAATAATGCAACTCCTATTCTTACAATATTTGCCTAACACACAGCAACTGAAAGCAGCACTTCAAGGAACTATTTCTCAGCATCCTTCTCTTCCAAAAATACCAGTGACTGGTGCATTACAGAGAAGGGCAGACAACATTTATGCTAAGGGTCTACGTGTACTTGCCAAAATCCCTTGGTGGTTGTAGATTCCCTCAGCCCCCACATTCACTTCCTTGAGTTACTCAGAAACTGAACAAGAGACCAGACATCTTGGTGAGATCATCAGCGATCAGCCAGACTCAGAGCAAAGGCACAGATGAAACCCCAAGGGACAGCACTGCTCTGTCCAGGAAAAGGAGCTGTTGCCATTACATCCCAGTCCCTTTTCCTGTGGAGCCACAGAGCTGGGCAGGATCTGGCTCTGATGTGTCTGTAATCACCAGCAGGAGGAGAACAACGTGGGTTCACGCCCCAGTGAAAAATTAATGGTGAAGAACAAGGGGAGTAATGAGGAGCCATCTGAGATTGTTCTGCCTCCCTCTTTGGCAGTATTAGGGAACAGAGAACCCATCTCACAGTTGAAATGAGGAGGAATTCCAGGTCACATCTCATCAGACTAGTTCTTCTCCACAGTGTTCACTGCTCGCTTCTTCACCTCTGATGTGGGACATCCCTCGCTCTGACACTTGGACCAACTGATACTCTCCATGTTTCACCATAATTCTCTGTTTGTGCTGCTTTCCCCCCTTTTTTGTCTTAACACCTCTGCTCCTCAGTAGTTATTGCTTACTCCTGTTGAACACTGAGGACACTGCTCAGAAGGAAAACTGCAATCCTAAGCAGGGTCCTTGCAAAATATGGTAATAAAGGGAGTAACTTAAAAAAACACATCCCACCTCAAAACCCTCCAAAGCACTTTCTTGGAGAGCAAGCTGCCCTATGGCCTTATCAACCTAAGATATATCCAAGAATTTAATGACAGCTAAGCCTGACTGTGAAGGTAGGCTTGAAAGTACACTGGAAGAGCTCCAGCCTGCCTTCCAGACCTCAGCTAAGTCCTGTAATGGCTGTGTCTTCATCCTGCCTACTGCTGATCTTCACTTGAGGTCTCACAGATGGCCTTAATTGCTTATGTCCTTCTGAGCTTCATACCTGTTGTGATAGATTAACAGATGGGACAGATCAATGGAATGAACATTGCCCTTGGGACCCCTAAACTACCTCTCTGCACAGTGATTAGTACAGCGGCTTCTCCCTGCTCACATAAAATTTATAATCTCCTAACTGATTAGGAGATGTACTCTTATGTCTCACCTGAGGTGTAGCCTCTTACCTAGGGCATGGGCTGGGCAGCTTTACAGGGCTGGGACTACCCCTGCTGACAGAGACCATTTGCCCACCAAGAGGCCAGGGGAGATCAGAAAGTCTACACTTGCACATGTGCCAAGAGCACTGGCCAGAAGTGTTTCAGATGGCATTTTATTAATGCAGTGCAGCAAGCAACTTTGAACCAACATAAATTATACTGGGAAGATGAACAAGATGAAAGATCCTTCATCTTACCACAGGCAGAAAATACACTCAGACTCTTCCTCGTGGTGCCCGACGGTCCAGAAAGAAAACACAATGATTCACATCGTGCTGATTTGCTGTTGGAAACCTCAGAGCTTACAGCAGGTTCTACTGATTTAATACAGCATGCAGCAGTAACTAATAATTTCTCAGTGGCCTTGCGTTAGAGTTTGCTTGAAAGCAGTGAGTTTTGAAAACATTTGCTTTAGCTGTATTTTATGCCATGCCAACACATGAATCTTACCTGAATGGTGCTGGTGTGTGTTGGACTTTCCTCTGGTGAACTCCCAGAGCATGGGCAGGAATCACAGCAGATACAAGGATTAATCTGTTTCCCAGACACGAAGCTGTGCTGAAGAACCATTACTCAATTACAACACATCCACACCTGTGACCACCTATAAAGTTCTGACCACCTCAGCCATCCCCATTTATATTAAAATCAGCAGAATAGGTAACTCCGCTTTGCTGCTTAATTAGACAAGGCTTGAGAGAATAAGAAGGGTCTTTGGACACAGCACAGCATCTGGTTTTAGCCACAGTACTCTGGTTTTACCCCAGAGCACTTCTATCCCTTCCTTCACTACTGCTACCACTTCTAGAGACTGTTGTTAATAGCACAGATCCTTGAGTGATGTAAACAAGCAATGCTCTTCCTGCCTGATGCTCACTGCCCATTGCACAGTCCAGTGCCCATCACTGCAAAGAATATTCCCTCATCTTTCTAGTTTTAATGCAGCTTTTCTCCTTAACATCAAACTACAGCCCTTAAACTCTTAAGTATTTTTTTTTTTCACTCACGAGAAACAATGATACCTCACAATCTCTTCTTCCTCATCACGCTTGGTGTCCTACCTCTATCAATACCTTCCAGAGGACTGCTCAAGCTACAAATGAAGAATATCATGCAGGATATACCATGAAATAGAAGAGTCTGGAATTTTTGTGTGGAAAATGGACAACACTGCCTCACCTCCGTTACTGCCAAGATGCAGCTTTTGCCCCTCTTAGTCTCTGAGTACAAATCCTTTTTACTTTTCCCCCACAATAGCACTGAAGAAAAATTACCTGGTAATCACGGTGTTGGTGCTGTTTCTTTTTATTTTGTCAAAATTCCTTTAATTTGCTGTATTTTTCTGCTTTTAAAGAACTGAGAAACTTTACTAGGAGCACCGAGAGCAGTGAGAAAGCATTCTTGCTGCAATTTGGCGAAATAAATGGATAATACAATGATTGCCATACCGGTGCCCAGTACTGTGCCACTTGCTGCCCTCCCACACAATAACAAGAGTACAGTTCAAGCTACAAGTCGTTAAATCCTGTGCTCCTGGAGTCCCACAGCAAGAAGGGAATGTCATTTTGCATTTTTATGAACGGCATGTGCCTCCCTAATTTCCATGACAATGCACAACAGGTCCCGTAAGGAAAAAAATAATTACAATGAAGCAGCTCACCAAGTAAATTTGTTATGCCCTAAGTCTTGAATTCTCACTGAGCCTCCTTTCTCATGTACTTAACCCCTTTTGTTAAACAACCACCACTCACCAAGACCACTGCCAGGTACTGGGGTGGGCACAAAAAATACTGAATAATGTGCTGTAACTCTTCTTACAGATGAGACACAAGTAGAAAACTCTTAACAACCTCTTCTGCATTACAAAACATGAACATAAGAACAAATGTGCTATGACCCTACTGGTGACAAATGAAGGTAATATAAAGCCTTGTAAGAATTCAGCTTTATTAGCATTATTTAACTTCCGAGACCATTAAAGGAGACATGTTTGATGAATGCAGCTGCAGGGACAGAATGGTTTTGGTTATGAAAGCCTGGTGTGGCACAGAAGAGAAAAATTACAGGATGAAGTCAAGAGCTTGGAAAGAGCAGAAAGTAAGAGGCCAAGTTGGTGGTCCATGCTTTTTAATAGCTCAGATGTTACCAGAGAGAGGGCATCCATGATGGACATTGCTGGAGAAGTTCCCAACTCCCAGTGGAAATGGCTGGAACAGTTGAAGAGAAATTTAGAAAAAAACATCCCAATGTCAATAAGAGCACAAGTGTGCCTTGATCATACTATGGCAACACAGTGAAATGCTGGAATGACACATACTGCCTTATCAAATTTACTGTTAATCATCCTTTTATAGGCTAAAACTTTGCAGGAGACACTCCTGAGGATCCTGTAGTACCTCTTTTTCCAGAAAAAACTAAAAGGAGCAAACACCCATCTGTACAAAGGGCAGATGTGGATTTTTGTCTCCAAAGTGTGGCAGCCAGATGTTGATAACATGATTTTTAACTCAGTACACACCTTATTTATCAAGATACAACTTTCAGAAACAAGCACTGGAACAGTGCTCAAAAATACACACACTATATATTGCTTCCACAGTCAGTTAATTATACAGCTTAGTGGAAAAGCCTTGTTAATGTCACGCACTTTACAAAAAGTATCTACATCTATCAGTGGAACAGTATCTTGTAAAAACCACTTGCCTGGTTAGCTGTGTCTTCCCTTTTAGAGACCAAAGAAAGCTCGGAATGACAAACTTTGGCCATGATCAACCAATCATGCAGCAATCAAAATCGAACATTTGTAAGAATGAAGACAGAAAAATCAGAAATTATCAGGAGAGCATCATAATAACAGATGGGCTGCGTAAGGGTTTCACTTTTTATTTACAGCAAATATATTACAGTAAAAAAGGTTAACATGGCTCGTAGTTGTGTAAGGATGGTACGTATGCTTACATCAAAAAAGGTTAAATCTCCTTGGCACTAACTGAACTGAATGTGAGGATTCAACACAAAAATAAGAAACAGAACATTTATTAGGCAAACTCTAACTGTACACATCTGCAACTGGAGTTTCAATGCAATCCTAAGAACACAAAGAAGTCATCAGGACGGCAAGGACTTTTTTGACGAACATGTTTAACCCTCATGACAAGGCTGTCTGGCACCATTTAAAAGTTGCTGTACTGAATACACTGATTTTAAAGAAATGTCATAGATGATTAAGACACTGAAAACACACTCAGCACAGTGAAGAAGCCCATTATTTTCCTTATTTTTTTTTAACTCCCACAATGCAAGAGTGTTAAAAGGCTGCACGGCAGACAAGCTGGATGCAACAGCTGGAGGGTTTTGCCTGTCAAGCGAAGTGACTTGCAGCAAGAGATGTGCTTTCTGCAACAAACCCGATGATACACAGCCTGAGTGGCTTCAAGGAAGATGATCTAAGAACCAAAAAATGTTGAAGCCTTATAAGCTCTTTACACTATAATCAGAATCCTGAGAAAAGCAGGATCCAAATTACTCCAAGTGAATTCGGGCTTACTTATACACAAAAAATTGTCCAGATATATCAGCAGTAGTAAACAGAGTTAATGCAGTGTTAATCTTTTTACATTTTAATGACTAGCTATAAAAACAGAAACTAGCATGTTCAAATCTGTTTACATTTCCTGAGCTTAGTTAAATGAAGAAGGAATGAACATTATAAAAATCCCGGTAAGTCACCAATAAATTAAAAATGTACATAACCACTATAGCTTAAGAAGCTCAGAGTGAAGTCTGCCTATCCAATATCCTTTCTTTAGGAATCCTGTACAGAAACCATGCCATTAACTTCACCAGCAATACTGAGATGCTATGGAATTGTAGGTCTTTTATTTTTCCCTTGCTCTTCCAGCAGACTGCCTGATGGCCTTTCCCAATCAAATCATATGAGAGCATTCAAAAACTGCAGCCCTCTACTTGCAGCACACAAAGCAATGTTCTCAGCAATGCGATGTACTACCAAAGTTCAAATCTCCTAGCTGCAGTTATCTGGGTGGGCTCTCAGCTCTCACACACTAACATCACTACTCTGGCAGCAGGTTTTGTAACCTTTGGGGGAACAAACCAGGAGACTGGAGGCAAGACCCTCAGCAATATTCATCTTAGCGGTTTCTTTAAGAGCCAACATCTTGCATTTGAGAAAAGCACTCGACCTACATGAGTCATACACATGTTTATTTATGCATGTTTATTTCCTGCATAGAGAATACTGTGTACCTTGGAATAAAACCCAAGCCTTGAGAATATACTGAGAGTATATTTGTAGCAGTGCTATGGAAGATTAATTCAAGCCCAAACAATCAAACTCAACGGTCTCAAAGACTTGCAGAGCACAAACTTTGATAAAACAAACTACTTTTTAAAAAACTGTCTGCTTATAGCATACTTTTATTTTATGGTGTAGATAAAAGAGAGGTAGAAAGGTTTATCTTCTCACTATCAGTTTCTGTGCAGTATTTAGAAAGTATCAGAAAAAAAATCTCTAGCTTTTCGGCGAAAATGCCAGCTTTTCTCCTAAGAATGATAAGGAATCTCTTCTTTCCACTTAAGTGCTGCAAACTAAGTAACTGGAATTTGGTTCAGAAGAGTTCTTCTTTCCAGTAGCACTGCCACACCAATTTTGTTACCAAGTTCTGCTTTTAAGAATTCATTACAGAAATACTCCCATACAGGGCTCAAAAATTCCTCACAGATACGACCCACCAAACCATATTTACCAGCCAAATAGTATTAAGACTTCTCCTAAAAAAAGCACTCACTCTTGCTCGACTTACATGATCCATCTTATGCAAGCTACCAAGAGGGACAGAGAAGAATGGAAGTATGGAAGGGCATGTGGCCCTTCCCCTCTTTGGTGATGATCACAGCACCACCATCACCCTGTCTGGCAGAGTATCCTGAGGCAGCTTCTCTTTCTGCCACAGTCCATTCTCTGTAGCAGGAGGATGGTTGGTGCTTTAGTAATGAGTGATCCTCAAAAAAGGTAGGAAGGAAGACCCGACCAGGAGACACAGCTGAACAGAAACCACACTGGTAAGATAAATCCGTCTTTCCCTGGTGTTGAGACATGCCTGCAGCACTACAGTTTTCATGATTGTCACCAGATAAGGGAGAGAGATGGAAACATCAGCTGCAGACATCCAGAGTGTGACCCAGACTGCAGTGCATTTCCCACAGAGCCGAGAGCCTCGGACCCGGCCGTGCCAGGAGAAGGCAGGTCAGAGGCACAAGGGTGGGATCTGCCCACAGGGGCTCCACCCCTGACCCCTGCTCTCATGGCACTGCGAGAACTGATCTATCTGCCTCTGAGAGAGGACCTGCCTGCTGACATTTTGGGGCACACAGGGCTGCAGCTCCAGCTTTATTCACATAGCAACAACTGTTCATTGTGGGATTTGAGCCACGAAAGTCAGACTGCTGCACGGTGACCTTTAATTTACCCAGTGAATGTTAAGCAAATTACATTAAATTAAATTCAGTCAAAGCAGATGCTAGCTTATTTATTAAAAAGCTCAGCTTTCTTTCTTTCAACTGGTTTTAGAGACCAGCAGCTCTTGGGAGCAGACCTTTACTCTAACTTAGGCAAGAGCAGCTCCACAGAGATGACCAGAGTGATTCTCTTGCAGCAACACCAGCCTAAAGAAGACCTGGCTGTCCCTAGGGATGCCCAGCAACAGCTCATGAGCACAGCATCTTTGCTTCCTTGCTCCCTACATTTCCTACATGACCCAGGTATTCTCCCTTCTTCCACCAAAACTACACTGGACTCACAGTGGAAGACAATTCTTCACTGCCAACATTGTCTTCTACTGTCATATCTTTTAAGAAATCTATGAATTAACTAATATAAAGAAGGATTTACTCTGTTTCAGAAAACCAATACTGCCTGCAAATATATAACTTGTCACTAACTTTTGATAGGGTTGGGTAAGGGAGCTTGTATACAGTAACATGGTCACATTCACAATCTGGGTTAGAAACATTTCTTTCTGTCAGTTGTAGCATGATGAGACAACTAATGCTCCTGTACCCCAATAATCAACAGACACACTTCTCCTTTCCACCTGTCACCCTCCCTGTCCTTTCATGTGCTCCCTTTCAGCAGTATGCCTAAAAGCAGCCACATAAATAAGAGATGTGCTGCTTTCAGCCACACAGGCTTCATGCACAGACTATTTTGTCTCTTTTCTTTTGTTCTCTGGAAATATTACTCTCATTAATTTCATTCTCCAACTATGATCCACCAAAAATAAAAATAAATTCAAGTAGGAATCCAAACTGGATATTGCTGGGTTATGGGTCAATGTAAACTGACCAGACCCAGTGCCAACCTTGAATTCACTTTTCAAAGGTAAGGATTGTTCAATTACGTTTGCTGACCATAGACAGCTTCCTTCACTATTCACACAGTTTGAAGACCAAAGATTTGCTGAGAACAAGACACAGTCCATGTCCCCTGGAAGTAAACGGAGCTAATAGCCATCATCTTCATCCATATCACAGCCATAATCTGAAACACAGAAAAACAAGGGCATATAAAAATGCAAATATTCCGGGTAGAGGGAAGACACAATGGAAGTATTGCTTCTTGAAGGTTGTTTGCCTGCTATGTAACTACATGGCAAGTTTTGCCTGAGGCAAGCATTTTAAAAATCATCTATTTTCTTAGGTCTAAGTAAGTTCCTACATGTACTTCCCTCAATGAAATAAAATTATTTTTAAGCATGTATGTGTAAATGTCTCTTCTCACTTGTCAGTAGACCCTCATTTAGGAACACTTGGCACATGTATATATGAAATACTTGGTTTGATTTAGAGGCTAAGGTGATCAAGCCTGATTGTCACAAGTAACTTGGCACACAGTGTCTGATAAGCAGCAGTATTACATTTACAAGTAGGCACGTTTTTCACTAAACATAGGCACCAAGGAAAAAGCTGGTTTGTTTATATTATTCATGGATTTATGAGCTGAAATTGCAAGGGTTCAGAGATAGTTCAGAGTTCCCATCAGCATCAACAGAGTCATGGAACAAATCCTGATCAATGCATCTGACTCAGATCTCCCTTATCTAGCTACTTCTAGACTTAAAATTTTTGGCCAGATTTTTAAATCCAGTTTTGTTTTCTTAAACAATACGGAGTTCAAAGACTGTGTGCTATGTGTCAAAAGGCAACTCTGTATGTTTCTAATGCACTAGTTTCTCTTTAGTGTGCTTCTGAATGCACTGACACAGCTATTTTCTGCTGGGTAGATGAACCTATGGATAATTATTACATATGAACACTGAGGAAAGTTAAACTTTATATTCCAAATTCAACACATGGCAACATCTCACCCAAAGAGACAAGCAAAAGCTTGGAAGCAGAATTAAGTGCAATCTATAATGATTTGTATAGAATGGGCGAAGTTCACCATCTGTAATTCACACAGTTATTCCAGGCAGACAGGTCTAAAATCCATGGAGAAAGCAGCTAGGAAAGAGTTATTTGTTGCACTGAGCAGCTCGGCACACCTGCATTCGAATTCTGGGAATACTCCTTTCCTTTTTATTTTTATTTTTATTTTTTAACTCTAATTTTTCAGCTGTTGTCCAGACCAGATAGGGAATAGTGGAATGTTCTCAGAATGGTTCAAAAATAGTAACATTTACTAAGAAAAAAAACTCAGTGACCTTTATTCTATTTTTGTGGGGGGGTTACTAATAAACATAGACCCACCCTCCCCCACATGGGTGCCTTTTCTTGGGAACGTTATTCTAATAATAAATGCAGGCAACAAACTGTTTTTCCTATGGTTCAGCAATTACTTTCCAGCAGAGAAATCAATCTAAAACCAACAGACACTTTTGTGAAATGTATACATATTGTCCATGAAAGCTAAATGAATAGAGCTGGAAAGATTTTTGCAGTAAATAACATTTCAATAGGAAACTTATTCCCATCTTGAGTCTTCGCAACCCATAATTAGCAGCTCTCATTTTAGAAATAATTTTGTGTATTTTCAAAGCTTAACTTCTAAAGGGAAGTTTTTAATAAAGGATAAATGTGAATGTGTCCAGCTAGGAAAAACCACAGCGGAGAGAAGACTGCCTTTTCCTGCCAGCAAAGAAATCTAATTAAACCATTGGCTTTGCTGGGTAACCCAAAGAAATTAGCACACATCTGTGTACCATACATGCACCACCAATGCCCTTCTCGCACTTGGGGAACAACTGCTTCCTCCTAACATTTTCCCCAGAAGCTGAATGTGATCATTTGTTCTGCTTTGAGCTGGACAGACACATCCCCAGGGCTCATGGACAGCCTGGAAATCAGTGCAGCCTCCACTGAGGAGGCAGAAGGAGCAGGAAGGGGAGGTTCAAGGGGCAATGAGCCCCAGACACTGCTAATGGAGGGGTTACTGAACCCCTAACTTCTCAGATCCACATTAATAAACCTAATCCTGGGAAACACCTCACACTTCAGTTTGTTCTTGAGAAGCCCTCTTAGCCTAAAGCTCGAGATGCAAAGTTTTCTCAGGTGAAGTCATTAAGGTCAGATTTCAGACAAGGGTGATTCCAGGCTTTCCACAGGAATGGGCAATGCTGAAAAGGCAGCAGGAGCTCTGGGACAGGGAACTGTGTGCGCCCAGCCCTGCAAGAACAAAGCCCACAGCACCAGCAGATGGTAACCTGGGCAGCATCCCAGCTCACCATTTCCTCCCATTAACTGCAAGGCGCTCATGCAGTGATCTTCATCTTCTTCTACCTCTTCTTCTTCCACCTCTTCATCAGGGTTGTAAGCTACTGGGCCACTCTCCACAAGCACAGCTGCTGGTTTTTCTACAACAGAGGCTTCAGCCTGTGCATTTGGAAAGGTAACCTGCATAAAAAAAGAGAGAAAAATACAGCAGCCCTTCCTTTGGTCCAATATTTGCACAAACTTTAGCAGCTTCCAAACGATAGGAACAGGAGAGACAGAAGCTCATATCCAATGCTACAGGTTCAGCTGTTCTAATGAAGGTCTGAATGAAAGTCAGGCAAAACCACCCAGTTTTCACTTAGTCCAGACCCAGACAACTGAAATATCCGGTAATGGTAACGCCAGAACAAGGATTCTCTGGCAAGCACAAGAGGAGAAGAAATTTGGGAGCGAAGGCTCCTCGGTAGAGCTCTGTGGGAAAACTTACAAACCTCTCCCACAGTGTGCTCAACTCACATCAGGCCTATTACAAAATAACAACGTTATTGACAATTTAATGATAGCAAAAATGTACCCTTCAAATCAGAAAAAGCCCAACATGTATTAGTTTTGACAGCTCTGGTTGGATTTATTTGGCGGCGCAATGAGCTGTGGAACAAATAGCACTCTGTAGATAGCACTTAATGTGATGGCAGAGCACTCAGTTGATAATACACACTGGCACCTGTAACATTACCTATGGAATTCATCAGAATAATGATCTCCAAACACTAACTTGGGAATCAGTCATTGATGGGACCTGTTCTGTATGTGTTCTTCCCCAGCTGCCCTAAGGTTAGGCAGGACACAGCATAGAGGGAGAGAAAGGGCAACACCACAAGGGAATAGAGGTGAATTTGGAGTAGGTAATATGTCTTTAGTTCGGTAAGGAGAGATCTGGGAACAGGGCAGGAAGCAGTAACATGGCCTGTGCCAGCACAGCCCAAGCTCTGGTCTTTCTGATCTTTCTTCTCACTTTCATGGTGTGCTCAGTCTGGAGCTCCACCTCCTTCTCTCATCCGGGGAAGAAACATCTCAGGAGCTTTACCTCTACCAGCTCTCTAACAGGGTACCTTCCACACCCATTCTGTACTTGGACTGTTTGGGGATTTTTACACTAGAGCCTGTGGCACACAAAACCAGCCAGTTAGTGGCAATTTGAAGAACCTTAAAGATTAACCATGAATGCTGCATTGTCATGTGAAGAGTTCTGAGAAGGCAATATTGAACTGGAATACCTGTCACCATTCAGCTGTTACCAGTACTGAATCATCTCCCCTAGTAAGAAAGATGGAAAAGACTGGGACCACTTCCTTGGAAGGATGGTCATGAGGTGCTTCTAAAAATGAGTGGTCCAAGGGAGACCAGAAAACCCCAACTCCTCTGGTCCATACCATGAGAGAAGGGCTACAGTGCTTTAGGTTTTAAACTGCAGTACATAATCATGTACTGCTGCATGTTCTCCAATTCCATTGGCAGCAAGTTCTGATACAGTGTGGTAGTTTATTTTTATTTATTGATTTATTTATTTATAAATGTATTTACTTGGGATGCAATAGCTCCCAGAATCCCTGTAACTCCAGGCACTTTAGAGATACACTGTAAGAGAAAATCTCTGTACCAGAAAGTTGATAGCCTAATTATTCAAACATCAAAGCTGTTCCTGAACTTGTCATATACCATGACAGTCAACCTAAAGAATCTGCCTGAGTTTTTCAAAGTCACCTAAGGGTTTGCTCCAATAGCTCATTAATAGGGCAAAAGACACCCATTAATTTTAATAGAAAATCAAGTATTTAGATATTCGGATCAGTCAAAGACAGGTTTTCATGATTTTTTAATGCTCAAATTAATCATATTATTTAGAGGAACTTCCCTCCAGTTTATATTTCCTACCACTGCTTTTGCCTCTAGAGTGATCCAATTGAGTCCATCTTGGGATCAGCAGAAATAGACACAACAGTTTGAGATAAATCAGCATCATAATATACATCAATTTATATGTTTAAAAGTATCCATCTGCTCTGAAAAAGTGGGTGAATATAAAGGAGCTACAATTGAGTCATTATTTTTTAAAATTGCACCATGCTAATTAAAATGTGACCTTCTTCTAATTATCATGTCCACTTCCAGACTGCTGTACTTCTAAAAATGTGCAGAGTTTTCTAATGAGCATAGAATAAGAAGTGAAAATGTATTTCCCTAGGCAGGATATCAAACTTTTTCTGAAAATCAATGGCTTTTTGTCATTTTAAAAATAAGGCAGTCAAACAACACCTTTAAATAGAACCTCCTGAATTCACTTCCAGATGTCCTGGACTGGAGTTTGGCACTTCGCTTTACATTTGCATGGGCAACTGTCAAAGATGTTAAACTACCCAAGGGAACTGGTTCACTTTCAGAAGGGTGTCAGTGTCACACATTCATGGGGAAGAGGGACAAACACCTTTGGTAGACTAAATTTTTAGATATGCAGTAGACAATTTGTTGTACACTAAATGCCTGTGAATACTCTGTACAGTGTGAAAATAACAGTGAAAGAAAGCAGCTATTGTTGTTATCTGGTTACACTATCTGATAACAATCACGATCCCTTTGGGAGGTGCACAAAGCCACCCAAGGAAAGCTTCTGGCACTGGCCAGTTACCAGCACTAACTTTTCTGTGGCACTATTACATTTTCAAAGAAAACAAACAAAGCAAAGAGTAAGCCAGGCTGTATAGGGTAAGCTGTCTTTCCACATGAGTATCTGAGAGAAGCCCAGCCCAACCCTGGCATCAGCTCTATCTGCACAAAAGTGGAGTTTTGCTTCCTTCTCTGTGATGACAGTCCAAGTGCTGAGAAACAGGCATGAGTTCTGCCCTCTCCTACCCCTCCTGACCATTTATTTGGACTTTTTTAGATGCTTGCAGGGAGTTTTCCCTTTTTTGCTGTCCAATGAAGCATTAGGATGCTAATGTTTCTAATGAAAGGGCAAGTCTGGGTTAGAAAACAGCCAATCTCAGTTTTGCAGTGCTCACAGTAACCAACTCCTGGCCTGATCAGAGACAGACAAGACTTATTTCTTTTACCCTTATCTACCACATGACCAGAGCCAGGCTGAAATCAGCTTGTGGGAATTTCCAAACTCAACCTGTTGGACCAGAAGAAGTGATGGACTTATCATACCTCTTCCGTGGCAGCCTTCTTAGCAAACTGGGTTGAAATCAAGGGTCTTAATCTGCAAAGAAGGAAAGAAAAAATGCTGAATATCAGAAAAGTTGCACAAGAGTTTGACACAGAGTATTCAGTCTCCAAACAGTGAAAGCACTCTGCTAGTGTTATGTTGTGCAATTACTTCTTTAATGGTTTAAGATAAAGAGCAGGGAGCCACAAATGCCACGATAATTAACACACACATTCCCTCGGAAGCGTCTGTCCCAGTTCAAGGCAATATTAACAGATGCCAGCACAGTAGCAAAACTTCATCTCAAACTGCAGCCCCTGCTTCTCCCCAAGGTCTTTGAATAGCTTGAGTTTACAAAAATCAAAAGAAAACTGATTTTTGGAAGAATGCAGACATGGCAAGACTGGGTCACACTTGGATTACCTAGCACTGGTCTGCAACTGCTTCCCTGTATCTGATACATAGAGGATACCAGTAAGATTATGGATGCAGGATACCATAATCATCATGGACAAGATTTTAACCTCCAGCTACAGAAATCCTCAAAACTCCAGGGACTCTGCATACCTTGAATAAGGAATGACAGAAATTGAACATAAACATTTTTAAAAACTCTGCATCAGATGTGAAAGAGACCTACATATCTGGGGAGAAGAGCTGGATCAGTATAACTTCACAGCAAACTGTTAAATATTATTACTTCTGAAGAACATTTCATAGTCTGTTGTCTCCTTATTGCCACGAAGGCTGTTCTCAATCCATCATTTAGTGTTACTTTCTGGTCCCTCCTGCTCATCTAGATATATCTAGTCACGAAGAGGATGACTTGCTTTCTACAGAAACACTGCTCAGACAGCTCCTCATGCATGTCTTTTAATGAAGTCTAGGCAAACAACTTAATGAATACCAATTTATGCCTCCAGAGATACAGTCTTTTATGATAAGCAGTATTTTACTCTCATTTTTCTCTTAGTCATTCCTCCTTGTTAACACAAAGAAACTCGTTGTTTTCCTGCTTATTTATTTATTTCAAATAATCAGCAGGAGGAAACAAAACCCCAGAGAAAGAGCAGAGGAGACTCAGATCATTATCTTTGATGGTGAAGACTATATTAAAATACAAGATATTGGCTAAGCTCTGAAATGGTTCAAAAACTGGTCACCTCTGAAATGCTTTGCAGGACAAAAAGGCAAAAAAGGCAAAAGGCATTTCAGCAACTCAAGTAATTCAAGGTGCCTTCTCACAGCAGATCAAAACAAAAAGAAGCCAAGAGAATGTTTCAGAGGCTGCGCCACTGAAGAATCCAGAATATATTATTCTGCTACAGATACTTCTTGTCATATTACATAATTATAAAAAATTTCAAGAAAGGGATTCTCTTGACCTATATAAATATCTATTACTTACAAATCCTGGTGGACTTCTGCGCTCAGAGAGAATGCATTTGAAGGCATGGACACACTTCTCCCTTTGTGTCCAGCCTTCTCCTTCCATTATCTAACCCCAATTGTAGAGTTTTCACCTTTAAATGCTGTCTAGCCCAACCCCCTGCAAGGAGCAGGGACACCTTCAACCTGACAAGCCCTGTGCAGCCTGACCTTGGATGTTTCCAGGGATGGGGAATCCACCACCTCTCTGGGCCTGTGCCAGTGCCTCACCACCCTCATAATAAAAAAATTTCTTCCTTAATTCCTGAAATTTTAGACTAGCTACCTACTTTGAATTACTGTTTTCCAAAAAATCACCTTGTTTGGATGCTTACCAACATATGGATGCAGCAAAGCCAAAAGGTTGCATAGCTGAAGGATTGTAATTACCAAAGAGGTTGTGTTTCACTGACGTGACCGAAAAACACCCAACACTGGTGTAAGAAATGAAGGAGTTTTATTTTAAACCTGCAGTCATGATTATTGCAATTAATATTGTACCAAAGATAGCACCTTTTCCCTCCTGCTACCCAAAGACATCAGAGCTCCCTGGATCACCCTGAAAATATTTCCTCCCCCCAATTAAAATCAAGCTGTTGAGTAAGACTCACAAGGTAATCAGAAACTGCTGACATTTCTTTTAGAGCAAATTATACATGTGCTCACACAGTGAAGAAAACAATCACAGCTACAGGAAGCAGAGAGTAAACATTCCAGTTTCATTTTAATTAAAATGGTCCCCTAATGAAAATAAAAAGATTCACGTTTATGAAAAGCCTATTTGCAAAAACTTTAGTGCTACATCCAAGAGCCCTTCTATACCATTTCTCAGCAGTGAGGGACTCTCACAGCCAAACTGAAATTAAAGCTGTATTTCTGTTCCACGAGAGCCGCTCACAACGCACACGTCTTTGCTTCCTTACTACAAATACAGCACTGCCATCCTACTTGGGCAATACAGATTCTCTCTCAGCTCAGTACAAAATGCACCCCAAAGCAGTGGGGTGGATCCTGCTGCTGCCATGGGTGGTCAGCACCTGCTGTAGGCCACATCCAAGGGAGTCACTCAGCACCTGGGTGGAACAGCCTGGCCTGAAGCCCCTCCATACTATCTGCTCCCTAAAACACAAGCCACGACACCAGAAAAAGGTAAAACCATTGCAGTGAAGAGATAAAAACTTATTTTCCCACTAAAATAATGGCTTTGATTCAAGTTACAGCTATAAAAATTATAAATATATAACCCCCTTGGCTCTCCTAATGCCTACAGAGAGCCCTCCTATTACTGTACAAAACCATTTAAAGAAGGTTTTATAGTTGGGGTGTTGTTTTGTTTCTTAAATGCCCCAACATCCTGACCTCCTTATACCAGAGCAGCTGCTGCCACACCAACCATATGGAGCAATAAATTACAGGCTGCCATGGCTACAGATACGGACTCCTTCTGCTGTCTGGCTGCACCTCAGAGGGTGGAAAAAAGTGTCTTCATGGAAGAGCATGACTGCTTTTGAGGCTGGGATAGGTCTGAGTATTAATGATCAAAAAAGCGTCTTGAAAGAACAAGTAATTGAAATATCCAACTTTCACTGGGCATGACTCAACCTCATCTGTAAAAGGCTACCAGGGGACATACAGTACAGATACACTACAGAAGAAAGATCCTGTCCATCAAAGTCCAGACTGAATTAGAGGTTCACAAGCTCCATAAATAATAACATCCTACATTAAGGTACAATTCCATATATACTGAAGTGACAACAGCATCTATTTAAAATGCAATGTTGTGACTGGAAAATAATGGGGCTCCTGGTCTTCCAAAGTGTGTCAGTTGTCCTTCACTATTTATGATGTTTTCTAGTTTGGGGCATTTTCCTTATGAACTTTGCAAATTAACACAGCACCTTGTGGGAGGGAGTAACAGAACAAGCAACTTTCTGAACAGCAGTGTGATCCGTAAAAGGGGATAAAAAAGATTTCACACAGCCCCAAGTGTTACATCCACACTTCAAACTACTTCAAAAATTATGCACATCTACTAATGCTCATGTCAGCCAACACACATAACACTGGAAACAGATTATCTTGACATGTTTGCGACAAAAACTAATGGCATGGTACAAGGCATCAGAGGCTGCTCCCTGCCGAATCCACTCTGCTCTCAGCTGAGATGTGCACAATAACATCTGGGTTTGTCCTCCAGCTTAACAATTTAAAAGAAGATTCAATATAATAACTCCTGACAGGGCTGGAGATCACACAGACTGAACTTTCAAAGTGTTTATCTCCGAAAAACAAGCTGGCTGTGACAAACAGCAGTTTTTACTTCGCTTATTATTTAATAACGAAAGATTACACAGCACAGTACATAAAGGAGAAAGAGCAGTGAGAGGTAATAAACCCACCTCACTTGCATCAGGCTGTTCAAAAAGTTTGACAATACCATAACAATCTCCTCAGTGCAGTCCTGCAAGTAATTTGGAAACTCACCCAAAGCTCTGTTTCTTACTGAATTTTAATTTAATCCACCCAAGTAGGGAACATCTTATTGCTGCTTACCGCCCATACTAATTTTATACACGGATGGTCCCAGAATACACAACGGGAAGCAGAGATTGAACAGAGCCCACAGCCACAAGCCTGCAGTGTAATTATGCAGGTCATCCAAGACAACTGCCCATGAAACCTATATATCTATGCACTGGCCTTTCATGTGCAGGGACAGAAAAAGCTATTGAGAAATGACTCAACAAGAGACAGGTCAGGTTCTTCGCACTGGCCAAGATCCTCCTCCCACCTGAGGCCAGATGGTTTTGCCTCAGGAGGTCAGTTTACCAGACATCTGTGTGAGAAGGAAATTAATATAAATGTTTATCCAGGCTAAGAGTACCCTTTAATTAGGTACTGTCAATGTTATCCTTACCGGAAAGCTGGGAATTACCTCTCTGCAAGGAGTTAATGCTCTTCTTGGAAACACAACAGCATCAGGAGATACTGACCCACTGTCCAGCCAATGGGTCAGGACAAAGGGCCGACCCTCCTGGACTTGCATGACTGCTCTTTTCCAGAGGGCAAAACAAAGACTGCAATGACAACCATAACCCTGGAGCACTTTGAGGTTTGCACATCCAGCTGTGGATCCCACCATCTCCTACATCTGCTTGCAGCTGAGAGCCAGATGCTCACAGGAGCCGTTCCCTCAGCTGGAGAGGAAGCAGAGGCACATGGCCAAGGCCGTGGCTGGCTGTGACACCCATAAACAGCAGAATGATGCCCTGAGGACAGAGGCTGGGTGTCAGGGTGCACTATACCACCTCAAAAGTCCACATACAACCACAGACAGCATCATGGTCTGCAGAATAATGAAGCATCCGTGATGCTCACACCTTGAAACTGTCTGTGCCTGAACGTGAGGTAGGCAGGTGGTTTTGGCTTTCTCAAGACCAGGCTCTTCACCCAGTCCAGCTCACTGTGAAAGCCCCAAGGAGTTTCCCTGAATCGCTCCCCCAAGTAGCTGGGCTGCAGAGACCCCAGCTAATGGCAAAGACCCCAGCTAAGCACATCCAAATTGCAACGAGCTCAGCTCACACACAGCGAGATCCTTTTGGAGATAGCTCACGCTGGTGCTGCCAACTGTACAGATGTGACTGATGGAGCAGCAGGCAGGGCCTGAACCCTCCTGGATAACAGACAGCTAAGCCAGTTTGTGCCAACTCTGCCCCAACATCCCTGCATGAACTTCAACTCCACCAACAATCAGTGCTTTTGTCCTGTTTCCGACTAAGCAACACTATGTAAAGAGGCATTTCAAGAAGGAAAACTGAAGTGACAACAAAAACTAAAGTGAAATGAGGAATTGTTTCCTCTTCTGATTCCCACTCAGTCCTCTTTCATGCTGGATCAGAGGAGCTTTCATCAGTGCAGCACCAGACAACACAGCACTGAGAACATCTTCAGTGCTAATGAGAGAAGCCTCTCCCAGCAAACGCCTGAAACTGAGCACTGAGGGACCAAAACTCGCAGGAGGAAACCGGAAAAAAGTAAGAATCTCTATCATTCACTTCAGAATACATTTACCAGCGAGGAACTAAGCACCTACATCACTCACCAAGAGGCTTTCAAAAAGCTGGAACTTGGCTAGTGTGTCGTGAGCTGAACACCTATTTCAGGCTTTTCAGAGAGGGGCAGAGGCCATGGCATCTGTCTTCAATAACCCAACTCAGAGTGGGCAATATTTTTCTGCATAGCTGCAGTATTCTTTCCTCAACTAGATGCTGGAAAATAGAACCTTGCTGTTCTTCCCACTGACTAAACCAACGGATTTTCAACAGCAAAAACGAAAAAAATTACATCTAAGGCCACCTTATTGGGACCAAATGAAATTATGCTCCTGCAGCAGATCCCAAACAATATCTGCACATATCTGTTTCTAAAGGAAATTGCTGCAGACCATGGGAAATTACAATTGCTCCAGGACAAGAAAGGCTGACTGATCTAATATTTCTGGTTGCCACACCTTCTTCCTGGGTTTGTCAATAAAGATACTTATGAGCTCATCTCTCCACAGGTCAGGAAAGTATTAGCTGAAAATATGCTATTCCTTTCACCATGGAAATTTTTCCAAATGAAATGAAGGCAGCAAGGCAAATCTGCACCTTGCTGAGAAAAGCTACTTAAAATAAGGAAGCTATGAAGCATTTTAATGAAGGTAAATGAGTAATCATAATGGTCTCAGTTAAGCAAGTCTAATGGCAGTGTCACTTTTAAAACATGGGCGTGAGACAACTCATGGTGACAATCCACGTGTCTTAACTATCGTGTAGTGCCATCTTTCAAATGGTAACAGTGCAGAATGCAACTGCTATGGCAGAAAGAACCATTATTAGCAGATAAGGCAAATAAAAATAATTTTTAAACTGTGCCTGAAACTGTAGTAACAAGAAATGAAATTTTTAAAATTAAATGAAGACATTATCATCTCAACAGAAGGATTATGCTATTGAAAAATTCTCAGCAGTAGCACTGCCGTCTGTTTCTGGTGAAAATATATTTTTCTAGACTCACGCAAGGAGGATTACAGATATTTGCTTTTGGACAAGTGTTTTAATCAATCTTAACCTCATGAAAACTTCAAATGAGGCAAAAGATAAAGAGAAAACACCTTAGTAACCTGCAGTCTCCGGGAACAATTCACCGAGGTTGTTATACCCAAAGGTGATACCAGATCGATCGCTGGATCTTCCCCGTTGGCATTACAAGGAGAAAATTCATGCCAGACAAAAGAGTAACTCACTTCTTCCACACCTCTTGTAGCCTATACCACCAGGCAAATTCAGTTTCTCTCATCCAATTATGCAGACAAAACTAATATTTCAAAGGTAACTATAGATTCATATAAGTAATCCATCAAGGAATAAAGATGGATGACTGATTTTTTTTTTTTTTTCCTTGTGTCTGGTCTATTATACATTAAAGAGCAATTTCACTGGCAGCCATCTGGAAATCAATGTATTCCAAGCTTTATTTTATGATTACTAACATTCCCCTTCGTAACTCATTTCTAATTATAAGCAATAAATCATTCCTTCTTGCTTGTAATTTATAACAGCCAATTATGGCAAACCTCTTATTTAAATAGCAAGTCTCACCGTAAAACATCACATATTTTGAGGTATGCACAGAACATCTAATCAGGCAGCTGAATGGTAGAATGATGATTTAACGTGGGTTTTGCAGCCACCAAGAAGACATACGTGGAAGAACCCAGTCTCCCCAGTGCCCTGTGCACACCAGAACTTTTCAAAACTGAAAACACAGGTCTCATCTGCCTGACTTAATGTAGAAGAGATTTACACACAGCAGTAAGTGAGCCAGGACACAGCTCAGGGAAGGCTGGAAGTCAAGGATTCCCTTTACTGTGTTAGGAAATGAATAAAGAGGTTGTGGCAGAAGAAGCTGTAGGTTGGCTAAGTAAGAACTTCTGGGCAATGTCTAGTTTCATTTTAGGAACTAACAGTGAAGGAACACAGCTCTAAATTTAATACTTAACAAAACAACTCAAGCAGCTTTTCCCATGTCTGATTTTATGTTTGAAACAGGCTGGCCTCCTCCTCCCAAGCCAAAGGACTCCCCCATGCACTGCCCAGGTGCTCGACATCACACCTACTCCCTGTTACACGGGTTTTGTAGGTGTTAGCATAGAGCATGAGCAAGGCACTCACTCAGATCACTCCTCCCCATCCCTCCCAGCCAGGAGATGATCAGGCAGAACAAAGCAATGAAACAGTCAGCAGAGAAAAAGTGTCACCAAATAAATCCAGATTCTTCCTTTGTGGAGAAGCCTTTAATGGTGGTTTGCTATGGCAACTCTTACCAACAGAACACCAGCAAAAAAATGTAGTGGAGGATGTCAGATAAGACCAAACAGGGTCAGTCCAAAAGCACAGGCAAGGACACAGAAAAAAATTCAGTTATATTTGTTCTTCAGTGTAGGTCTGAGTAACAGGCATGTGAGTGCAAACACAAGAGAGAGGCTTCTTATAAATAGCTCTGCTGGGATTTGTTCGTTAGGGAAAAAACCTCACTCTTGTCAGAAAAGTATTTGATACAATTTTGGATACAGAATTTATTACATGAGAAACTGATCTCAGGAACGTGGAAGTGGTTCCCACTGAGATTTTATTCGGTCATCACACAGCTCGAGTGTGTTCCAGCTTCACATCGTGTCATCTGGTAAGTGTTTACAGTAGGAATCTAGGGAACTGGATTTGGAAAAAATCCATCACAACTGACCTAAATCTGATCTGACCTGAATAATCAAACTGAATACCAAATTCAAAAATGGCTAGACAGAAGAGAGGAGCGGGAATTCTTCAGCTGCTAAAGTTATCTCACACTTTCCTCAGCCCTACATTGGGTTAGACACCCCGTTTTTCTCTTCCCAAACAGCCATGGTGATGGAGGCTGTGTGAGCACCCCCTTGTTCCAAAGATGCCAAAGACAAGTGCGCAAGTGCTGCAGGCTCCACTGTGTTCCCATTCCTTTTGAGGTACCATTCATTCATGAGAAAACGTGGTGGTGCACTTCTCCCCCCCCAGGGCACACTATGATCTAAGCAAAGCACTTGGAAATGGTGAGCAGAAGATAGCAAGAAATTAAGGAAATCCAAAGAGAATGCTTTGGAAGAGCAGGGGTGACCATATCAGTACCATCTGGCTGTGCCTTTGCCACAGAGTCACCCCAGAGGGTGATGGCCTTGGCTGATGTGGTACTGCAACAACCACCAGGTAATGTCTTGTCAGACCCAGGGCCACGCCAGCCCACCCTACAACCACGTGTCATAGTCACAGCCTGTCCTGTCACCAAGCCCTGCCTGTACTGCTGTGTCAGGGTCTCAGGGGATCACACTGCCAGCATTGCTCTACTGCTGAGAGACTGAGCTGGACATGTACAGGTGCAGCACCACCTAAGCAACACACAGCAACTCTCCATAGATGGATCATTATTTACAGAGACCTTGTAGTGATGTGTTCAACAAAAAGTTTCGCCACTTTCAAGACTCCTTATCTTCTTTTTATGAGTGATCTAAGTATTATTTATTAGTCTTCTCCAAACACAAAGCTCAAAGGCATTTTAACATCTGGTTTACTCTCTCAGCAGTAAGAACAAAAACACTCTGAAGAAAACTAAAAAAATCACTGGCTTGATGTTGATGGAACTTGGGCAGCATATTTGGCAAAAACTTTGAAAGAGGATGCAAAAAACAGCCTGTAGGAAACTGTAAAGGGAGGGAGAAACAGACACCAAAGCCTATAAATTTCATTTTGAAAATAAGGCGTCATTCTTATTATGCCTGTGGATGTATATCTTCCCCATACAGAGTTTAAAAAGCTTTATATAAACTATATTTCTAAGCAAGCTTGTAATTAGCTAGGGGCAGGCTTGGCTTTAATTACAGCTTGAAGAGGCACACATTATGGAAATACTTAGCTAATAACCACAGCGATGCTCAGTTGATGGCTGAGGTCAGGCCAGCATGTGATTGCCATGTAACCACCTGAGCACTTTCTGTCTTGTGTAAACTGGGCTCCCTAATGAAGGAGCAGGACCAGCCTGTCAGGTCTTCCTCCCTGCTCTGCCATACAGGCAAAGCCAGGCTCTGCTAGCAGCAGTGCTGAGGTGTCCCAAGTGCCTGCATCTGGCCCCCCTGCTCCTTACAAGTGTGCTGTGGGATACCTGTTCTCACCTCACCTGGAGATGCTCTGCAGAAGGAACCAGGGAACCCAACAGAGAGAGATGACACTGCACCATTTCAGCATCAGGCGAGATCAGCCTGCAGCCAGTGCATGAATTGCTCAGATATCAGCATGCACTGCAAACATGTATACATTAACCTGTACAGCCTTTTTCAAAGTCAGTATGAGGTTGATCCCACATCCTATCCCAAAAACCCAACAGGACAGTCTATAGGAAGACTATACCTCCAAAACAAAGCTCCTGCAAGTTCATACAGCTCTCTCACAATTTTGGATCCAACCTTTACTGACACAAGAAAGGACCAGAAAGTAAACTGTACTTTATTCCAACCTCAGAAGATGCTTGCCTGGCAACTTTTACTTGGGTATAAGCATGCATGGATAATGAAGTGCAAAACCAATACAAATCACCAGGAAAATGGCTATTTACCATTGAACATGACACAAGTTTAAAATATGCATTGCTACACACTGTGGGTGCTTGCTCATACACTCTGTTATGTACCAATGAATTGCTGAACTGGGTCACAGAAGCCCTTCAAGATCCAGAAGTCCTGTCTCCTTCACAATGCATTTGGTACAGATAAAGAGACAAGTATAAAAATGCAGCCACATTTTCTTACTGAAAGAAAATTCCAAATGGAAATGTTAGGAAAGAAAACAATATTAATTGCTGTTTTAAAATCTGTGTACAATATGTGCAACTGCTTTTGAGAGAGGAGAACACTGCTGCTGATGTGGGGAGCAGAGAGCTCCATCTTCTCCGGTGTATTGTGTAAGGTTGCACGTCTGTGGTGAAGTTAGGTGAGCTTTGCAGGGGATCCTATGTGTAAAGCAGACTTACTTGATAGTGTTTTGCTTTAATAAAGCTTAATACTTGTGTTAACAGATAGAATTATCCAATAGAAACCTCACTCTAACTGCTGGGGAGATGCCTCTCACAGCCTCTCATGCTGGTTTAACTGGATTAACTGGAAAACCTGTCAGGTGAAGACCGTGCTGCCTGCAGTTGGCTGCACGTGGCTGGTGAACAGGGGGCAGCTCTGGGCCACCAGTCCCTAATCTGGCCCAGTCAAAACAAGAAAGGACAGCCTGAGGAGACCTCTGCTAACTATTACCTTTGAAATCGCTAGAGTTTTCACAATCACTTGAAGGGCACTTGCAGAAGCAGGTCAGGCAGCAGATCCGAGCATGGAGCAGCTGAGTTCAGCTGGGAAGAGGTTTTCCTGACCTTGGCTTACAGCCACTCAGATGGCTCCCAACACCTCCTCTGCACCTAGCCTTCACCTGGACACGTGAAGGCCGACCCCAATCTCAAACATTCAGGTGGCCAAAACTTCTGTAACTGAGAATCAGTCACTCCCCATCAATGCAAAACACAGCAAAACCCGCATGACAAGATCTGTTTAAAACTCCTTACTCCACCTCAATTTTTTACTCAACGCTTCCAAGAAATTGTGGCCCCTGGTGTGTAGCTCTTCAGCCAACAAAAATCCAGCTCCTGAGAAGGGCCAATGTAAAAGCCAGGCAAGCAATTTCTCTTGCTGAACATCGTTTCCTCCACTTCACTGTAGCTATGGAAGATATAGTAAAAAAGAAAATTACTGCAGCTACAAGGCTCCATTCAAAAACTGCTCGTGCATATCCTCAACTCTGTGTACACAGAAATACTGAGGGGTTGGGGTTGTCCTTCAGCACTGTGCTGCTCCATCTGAGAGGGAGTCACACAAATGCTGTGTAAGCTACACTCCTACCACAATTACTAAGATATGGGCTGTGAACATAGAAGTTCAACTGACCATGAAATGTGCAAATACTACAATAAATAGATATTTATACACTGTCGCATTTATACAGAATTCCTCCTTCCCATCCTATCATTCATATTTTGTCACCATATTGTGTCTAGTTTTTCAGACAATTTAGGACATACAACAGATTTAAGTACAACTTTAGTGACAATGTGTAAAATCTGAAACAAATGCCATGCATCTTAAGTAAATCCCTGCTTTTTTCCTTTGTACCTAGCAGAGCTTGCTCTCCAACCCCATTGTGAAATAACTGTATCGAACAGAGAACACAGCAAATTCCCACTGTAGTCCAAATCCCTCTAAATACTAACCTATGTCTGAAGATCAATTTTTGAAAAAATGTACTTTCAGGTTAATCTTCTGCCTTTTTTTCTTTTTTTTTTTTCAATTTTGAACTTCGACCCCTCGCATTAAAAACTCACATCAAAGAAACCGATATTCCTGCAAGACCTGAGCCACTTGGAGTGAAGTGCTCGGCAGCTCTGTGAGGCTGGGCACGCACAGCCCCTTTCCAGGCTCTGTGCTGCACGCACCCTCTCCAAAGGGAAGGGGCTCCCTGCTGCACACAAAGAGGAGCCTGTCTGGGCTGAAGTCACAACTTCAAAGACCAGCAGCACAGAATGTGCCAACTTGCTTGGCCATTCAAGCAAATGTCAGCTGAAACAAAAGCACACCGAGGAAAAGTTGTTACCGAATGCCACGCTAGGAAAAATAATGCAAATTTGTGTCAATGATCAACTTAGCTTTTTAACTGAGCCTAATGAGCAGGCTGCTTATGGTTTGGGGGTTTTTTTAACACCACACTCATTTTGCTCTCTAAAGGCATTTCTGAAGCATCAGTTTTAGAAAAAATTGATTTTAAAAAAACAGTGACACCTTCCCCTGCTTTTTAAAGAAACTTTAATATGTAAAGTTTAGATCTACGTTCTGTACTTGGTCAAAATATGCAGTAAATGCCTAAGAAGTGCTTGGCCCCAGGGAGACAACAGTCTGCACAGACTCACTTGTAACACATGCCTGCCTTTCAGCTGTTTAATCTCTATACACTGTATTTCCTTTATCAGCACTACAGCATCACTCCACTTTGCCTTAGTTTTTTGTGTCTACAAAGTATCGTGAGAACATCAATACTTGGCAAGCTAACACTTGGGCTTTTAGCATGACATCACAGATCTCGGGGTTACTTTGCTCCGTTGGTTAGTAAAATGTTACAGCAAATAAATAGTTGTATAAAAGAGGGCTTTTTGTTGTATGGGTTTTTTTAAATGCAATTTAAGTGCTATATTGCAACGTAAACACTTTCTACTGTGCATGGTTTTACGGAAAAAATTTTACAGAGTAAACTGCTTTAAAGAAACTGAATCAGATTTAAACACATACACAATAGACTTACACCGGAAATTAATTTGGTAGCAATTTATGATCCTTTGGTGTGAATTTTCACAGTCATTCTTAGAGCAAGAATTTGTAAGTTCTTCAAAAGTGTTCCGTTTTCCCTGGCCTCAATGGGGAAATTACAGCTCTAAGGTTCTTTTTACCTCTGGGCTTCTGAGTATTAATAATTTATTTGAAAATATTAGTAGAAGAACAAGAAACAGCATAAACCTCTTAAACAAAACACATGTTTCTACCATGAACACACTTCACACAAAGGTGCTAAAACCAATTGCCAACACTTGCAAAAGTTGATCAATCCAATACTGAATTAATTTACTGCCTCTACATCTTCCCACTGAATTCTGATGCCCATGCAAGCAATCCTAACATTCAAATCCCCCATCCATCTCACAGGATAAGTAAGAAAAAATACACTTCAGAGACAGCATACGAGTGATGTGGTGTTTGCACCAAATGGCAGCACCATGCAGAGAGCCCAGGAGCAGATTTCTCTCATCTCTCAATAAAAGCAGTCTGGGGAGGCCACTGCTGTCCCTGCAGTCATGGCCTGGGCTCCTGGCCCACCAGCCCCCCTGGCAGCACAAGAAGTGTTTTTGGCCAAAGCACACTGGAACAGTTCCCCTCATCTGCCATGCGCTGATCCCTGCGATCCCTCCACGGCCCCCATTAACAGCTGTCAGTGTTTAATGCACTTTAGTTCAGACACAAAATCACACCTACAGGGTGTTCCAGCTCCCAGGAAACTCAGGGCACAGTATTGGGAGCTTGGATCACCAACAGCTCTCCTGTAGATAACACCTAAAGAAATCCTCCAAGAGGATGGAGGAGAGCCCTCTGGTCCATCAACATTCATCACAACAACGCCTGACCCACCAAACCCACCCCTGCCCTCCTCCCGTTTTCCAATTTTCAGAGGAGGACTCCATCAGACTCACTCAAGCATTAGGAAGAGCATCTCGGACCCCATCAAAGCTGATTGCTCCCAAATGCTGGTATCCACCTTTGCCAGCAAGCAAGTCCAGGTGTGTGCTCTCTTACACAAACATCATTTCTGCAGCCTGGCTTTTGCTTTTCTTTCCCTCACACATGTCAACATCACGGTTCAGATAAGATGATGTGCAAGCCCCTTACATTTTTTAAAGGATAACAACACCCTGAGTAGGTGTCTTTAGCAGCAAGAGCTAAAAAGTTAAGACTCTACATGTCAAACTGCAAGTCAAAGTTGGCTTTAGTTCTGACATGAACAGCATGCAAGACTCATATTTATTAAAAACAGATGAAACAAGTCCCAATTCTTTTTGAATAGCAGAACTACTGAAGAGACCTGGTGGAGTTTAGCACAGTGGGAGGTTTAGTTGTCTATCACCACACATTTAAACACTTGAGGTCTCTGCAATAAATGTTGAATTGAATTCACCATCAAAAGACAAAATCCATGTTCTATCTGCCAAAACCTTTAGCAGCCTAAACAGAAAATGTCACAATTGATTTTCAGCAAGGGTATAGAAATAAAAACCAACATTTTCAAGTCTTTAGGGGATAAATAGATAGACAGATAAACAGCATGACAGACAGATGGATTTATTGCTACAGGTAATTTTTCTAGTTCTCCTAAGCAAAAATCAGGCTTTGAATAGATTGTTACAGCTAAACAGATTAAGGAAAAAACCCCAAGTAAAGAGTAATTTCATTGTTATATTATCTGGTCTGTCACAACCATTGGCCTAGAGGTATAAAGCAAGCAGTGTTTTTTTCTCAAAAACACTGTTTTATTTGCATTAAGGTTAAAGAGCTTCCTTTCTCCTTGACTGGTGTCAGATATAATAAAATAAAATCATTTGAAAGGAGAAAAAAAAACCGCCCAGAGGTATTCAAACTGCTGTTTAGGAGGCTCTTTTCCCTCCCTCTCCACTTCTCTGACAAAGTAATGAACTACCTTTGGGCTCACGTCACACCAGAGCTGCTGCTGGGGTATCTCTGCAGAGCCCTTCCAAACCCCGTCCCCCTCATACCCTAGCCAACTCCAGCTCTTGCTGGCCAAGGAGATGCATTTGCTGTGGGAGGAGGCAGGGTTGGTGCATTCACAGATTCCCTCTTCTCTCTACATTCAGCAGAGGTTTAAAACTCCTGATTTAAAGAGTGCAGTGAAATAGGAAGCAAAGGAAAGGCGAGCCAGTGTCTGTAAACTCTCGCAGATGACTCCAAGCATTTCCTGAACACACGATGCTGGCAAGCGGCAGTGGCTGCTGAGCTGATAAGCTGTCTGCTCTTCTCACAGCCAGGCTCCCACGTTTCAAAGGACTGTGAAATAAGCAACTTCATAACACAGCTATAAGGGAATTAATGCTAATACCAGAAAAACAAATTTGAATGATCCGGCTCTGCAAAAAGCAGTCTGACTAAGGCACAAGCTGGACCACTTTCAAAGCTACCATGTAGCCTCTTTTCATACAACCCTTTTGATATGAACAACTGACCTGCAAATAGCATCAGATTTTAGTTTCCCCTTCTGTTTGCTACACAAAAAATCCCAAACAAACAAACAACAAACTTAAAGCAACTGCCCCTACTTAAAATGGTAACACATCTGTGAGAACAGCCACCAGAGTGGGGAAATAATTAACTGATGAGTTGTTTCCTTAGTACTAAACCCACTTTAACAGGGTCAACAGGAGCAATAGTGGAGAAAGGTCAAGACAGCTCCACTTCACACCAGCAGATCCCCAGGTTGCAGGCAGGAGTTTCAGCTGCCCCCATCCCAAGGAATGTGTGACAGCCCCACTCATGCAGGAGAAACAAACCAGCCCTGGTGATTTACAAACTCCTTTTAACATGTTTTCGAACCCTTTTGTATTTCTACTTGTGTGAGTAATTGGAAAAAATGAACTCTGCAGGTGCTGACTCCCATGCAGAAAGATGAAACTAGCCCAGCCTGGCATCCTCATCCTCCCCTCACCCATTAGTGACTGGGACATGCAGCATCCTCTGCTTGCACATAGTTATGGTTCACCTCCAGCTACAGAGGGCCCTTGGATGCTTCACCATCACCATTTATCTCTTTCTTAAAGTTTTTGAGTGCCCTATGGAAGAAATTCAGATTTCATCTAATCAGATACAGTTCCAAAAGGAGACAAAGATCTTAATTCACTTCAGTATTTGGCCTTGAACCTGTGTTTTGACTACAGTCTTCAAACACAGCACCCAGCCTTACTACCACTGAGACTCTCCTGGTGTCCCACCAAAATTAGCCTTTTCCTCAGCTGCATCCCAGCTTTGCCATGCCATAAGCTGCTGTTTCTGTCATCTACACTCCAAAAGCTTGCACACTTCCCTGTTCGTGGGCTCCTCACACCACACTCTGGATAGGGCTTCAGCATTGCCGGCAGATCATCATCACTATGTTCTCTCCTGCTGAAACCACCCTAATGACTCCCATTCTCTCATTTGCAGAGGCAAATGGTTCTCCAAGACAGGCCTAATGCCTCCTTAATCTGTCATGTGCTGCTCCTCCAATGAATGGCCCAAATTGGTCTTTTTGTAGAGCCTCATATCTAATTTGCTGTCCACTATCTCTCTATCTTTTTCAGCCTTATGGCTTTTACAGCTTCTGCTCCGGTGTTCGTCTGCGTTTCAGATTGTATTTCTTTGGATGCATTAGCCTGGATGTTTTCCAAGATGCTCTTTTTTATTTCCTGCTCTCGGTTATATTTTTTTCCTTAGCAGCACTACTTTGCACAGCCATTTTCAGTCGACTTTGCCGTATGACTCACTTTATTGTCTCCTGCAGATTTCATTAGTGCAGTTCTCCAACTCATTATGGGGTAGGACTGAATTTTATGCATTGTTCAAGCTTTCCACAAAACATCTTCTTGCAAGTTAGCACCCTCCTTGCTGTTCACTTTGGCAGTCATGGAACTGCTCCTCAAAAGGAAAGATCTCAGGGTAAGAGAATCTGCCTAAACAGAGCAACCTTCCTGAAGTGCTATGAGGAAAATGCTAACAGGGTTAGAGAATCTGGGTGTGTTATCACCATTAGCTCCTGGAAGACTTTGGTTTTTCCCATGACCTGTTTTGTTAGGTATTTGAAGGTAACTCCTTGCCAGGAACAGATGGTGTTCAAGCAGACGATTGGCAAAGGATCCAGAAGAGTGCACTGAGATGGTGGTGTGTGAAAGTCTGGCCCGTTGTGCAAAACAATGGTATGAATACAACAGGAGCTGCCAAAAGGCATTGTTTTGGAAAGAAAACGTAGTAAGTAGGACAAAAAAACCCTGTAGGTGACGAAATTTAAGAAACTTTCTGACACAAGGATGGTGCCTTGGCTATTAGCTCAATTTTTGAATTTGTATCAAATAGTCTACAGATGGCTGGAAGTGAGTAATGCTTTGACACGTGCCTGGATAAAAGAATATGATAATGATCTTCCACAGATGTGATGGCACAATTAAAATAGCGGACAAGAGAAGCACTTTTGGAGAAACACTTAAAACCAAACAAATCTTAATGCTCCACCAAATGCCTTCAAGTGGCTGAATAAATTTCCTCCCCATTTTTATTCCAATATTACCTTACTTCAGACCAAAAAAAGGGTAACACAGGAGACCTTCAAAAGAATTACACTATACATTATGTATGTGTTTCAGATAATCCCTGCTAACTCCAAAAACATTTCATTTTCAGAAATTGCATACTCCCCCAGCATAAACATTTCTAATGATGCAAAATAGAACCAGAAGGGATCCATCTCCTTTCTAATGCTAAATATTGCACAAGTAACTACCATCTTTGTAATCTTAATGCTGCATCAACACAATTTCCAAAATAGAATATAAAATTGGGAATAAATTGTTAGGAGATTACTCTTCAAGAAAACTATTGCCAGTAAGCTCCTAATAAGACCTGTCACTTTGACCTTCATGCATATTTTTTAACACCTCCACTTGCTGTAATGTTTGTGTGAGTCTAAGTGCAATGAAGAGCCCATTTAGGGAGCAGTCCCTTGTGCATTATGCCTCAGCAAGCCACAACCTTGAAATACCCATGGAACTGTTTAAAATATTTACAGCCCCCAAGGTCAAGCTCTGGAGATCCTGGACAGAAATCTATCACACTCTGAGAAGTGGAAACATTTCTGCCAAACCTCCCTCCTTGAAAAAAGTATGGTTAACAACAATGTCAAAGAATTGTTTTAAGTAAACCCTGCAGATACAAGGAAACTCACATATTTTTTCTCGTAACTCACCTCTCTGCAACACACAGGTAATATCAATCTTTAGGATGCCCCCTATAAAATTTAGAAGTAAGGGTCCTAACCACAAGATTTCACTCCTTTATTTCAAATGACTCTATTTCTGGGGAGAAGGGGAGGCTGCAGGTGGGAAGTCAGAGGCAGCATTACAATTCTAAGTGCCAAACACCACAGCAGAAAAGCCCCATAAAGCTGTTTACCAAAGACTACCCTGTTACACTATTACTCCTCAGGGGGCAGCAGGGCCAGAGCAGCTGCTGTGTTCCAGGCTGGGATGGAACTCACTGTATCGTTGCAGGAGCTCCACTGAACGCCCCGCGGTGCCATTGCCCGTTCACGCCAGCTCCATATCTCTCTCCTATCAGAGCATGTATCTGCCATTTAATGGACATAGAGGCAACTCCACCCTTTGCAACATCACAGTCCACCTGGAATTCATCTTTTGCCCCTTAAGCATCCCTCCCTGCATATCACCTGTAAATGATTTTGATTATGGTATAACGTTTTCATAATTGAGAAATTCAGGGAAACTTCCAGTTTTCTGCAGACACCATTTTGAAAGAAGTTGATTGCTCTGTTCCTCCCACTTGAATAGCAAGTTGATCCTTCTCATTCTGCCCAACAACTGAAGGCTACGGAAGAGCTATAAAGCCCACAAAATGATACATAACCATTAACTAAATGTTTGCTGTGATCAAGGCAATAATTAAAAGCCATTAAAAACAAGCCACAGGCTGACCCAGCATCAGTCTCAACCTTTCAGGCAATGAGAACTGTCACTAGAAGTGACAACTTTCTGGCTCATGAGGACGCTGGCAAAAAAAAAAAAAGGCCTCAAGAAATCTTGTAGGTTTTTTAACAAGATCCTAGTCTATCTCACAAGTGAGGTTTTCCACTGCCAGATGGTCGATAGGAATGCTAATGGAAAGAGTTGAAGCTGAAATAAATCTGCCACTTTTAATCAATCACAGACAACCGTGTCATCAATAAGGGACTCGTGTTATGACAAACTCCCTTTGGTTCTCTACAAGCAAAGATGATAAAATGCATCACCACCTATCTATTCATCGCCAATACTGGGCAACTTTAACATGGGCATTTTTGAGGGTTAAAGGTTATTTTTGAGGTTATTCTTTCCCTAGCAATACTGTGATTTTGGATTCATCCTGAAGAAACATCAATTTATTCTAACAACTAAATATTAGAAGATATTCAGATAGTAAATCAGTTGGGGAAAAAAACCAAACCAAAACAAAAAAAAAAAAAACAAACCCAAGCCAAACCCACACCACTAAAAGCTCTGAAAGTCCTATTAATTTATAGAATCATGGAACAGTTAGGATTGGAAGGAACCTTTAAAGGTCATCTAGTCCAACCCCCAAAACTCAGCTACTACCTAAAAGAAATTTACTCCTATTTTCAAGTCTTTGCCCACACATACAGGGTGCACTCTCCACTGTGTGAAAAAGATAATTACGAAGGACAACTATGTAATATTCACTCCACTCCAAACCCTCCAAACATCTGGTGACCATAAAAAGTCACAGAGGCAGAAGTCACCAAGATAACCAAGTTCCTTTGTGAAAACTGGAAGCAGAAGAGGAGATTAAGAAGAGCTCCCTCACCAAAGGGGAAGGAATCAACCACATCCCACACAGCTACCAGCTGTAGAACTGGGCATCTTGCTTCAGGAAAGGAAGGGAATGACCAAGGGAAAAAAAAAACCAACCAGTATAAAACTAGACTTTGCTACTCCAGTGCTCACTGGTTGCTTTACAAACATACTTTTAACAGAGACTTCCAAATTCTGTCTCAGTATGAATCGTGTCTTTTTGCTTTCACTAACAATTGCCCATCACTGTTTCAAAATGTAATTGCAAAACCAAGACTCTATGATTAGGTGAAGGAAATCTAATATTTTCCCAGATTAGAGGCAATATGGGATTCAGTTGCTTGAAAGAAAAAATAATAAATGACCAAAGTTACTACAGCACAAGAGCAAACAAGTCATTTCAAATCCATTTACAGAGACACAGGAAATTATAATTAGCCCAAACTTCATAACTTGTCTATCACTACAGCAATAAATACATCACTAAAGATGCTTCTCCCTCCTCACCCAATTATAAACTCACAGTATCTAACAAACAAAGACCGTAAGTCAACACAAAAAACTTTCAAGGTGGATTTGCAGCTCTCACTGGGAAAATCAGGCTGACACAGACACTCCTTTGCCCTCCCTTCATCAGCCAACTGAGAGATGACATCTTTGCAATGATGAGCAGCAGAAACAAAACACTCACATTTTGCTTGGGTTTCCTGGGTTTTTTTACATCCCCATCCAAGAGTAACTGTGCTGGACAGGATCACTGGAACAGCATGATAATCCTTCAATATAATTTTGAAAGAATATTGAACTGTGTCTGCACACAGAGAACACTGTGGATCCATTTTATGAAATAATGAATGCCAGGATGAGTATCCCGTTATCTTCAAAATTTAAACCCAACCATTTTTATTCCAGTAATAATACTCTGAACAATAATATGTTAGAGTTATTATAGACTGCTGCAGCATCATAGATTAGTCTCATAGTATTGATTCTCAGGAGACCAAAACAGCAGATACATGAACGCTCCCTACAGTTTAATCAGTGAGCCCCTTTCAGAGTTTCTGAATTATTTTTCTCCATTTTTCTATTTAATATTTTTTTCTGCCTTTGAAGTTCTAAGGAAAAGAAAAACACAGCTATTTTCTCCTCTACATGCAAAATGAAAGACTCTTTTTCTAGATTTTGAGAGAACAGTCTTAGGAGCCTAAGTTAGACAAAAAGACAATAAATAACATTGAGATATACCTGGCAAGAGCTGAAGAAAGATCATTAAACATAAGGGTGACGGCCATCCTAAAAAGTCTCACAAAGTAAGAAAGGAAAATATTTGCAGCAATAGAACAGACAGCATATACAGCAACTTATCTGAGAAAGCTGTAGCATAAATTGGCAAAAAATCTGATTTTTTAAAGTAGATTGTTTCACCATTTCATCCCAAAAGCATGCACAATGCCTGAGTACATTCACTCAGTCAGGACCTGCCTCGTTAGGGACAGAGCCTCACCATTTTTTCTGGTGTCTGTATAATACCAAAATATACCATATACACACCAAAAAACATCATATACATACCAAGATACACCAAAATACACATCACTCAGGTTTGAAAGCGTGAACCAAAGTCCACCAAGGTCAGTGGGACAAACTCCAGCCCTAGGTAAGTACAGAAAATCTTCGGGTGATCCATTAACAGAAGATTTGGGAGATTGGAATCACTTACCTGAAGCATTCCTTATCTCATCTTAATGACATTTTTAAAGCAGCTACATCTAAATTCCTCTTCAAAAATTCTCTTGAATATCAGTGCTTCTGCAGCTCCTGGCTTCGACCCTTTGGTTATGGTGGTAAATTGAGAGTGTTTAAATCATTTCAAATTTACCCTATTAAGTGAATTTAAACTGGAAGCTGGCCAGATATCTCTGGAAGCAGTGATGTGGAGCAGAGTGCACAGGCGAGAGGAGCTCTGCTGTTCAGAGTGCTTTAGGAAAAGATAAGTCTTCCAATAAAAGCCTGAAAATCTTCATCAACTTTTAAAATTACTTGGAAGTAGAGCCTGAAGTGGGTCACCTCTGCTCCACTACGTCTCCCACAGCATATGCCAACACCCTGCCCAGCACAGGCAACAGCAGCACAAACATCAGCTCTTAAAACCATGGTCTGTAGAGAGGTATGGTATTAAAGGTCTTGATTACCGTGCTAGAAAAAGCCTTAGCTATTTCATTTGCTTTAAAATGGGTTTTAAAATGAAATCAGCAGATACTAAATTTGAAAAGAGGGAAAGTAATTTAGACAAAAATGCATCTGTTCCTGTGGCTGGTCTCCTACAAGCACTCTGCAAAAACCATCTGAAGTCTGGACTTCCCTCAGTTGCAAATCCTATCAGCAAATGCTGAACCATAAACTTGAGTTTTCTAGTGTCTGGACTTCACCAAAAAGTTAATATAATGCTGTGCTTAATACCTGTGAGCTACTGAAGTAGCAACAAAGTAATGAATGTACACTATACTGCAAGCCCACTCAATGCTTTGGATCTTAGGATTTCCTACTGCTTATATTTCAGACTTCCTTAAGCTTTAAGGAGTAATTTTAAATTGTGACCCAAAGCTAAAAGAAAACTACAGCCTAGTAATCATCAGATCTCAAAAATGTCGTCAATTCTCCCCACGAGATAGAAATAAATGCATGAAACCTGCATTTTCCTCCAACAGCTATTTAAAGATTTTTTTCTGTAAAACTTGTGTGTGTATATATATATGCATGTATAAGAATATATATAAATAATTTTTTAAAAATTCAGACTGTGAGGATTACTATATTGAAAGGCAGACTTTCAGTGTGATGCAATTACACTCATATCTTCTGCTGCTGAACAACATAAGAGTTATTTACCCACTCCTGGATAAAACACAGGAAGCACCTGAAAAATGTTGGCTCAGTAAACGCAGCAAATCTTCCAAACAAGTTTGGGCAAATGAATCCCGGAGTTGGGTTTCCCATCCATCATGTCAAGAGTGGGGGGTTGTTTTTCCAAGGATGGCCAGCCTGACCTACAGCCAGGGCCACATTGTTGGTGCCAGCGGGGGAAGGCTCCAGAGCAGGAGCAGGCTGCTGCTTCCTGAGAAATCACTCCTGAACACAATGGGGCTCTGGGAGACAATAGTGTCTACAGCTCCTTTTGATGTTTGGAGTTTTTCTAATCTCTTCAGGTTAGATTAAGAGAGAGGCAGCCAGGGTTGGCAAAGGTCAGCAAGATGAGGTTTATTTTTATAGAAACCTTTCCCTTCCATCCAAGACTTCTCGAGCTACTCAGTCATTTGCTATGAAGTTATTTTGCATTATACAAAATTTACGATTCCTTACAGCTTACACACACCACACTTTACATTCGATTCAGCTCACTGGTTGCAAAGATGTCCAAATCTCAGTGGTTTTAAATCCTTACTTAGCCCTTTCTTTGTCTTTCTGCCCTTCACGACTTCCCCAGCCTCCTCCTTTTTTTTTTTTTAATAGAACAGAAGTAACTATTGTCACCTCATGCTTTTGGATTTGCTGAATTGGTACGGTATTAGGTTTATTTTCATGAAATGTATGACACAGTCAATCTGAGCCATACAAGATCAATGTATGAAATCCAGTTAAACCAAATTCTTTCATTACCTCAATGCTTTGGTCTTGAAAAGGAGTAAGAATATTTCAAGAAATAACAGAAAAATGAAAGTAAGAATGCATGGATAAAAAGTATCTCTATTCCTACAGGGATTTATGGAAATTTAAGGTATATATACTCTGGACTTTTCCCATGATGAGACTAAAGCTTTCTCAGCAAGCTTCTCTCTTGTACTTTTGGAGTATTTATGTTCTCACTTGAAAAATAAGTTACATGTAATCTGATAGTAAGGCCCAACAATTTTTTAAATTCCAGATTTCCCAGAGGTCAAAATCACATTTGGACTGGGCCAGGTTGCAGGCAACGAAAGCTCTTAACTCACTACCACCTTTAGATGATTTTAGAGGTGGGGCAACAAATGAACATGCTGGCAAGCAAGAATATTTTTGCACTGCCACACCACTGAGAGCCACTGATGATCCTAATCTCTTGGACACTGTCCAGAGGTGGAGTAGAAAGCTCAGAATGTACAGCCTGACATGGGAACACCAGAGAAAGCCCACAGTAGGCACCATCAGTGACACGAGCAACCCAAGCTGCTCTCCTACCCACCTAGTTCCACACAAAGGAGTTTACCTTTTGCTGCTCTGTTACATCGGTTTTTTCTGTAATATTTCAATAGCTATGAATAAAGTGCAAACATGTCTAAGGCGTGCCGTATTTGCATATCAAATTTTAAGCCAATATTGCTTGCACACAGTTTTTCTGGCAGGAAAAAGAACAAGCTTCTAAACCACCTTCAATTATGTAGCACCTTCAGGCACAGAATTAACCCTTACATTGACTTACTAAAGCCCAGACTGGACAGTCCCATCTCTGCCTCCAGGAACAAGGCAGCAGGTGACACTGCCTTGTAATAACCTGCTGCAATGTTTTAAACTACCCTGATTTCTGTCTTGCTTCTCTTCATCTAATAATTTGATTCACTGTTGACTTTCATCTCCGTTATTAATTCATCTGATTGATTCAACTACATCTTTTATCTGATGATCATCTCACTCAACTTTAGCAACAGCTTTCGTTAGGATTCCAAATTATTTTGTTTCTTTATTGCTCCATGATAAAATCCATACAGAAGTGTGCAAAGCCATTTTTCTCTTAAAACTACTATGTTACCCTTGTAGACAGGCAAAGATAACCTTACAAAATAAATATGCCAGCCACTTCATTCTACTTCCAAATCTGTATGCGTGTCCTTCATACTTCAGATTAAATATCTCAAACCAGTCAGATTAAATATGTTGATAACTTCTTAAAAGAACACTATGCTGTAACAGCATTTATTTCTTTCCCATAAATACACATCTAAAACCATTTCAGAATAAAGAGGTGACAGACTACTGAATACATGTCTGACACTTCTTTTCTGCATGTGGTCTGAGAGCACTCTTGATGTCCAACATCTTCCAGTGCTCCAATTCAGCAGGCAGGTTACACTCAACTCTGAGTATAAAGAGATTTAAAATCTATCACACCAGGTCATGCTGTGGGCTGTTACAGCCTTGCTGTATCCTTTAAATTGTCTGGGTTTTGACAGCTGTTGAGCCAAGTAATGCCTGGGAAGAGTGCTCAGGGCCAGAGGTTCTCCACTGCAGATGGATGGCAGGTCCTGAGGTCCACACACGCTGTACTCTACTCTGTGCATTCCCACCTGACCTCTGCAGCAGCACAAGTGTTCTGTTCATGGGCACAACTTGGGGGGAGACCACAATATATGTAAAGGTTAGTGATTTCCCTCCATCATACTTTGCAGGTCAAGAGGAAGGGGCCTGTATGAGAGAAGAGAAGGAATGAGCTGCTCTAGAGCAGGTCAGGACAAGTCCTTGGTTCTGAATATCCTAAACACAGCAATGGGTTTGTTTAATCTATGGCCTTGCTGCACTGGAGGAAGGCAAAAATGCTGGGCAGAGATTTCTGACTCACAATAAATTGGAAATTCAACAACAGAAGAAAAAGTTAAATTTACTGCATATATCTTCCAAGACCACATTTAGAAGTTATCTCAGAATGTTTCATCCCATATTTAGCAACAACTGCAGCAAGGTAAAATTGAACTCAGCGAGTGCACCAGCAGCATCACTGGGTAATGGAACAGCACTTACATAAATGACTAAGTTACAGCACACTGGCTGATTTAAAACTAATTATGTGGATGCTGTTAAATATTACGTGAGCAAATAGTACTTCAAGTTTTGCAACAAACTGCAGCAACTTCCCAGTCCCTTTTCCCAGCCATGGTGAAAGAACTGCACTCCTAACCACAGCACGGCTGCCAGCCATCCCATCTGGAAACGCCTGCACACAGAACAGAACAAGCTTCATGTCACTGCTCCAATACCCTAGCTTGGGTATTGGTCTTGGTAAAATAATGTATGCCATATTGCAGTGAGGGAAAGTTAACTTTTTGTTTGTTTGGCTCCTTTCCCTTTAACATTTTACAAATACTCACTGAATACTCAACTTCCTTGACACATCTAAACCACATCAGACATACACTTCCTGTGGTTTAAACTAGAAAAATGAGCAGACACGCACTGTAAAGAACAACAAGCAGACCCTGCTGGAAAAAGGGTCAAAGAAAAATCAATTCAGAAACCAACCATTTTCCAACTGTGAAAAAAAAAAAAAGAAAAATAAATCAGAAAAACCTAGAGACTGAGAACAAGCATTTCACAGTGCTGAAGCCCTCTCAGCCACAGGACGTGCACCTCCAGGGTTTGATAACAAGGCACATAACACTTCCAATTTTTTTGTTTCTTCCCACTCTCCTCACCCCCACACCACATATAACTATTTCTGCTAACTCGCTATCAAGTTCAAGGGACTGCACATACATATTTATATTATCTCCCATTAGACTCACTGAGCGTAATTTGGAAGAAAAAAAGCTCACAGTCTTTTCTCATAACCAACCTGAAAATGAGAACATAGACAAACAAGGCACTCGCAATCCAACTGTCACACAAAATTATCTTCTGGGCTGAAATCACTCCTATTTGGTTTTAAAATTGAAGAAGAAATTCTTTCAGTCAGTCACCAAAAACTCCTCCACATTTTTGTGCTGCCCAGCCGTCCTCCCCCAGAATCCAACAAGGAGATGATTTTCTTGAGTGGGAGGCAGAAAAGCAATATCCAATTTATATTAAACAAACAAAAACGCTGCTCTAGTAAAACTAAGGAGATTTGACCTCGGTCTGGGCCACAAGGTCAAGCTGGATCAATGCCTTTTTAGTTTTAAATTGAAGGCGTTCTAATAATTTGGGGTAAATGGAACTGAACACTGGATTTGGAAGATTCTTGTTATTGCTGAAACACTCAAGTCGAGATGCATCCTCACCAATCTTGAAGGGTTTATATATGTATACTTCTCAAAGGTTCTCCTAAGTCCTAGCTCAGGAACACTCCTCTACAGTCCCAACACACAGTGCTCCCTTGTCCTTACACTAAACCACATTCTGACAGCATTAGAAGTCTGTACTATAAAATCTGAAAGCTCTTAATGAATGATGTACAACTAAGAATGATTTGCAGCATCACTGAACTTAAATAAATTGGCACAGGTCACATCAAGGAGGCTTCTTTACATTATTTCTCCTATCACTAAGCTATTTTTTCTCCAACTGTATTCTACAGAGTGAGGATACAGGTGGGTTAATTGCCATACTGAAATTCTGGCATTTTATTCCAGTGTTCAGAAATGAATGAATCCCAAACTGAGATTTTTAGCAAGAATACTCATTTTACTAATATAACAAGCTAGAAAACCTTTTAAGTTAGTTTCTCTTGGACTAACTGGCAGAGCAGGCATGAAGGAGGAAATGATTCACCTCCTAGAGAAGGAAGAAAAGAAGTAAAGGATGAAGGAATGAGTTTTTTGGTAACCTCACCCTAAGAAACATGACAAAAAGTTCAGAGATGCTGGAATGAGTGGGGAATGACTGTAAGCAGCAGCTCCTGCAGCAGGCTGGGGACACAAGCTGTGCCAGGCCATGGCTGGGTGGGAGCTCCCTTCCCAATGGTGCAGAGCACAGCCAGTGAAACACTATCTAAACATGTTTCAGAGTTTAATGCAGCTGTATTTTGAGAGGTATTGAGCCTGACAGACGTGAAATAAAAATGCTATTGTATGAGGGGAATTGATCTTCAAAACAGTCTGAGCAATCAGAATAAACATCAATTCCTGACAAACACTGACAGCTTCTGTAAGGACAAGTTTGGGGACATTTTGGGTGTATTTTGGGGACATTTGGGGTATTTTTTTGGTTTTGTTTTGGGGATATTTTTTTTTAAGAAAAAATTACTCTTTTCCCATCTTTCCATCCTAGCTCAGCGTCAAGAGAAGTAAATTTCAGAGTAAAATAATAACCTGCTGCAGCATTGCCTGGACCTCAAGCTGGTTCCTGCCTCCCTGGTCTCTCAGTGGCATTTGCTTAACTCTGCATCCTCTCAGATGTGGTGTTACATGCAGAAGACGATGCCTTTTTCCTCCTGTGTCCTCACTTACTGAAGAAGGAAAGACTGCTGGTCACCACATCTCAGCCTTCAGACGTTAAAACCACACACGCTCCTTTTAAAACATGTTGGGTCAGATCCATTTCTCCCCCGTTCTTGCCTCTGCTTTATCTCTTTATTACAAAAGGCTTCTGAGCTCACAGGAACAGGAGTAACCCGCAGCATTAGCCAGGTTACAACACCACAGGCTTTAGCAGATCCGCTCCTCAAATCAACTGTGAACGAGCAAACGCAAGTGTCAGCTCCTTTCAAGGTCATTCGGGAGGCTCTCCCCCGAACAGCTAACTTTAATAAGGAGATGCATGACTTAAAAGGCAAACCTTGGAAGCCTTGAGTTCATTTTTTTCTTGGCTTAGCTTTTTGTAAATAAAATACTAAACATAATTTGTATAAGCTTATCCCTCTAAAAGCTGCAAGATTGGAAAATACTGGTAAGATTTATTTAAAGTGGAGGTACTTATCAAATGTCACCATTTTCCTGTTCAAAATGAGTAATCATTTTGATTAACCTTTGATTTAAATAATTATATACCACAGCAAAGCAGAAACACACATAAAATTACACTCCAAAGAAGCTCTCAAAGCGCAGATCACATAAGAAAACAGTTATGTCCAAGTGGTTAGAGAATTTATTCACCATGTACACAATATTCAAACCGAAAGCTGACTCCACATGCTCCCACCATGTGGACATTCATACCCAGGAATCACAGTCTAGTCTGAATCCTGCAGCCAACATGAGACTGCTTCCAGAAGAAACATCAAAAATACCAAATAAAACTAAGCTATAGAAGAAACTCCTAACTACCATCTCAGCAAGGACTCCCAGTATTTTCTGTAAGGAATTTTATTCCAGGTGGAAATCAGTGTTACCCCTTTAGTCATATATAACAAGAAGGCCTAAAGCAGCACAAGGAAAGAAACAAAATTTAGTATCTCACTTTGAGTAAATATACATGAATTTCAAACACTGTAACAGAATTCAAAGCAGAGAGAGAAAAATAGAATATCAGAAGTGAATTAGAAAAAGAGCTGAAGGCAATTCTGAAAAATAAAAATATTTAGTGGAAAACTGAAACCTATTAAGATCTCATCTGAAAGGGCCAATTTGTAGACAGAATGACCACCAAAGTCAGCATGGAAAAGACTCTCAAAAGCTCCATATCCACCAAACATAGGAATCTGTCTTTCTTCAGAAGCTCTGCTTCATCACCAACTGCCAGACTGTAGGAATGGCTGCAGACACCCCCCAGACTCCACGGCATCAGCTGCAGACAAGGAACTTTTAAGATACCCATTCCCAAACTTTTAAACTATTCAGTGTCATTTTTCTTAATATAGAAGTTTCTGAACCAACAACTCTGTTCTTGACACAGTGAATCAAAAGTGCTCTAACCTTTATAATCACCTGGTTTAACTAACACAAAGGTTTTAAGACGCTTAGGAATCCCTTGGATTATTCAAGATGAGCTTTGTTTCATGCAGTTTTGGATTGGCCTAAGTCCTTTGGGAAGCATGAGCTGATACTCCTCACCTCCACAAATATGAGTCTCACAATAGAACTAAAAATACTGTACAATGAAAAACCCATTTCTTTTGGTTTTATAAAAATAAATTACAAGCCATGGCCAATGTAGAATAAGCATTCGTAGAACTATGGAATCATTGGCTTGGAAGGGGCTTTCAAAGGCCATCTAGGCCAGCCCAAGAGACATCTTTCATTAGACCAGGTAGCTCCAAGCCCCATCCAACCTGGCCTTAAACACTTTCAGGGATGGGGCATCCACAGCTTCTCTGGGTAAGATTCAGACTTGCAGCTGAGTTGGGAGCACCCAGCCTTACAGAGCAATAACCTCGCCCTGGACACCAGAAAGGGACAACTACCAACAAGGGTGGAAGCTGGGGGAGCCAGCTGAGGGGCTCTCATTGTTTCCCCAGGCTCCCTTGGCAGCATGGCATTGCAGGCTCCTCCAAAGCATCAAAATTAGGCTTCTGCCCAAATCTTCCTCTCCAGGGAAATACGATTCCAATTACAGACAAGAAAGCACCAGGCAATTTATCAGGGCAAACAAGATGCCGCATGCTAGGCTGTAGAAAAGTATCACATACATTCTCCTTAATACATTCATTCTCCTTAATAAAGAGGATTTTTCTGGAGTTGTGACACCCATTGAAAAGCTAACAACAACGTAGAGGGAGCAGATGCTAACAGAAAATGTGCATCCCAGAGCAGGAACTTGAGGACCAGAACGAGTCCCTGGTACTGAAAGGGCACAATTCCCAATACCCAAATCCCACAGCTCTGAAGCACAGGTGGAGCCATGCACCAAGCTGAACTGGCAAAATGGAGAGTCAGCAAATACAAGTGAGACCATTGAGAGAATCTGGAGGTGAATTTTCAGATCGAATCAGATCTGAGATCACTATCAAGGGGTTTTGTCAGACATGATTTGGTTTGTTATTATATATTCATATGGTTCCATTCAGAACAAGCTTGTTTCATTACAATGGATTCCACTGTGCTTCACAGTCCTGCTTCATTTCTTCCAAGGCAAATTCTTCAGCAGATTAACCTGACACATTTACTCCCCTGATAATAGATCTTGTCTTTTCTGATATCATTACCAATTTCAAGCACATAGCAAGAAATAGGCTTAAAATTTTTTAAAAGTAGTGACTTGAAAGCTTTCTTGTTCCCACATTTTCTTGGTACAACACATTTCACTTTACATGTAATGTTGTAAAATTCAACTCAAGTAAATATAAAATAAATTATTAAGCTTCTAACCAAATAGTTCCAGTCCTAAAAACCCTCTTTATTGAACTTGAAGTGCTCCAGCGCAAGGCACAGCTCTAACTGGAGTTCAGATTTTAAAGAGCTTGAAGTGGCAATTGTTCTTTTCTTGGAGTTCAACCTATTATTCTTATGTTTCATAAGCACAGAAGACATTAGTGAAGATAAACTCTGCAAGTGGTAATTGAAATTAGAGCTGAAACATCTATTATGGTAACATCCCCTGTGCCACATCTTCAACACACTGGGAATGAAAAGTTTTTTGCATATGAAGCACCAGTCATGCTACCCACTGGAACAAAGATACAGTAAGAAATGGAATGAAATACATTTACACAACATAAAATTTCCTGAAATTACTTACATTGTCATTACTAGTCTTCTACTATCTTGACAGATAAAATAACTAAACCCCCAGTATAATTCTGGGAGATGTGTCTGAGGAAAGCACAGCTTCTTGTAAACCTCCAGAAGTTCACAGCAAAGAAACCTGTTCAAAACCTCAGTTTGCTTCTGAAAACACTCATGTACATAATATCTACCCACCTAACAGGGAGAAAACTGCATGATCTTTGAAAGAATCCTTTGAAAGTACCAAAATTGCAGAAATTACCAAAAATTTCTGAGATTTCAAAATTAGGATTTGTTATAAAATAAGATGTAGATAAAACTACATTGCCTTTGAAATCCAAGTAACCATTAAGTGATTCTAGTATCTACAAAGCTCTAATAAAAGGGCCACCAACTGAAAGACTATCCAGTTTAAGTATACTCCTGGGACCTGCCTAGCATTCCAGCTCTTTATAAATTTCTTCCAAATCAACAACTTTTTACAAGACTGTAAAATTTGCCCATCATTATCACATCAAGAAACAAAAGCTTTTCCATTATTTTAACGGATTAACACTGTAACTGCTACTTTATGTGATATTAAAAAAAGAAAAACCACCCAAAGATTGCACCCTGTCTGGTTAGGGTAACCATTTTTTTAAGGATCATCTGAAGTCCTGTGTGTGGAAAGAACAGCACAGACTATTTTAGAGCACAAGGCAATTAGAAAGATGGAAATGAAGATCAACTTCCTATTTCCAGCCTGCTTCGTACTGTATATAAAGATGATTTCTAAGACACATTACAAACTTGGCTACATCATCTGTCCAAATCTGGTGTGGTAACTAAAATGACTTCCAAAACTAAAGCAAGAAAGATATTTATCTATCTATATATATATATATATGAAAAACCTTCAATTTTTATACCGTTCCAGGAGCACTGCTTTAATCACCAAGAATGAGTATTCATTTCCTATCCTGTAGCTTGGTACTCCCTATACTGGCACCTTCTAATTGGGATCAGGACTAAAGGAATAGATCTTTAAAATCTGACTACAACTCCAGTGAACTGAAGGACTGGATCAAAGACTGGTTATTCATGGTGCTACTGCAGTCAGATGCAGCTTACTAAATATTTAAGATACATAAAGATAAACATGCAGGGCTGTAAATCACTACAAACCAAAACAATACATGATCTTTAAGGTCCCTTCCAACCCAAACCATATTATCCCATTTCTGCAAATGCCTCCTGGAAAAAGACATATTATGTGCTTCATTCATTTTCTAATGAGCAACGTTCAGGAGTTTTATTATTATTAACTGCATATAAATTATCATGATTTTTGTATCCCTGGGAAAGTATTTAGCCATTCACCTCTCAGAGGAACAATGCTGAACAAAGGCAATGAATGCAAGGCGTCTAAGAACAATGCAGAACACAGAAATTTATGCATGCCATTTAAAAGGCATGGCATTTAAAAAAATCAAAATTATGTCATAAATCTTTAATTATAAGGAAAAAAAAGCCCAATTAATGTTTGCCAAGTCCTTGATAATATTTAAGCAAGAGCACTGCCTACTTCAGGAGTGCAAAATCTTCTTAGCTCACTTATCTGCATGTATCCTCAATCTCCTCTGAAGTGTTCTGCTGCAAAATTCATTGTATCCGAGATCTGCTAATCATCATCAGGAAACTCTGTTATGCATCTTAAGGACGTACTTTAGGCTCTCAAGAGGAAAAATAAACACGTTTTATTAACTGCTTTTGGAAAATACTGATTTGTATTTATTTAGAAACCTTTTTAAGTTGCACCACTGTTAAATTAAATATTTATGGCATGATTTTCCAAAGAGTTTAACACCTGTTAAGAGTTTAACATGCTGACTTCAACAAGAGTTCCAAGGGCCCAACATTTTTCTGCAAACCTCAGAAACAAGACTGGGATGAGGCGAAGCAGCTTGAACATGGATGTTACTGCTGAGCTCTGAAATGCAACCAGGATTCTGCCCAGCCTCTACTTCCCACTCAGCACTACATTTCAGACAACTTAATTGGTCCTAATTTACTAGAAACACCAGAAATATTACTCATTAATACCTGTTAACTGCAAATAAAGCATAAGCTAAATGCTGTTATGTTAATCCTCAATGAATCTTCCCAGACTTTTACTAGTGGGAAACTTATATGCAACTTACAGGGGAGACTAAAATCCACAGTGAGTCAACAGCTGGAAAGCAAAGATTTTGATACTGAGAATGAGAAGCTGAACAATGGTGAAGCCAAAAATACAGAATAAAGAAGAAAATATGTCGGATGTACTGTAAAAACCTCTATCTGGTGACGGTGGGGCCAGTGACTTTGGCATTTGGCTTCTCAGCCCAAACTGAAGACCATGCCCTCTGGCCTTGATGTCAAATGAACTTTAAATAAGGGGTTAGGTTTTGCCATCCTCACTTTCCTCAGCTTTTGAGAGATTTGCATTTACTGTCCTTTCCAGCATCGTGTTTTCAGGTATCCCACGTATTCTGTTCTTTCACAAGCAGATGTTTTCTCAGACCTTGTCAGTGGCTGCCCTCCTGCCCTCCCTGGTCCCTATACCCAGTTGCAACACATGCCTTAATCTGAGTGCAAACACATCATTTTATATTTCAGAATTAAATACCAAGATTTCCTTGTGGCATTTGGCCTATAATTCTGGCAGTAAATAAATAAATAACACCTAAGTAAGAAATTACTATACATCAAAGTGATTCAAATGATGATCCAACGTGACTTCATAAACTGAAGACAGATAAAATAGTTGAATATTACAGATTGGACACATCAATCTCCTTATACATTTTACAGCACACTACCAATCTGCCCAGCAAGTTGAGTATTTCGCTTGTTAAAATAGGAGCTTTCATCACACTATAAAACATTTTCAAATGCAGACCAGAAAACCGACAAGCATATTTACTGTAAAGCTTTGTATTTGTGTCATCAATTAACAACAAAAGTTTGGAATAAAACTAAAATAAAAGCTAATCAAAGCAGCTAGCTGTCAAAACAGATGGGAACTATAGTTTTCAAATCAAGCAAAAAGGCAAAGCTTTAGAACATTTAGTGTTGTGTCAACTCATACAGACAACTTAAAGGAAGGACAGCAAATGTCAGGATTTTATGAAAAAAAGGTGTCCCTGACTGGAAGATTCACATTTATGAATTTCCATTGATTTCATGGGTTTTTTGGCTTCAGGGTGATTAACTCACACCAAAGCAGACCTCTGAAATGTGAGCTATAAATAAGGTGCCACCATGACACTGCAGGCAAAATAAATAAAAACAGAGCCCCGATATTATTTTAGCCTCAAACAAACGTTTCAGTCCCTATATTGTCTGGCTCAGAAAGATACATAGACAGTCTCACAGACAGAGATATAAATGAACAATTGCAGTACCTTTTTCCCACACTGTTTACAGGGTTGGCTATATTCCTACTGGCAATAGATTTTCTTCTTGACAGCTTCTTGGTGTTGGTGCTGTCATCAGTGCTGTCATCCTCTTTCTTTGGTGTGTTACTTCCTTTGCTGTTCAGGTCCCTTAGCACATTATAATTAATTTTACTCGAGATTTTCTTCTGTTCTAACATCTTTTCAATTGCCTCTCCTGCTGTGCTGGCTTGAATTGGCTCCCGCTTCTTTGCAGATTTCTTTGGCTTAATTAAAATATAAAATTAGTGATGTAGATACAAACAAAACTTCCACGAAGCAGAGGGGCAAGCTGGAGTGCAGCAGTCCTGGCTCAGGTGCTGCTGATGTAGGGGATGCAGGTGATATGCCCAGGTTAAGCCAGTGTTCCATCTCCTGACACTCAATGGGACCAAAAGGTCTCTTTTCTCCAAGAGATGCATGTTTGCTTTTTTTTTTACATTTAGCCAAATGCTCAGAGAATTTATTAGAAAATTTTTACTAAATATCAGTGATTCTGCCAGAGAAGAAGGATGGGCCATTTTTCATGCATGAAAATAAAAAAGGGGAGTGAACTCCTGTTACAGGAATAGGGCCCTCACAGCATCACCCAGCATAGAAATAAAGCATTTCCCCTGCTAAAACTGTCTCTAAAGCGAGAGAGAAGCTGGGTCAGGACTCCCCAGAGCACTGACAACTCCATATCGGAACTGCCACCGTGTTTTATATCGAGTCTGAAAGCGGCGTGGGAAAGGCTCTGCCCAGCTCCTCCTCCTCGCTGGAAAGGGCCGAGAGCACGAGCAGCAGCTTCCCAAGCACGGCCTGGCACCAGCACCGAGGGGAGCAGGAGGCTGCAGACACCATGGAGCACTGCAGCAGTGCACCTGCAGCTGGCACAGGCTGCGAGCCCTGCGGAGGGGCTGGTGCTGCACAGAGCCAGGCAACCAGCAGTGACACGGGAGAACGCTTCCAGCCACGTCCCATGCCTGGGTAGGTATGGAAAAAAAAACCACGCCAGAACCTCTGTTTCTCATTTGGCGTTTTCCTGTTCAAAGGAAGGTTTTAACACCAAGCTCTGCAGGAGATTTATTTTTTAATGGGTAATAGTCCCCTCTGTTTACCTACATGGGTCAAGTGCTACCTTGAAATTGGAAAGCACCGTACTAATCAAGTTCTACTTGAGCTGTCAGAAACAATAAAGGGTTAGAGAAAAACTCCTGTGTTGTCCCAACAAAAAAGTGGGTGTTTGGGCTACTTGGCGGTGCCAACGAGTTATACAATTTTGAAAATTGCTGGTAGACTGCCACGTCTGCATAAGAGCAGGATGAATGAGAAACTCTGAAGTATAAAACAGTGTTTCATTGTCTGGTTTTGTTTTTATTGTTGAAATACCTAGGGGAAGCAGGAAACTCTGCCTTTCACATTAGTCAGAAAAAAAGATAAAGGATATACACACTAAAAATTAACATGGGTTTTAGTTGCATGTGGAAGATTTGACTTGTCACTTGCTCAATTACACAAAATACTAATACTGTAAATCATGAATATATGGCCAATTAGGCTGCTTTAAACTGCTAAACATGCAGACAGGACATGCCATTTGTTAACATAACTGTTGCATTCTTTATGAAAGGTAGAACAAAATACCCCTTCAAGTGACTGTAACAAGGATCTGTTCAGTTCTTCATAAATAAATCATTATTGTAAGAGCAAAGAAAGTCACTGAAGTTATGGCAAGTACAAACAAATTCCCCATGCACACGTTAAAAAAAAAATCAGACATGTCTTAAAACCTGTATTTTAATAAGCAAGCAATTAGAACGGCAATCATAAATGCAAAGAGCTAGCTCTGACTTTGACATGCACAGAATTTTCTCATAATAGCAATTTAAAATAAAAGTTTGGGCGAGAAAGTGTTTTACTCACCACCTAAAAAAATACAGCCTTGCAATTCAGTAACAGCTAGATGTACTGTAGCTTTTGCTCTTTTAGTAGTGACCTGTACCATTATGCCCATACATCCTACATGGAGCTGATCAGCAGATATAATGAATTTCCAGGACATTTTCAAACAGACACAATTAACACACAGTTTAATACCTTGTGTTCCTTATAAATCCCAAGTTCTTTCTCTTTTGCTATTCTTGCTTCCTTTTCTGAAAGATGACAAAAGGGTAACCAGCATGAAGATTACACAGACTGTATATTTCAGCAACACCAGCCAAAAGGCAAATTTCAGCCCTACATACTTACCTTTTTGTTCCTTCAAATAATCTGCATTTTCTTTCATCCAAAGCTCTGCTTTTATCTGAGCTTCAGCTTCATTAAGTATATACTAAAAGAGAAAACAAAATTATCTACTTTCACAAATCAAATTGAAAACCACAGAGCAAAACTGAACTGAAAAACCACTGGCAAGGTCAATACATATCCCATTTTTAAAAATGCATTAAAATAAAAGAAAATATAAGTGATATAGGACAATCAGAGAGCACTTCTAGTAACATCTGAAGCTGGCACGAGCAACAGCCTGTTTTCAAAACAGTGCTTGGTTTCCAAACTATGATGGAGTGACCAAAAACCATCTAGGACTCATTATACATGGTCTGTTAATTAAACTAAAATGATCCTGGGTTTGCAATCTTTTTCAGACAATACAGGAGGTCATCATGACAATGCGGCTGTCTGCAAGTAATTCTGTGTGTTGATGGTGGTCTGTAATTCAAAACAGGATGGGAACCATTGCCCTGTGCGACCAAAACAAAAACATGTGTCTTCTGGGTAGGTTTCTGCAAAGCTTTACACGGAGTTACTGAGATTATTAGTTCAATGGCCACATCTGCTTGAAGGAAACCAGCTCAGATTGCTGGAGCTTTAGCCCTCTAAACTTCAGACAGCTGGGTTCAGTAACCACATCTAGATGTTTTGCAGTTAACTCCACCTAGTCTCAGTAACATCTTTAGTGGGAATGGAGCTGTAAAATACATCTAGGACTATTCAGATGAATCACAGAAATAAACAGACAGATAGGCAGCAATTACTTAATTGTAGATGACCTAAATGTAAAAACCCAGTGTTTAGCACAACTATGAATGAAACAAAAGGTCTTTACAGACGATGCTTTTAGGGAGTGAAGAACGGCAGAATGGAGAAGACAAATTAGGTCATCCCTCATGAACAAGACACTTTAATTTTAAGCAGTGCACCTGAGACTTGTAAAACTGTGTTTAAGTGCAAGAAAAGCAATCTGAGGTTTCTCCATCTTCTGGGTCTGAGCATTCAAGATTTTCTCCAAAGTAAGATATACCTCTGATCGCTTAGGAAAAATAACTGCAGTCAAATGAAACTAATGCAGGGAGTCCTTCCTCCAAGGGCTAAGCAGGCAAGCAAATGTCTGTGCAATTCCTGGTTTATCAGACCAATATTTTCACTCTTTCATCTGCTTCTATTAAAAGTGGGCCATAATAGTAAAACCCACTTTTTCCTAGCTCAGTTATTCATCCCTCTTTGGCTTTCAGAGATTTCATAATCTTGGGCGTACAATATTACAGTCTATTGCCACAGAAATGAACATGAAGTCATAAAAGGAGAGTTATGACCTCATCACAAAACCTAGGAAGAGCAGAAAATGTGCTTGTTCTTCCCCTGTGATTGTTCCAATTATGGACTGGCTATGGTGAAGAACCTCGGCCTTCCTGCTCCCTCCATTCAATGTCCGCTCAGATCATGAGACCCTAATGCCCAGCCTAGCAAATCCCACCTCACAGCTACGTTTTGGAGATCAGTAATTCCTATGCAACTCATCACTGTCAGGGATTGTGTACCCCAAAAAGGATTTTTAGCACTGGAATTATCTGTTCAAACAATGCTGTAAACCAGTGCGGCAGCTGGGGAGGGCATCAGGCTCAGAGAGCTGCGCTGTGGCGTGTCCAAGCGCTGACCAGCCGTGTGGCCTCCAACAAGCCCTATTCCACAGCCATGTGTCTGTCCCACTCAGCCTGTGTGTTAAAGGGTATTTTTTTTTCTGCCACACAAAGGAAAATAAATCCAGAAGACATTACAGAAGTCTCTGGAAGTACACAGGAGCCGTGCATGCTGGTTTTACAGTTTGGTTTCCATGGCAGCCTCCTATGTTGAATCTATCTTAATTAAATAACGAATTTAGAACTCCACCAAACTTTTTCAAGTTCTCCTTTGGAATAAAAGACATTCTAAAACATAATTATTCCAGCATGTTAAAAGCAAGCAGCAGCAGCAGCAGCCTCATAAATATATATATATATATATACATATATAACTTGGGCAAAGAACACCAAATTCACAGGTTTGCATGAACATTAGTTTAGATTTCAGATCACTGAAATTGCACAAACCTCTCCATAGATCAGACAGAAGAGGCAGTTGCAGAGAGAGGATAAAGCAGATAAAAACCATTTTGCCTTTCTCAAATATCCAGACAACCAGGGTAAGAGACACCTGGGCTAACAGGACACCTTACCCGATCTATTTCACTGTCGTCAATTCCGCTCAGATCTAATTCGCCGTCTCCTGTATTCTCACCTACAAAAAAGAACACATTTTAATCAGCCACATGTTTGTCCAAAATCTATTGCAGCTTATGTTCTGCAGTAATGTAACACTTCAGGCCTGCCCTTCAGAGATTTGCATCCTTCCATCTTCATCTGGGAGGTTTAATGTGTTGCTGAGTATTTTCAATACAGAACTTCATGCACACAAATTCACCACATTGGATTAATCTAAAACTCAGGAATCAGCAGAGTCTTCCTGGGTGCTAAAAATCTGCCAGAGACTTCCAGTTGCCTTTTTATCACTCATTTTAATTTACAGCCACAAATGTTCAGCAGGAAGCTGGGGAAACCATTTTAAAAAGATGATCACTTTTCTTTCATCACAACAAAAATTTCTCTGTCAGAGTATGTAGGTCAGTAATTTATCTCTGAATTATGACTTAGAAAATATTTTCTGTTTTCAGGGAAGCAGCACAGACCACTGTCGACAGTCATACCATGGCTTTCTTCTTGACTTTCTGTAATTACAATTTCACTGCAATTTTGCTAGTTTGATAGTTATTAAGACTTCTGAAAACAAATTTTTAAATATTCCGTCCATTAAAAAGCATAACAGCACAGAACTGAGGCTTAATTCAGGACTGGCACAGTGTACAGCTGCAAAACCTGATTTTCCACATCACATTAAAGAACTACAGTAATACACTATTAATATAGTCCAGGTAGAGAAGAAAACAAATTATTTAACAAAGACTTATGCTGGGGAATGAAGCAATCTTCTTGGTCATCTCCATTACATCTAATAAAGATCAAACAAGAGATGACCTCACCAGTTCACTTGCAGAAAAATATAAACAAATTAAGCTTCAACAATCTGCAGTAACAAATTAAAACCAAAATGGTACAGAACAGCTTGGCATGTTCGCAGTTCCCACTCCCCACTACTGGGAATGTACCTCCCTACAAACCAAGATCTTTGAATGGTTTGATTTTCCTGCACAGTGCTGGATCAGCTGAGGGTGATGCCAGCAGCAGCTCTTGGATCCAATGGCTGGTTATGGCAACCAAATGCTAAAGTCAAGCAAAGCTTGGAATTAAGAGCATTCCCAAAAGATAAAACTATAATCTGCTTGGCAAAAGTCAGGAGTTTAAACCAGTTGCCTGTAATATGTGAAATGACAGGGCTGGGAACCCAACCAAAACACCTGGTCAGGAATAAAGGTTGAGGTTTCTGAGGTGCTGCAAAGGGTCTGGCTGCTCAAGTCAAGAGACATTCCCTGGGATTAGCCACCAAAGACTCACAAATGTCTTTTCAAAATCCACCTTAAACAACCAACATAAAGTTTTATACTTTCCACCCGAAGTCACAAGCAAAATGGGTTTTAACCCCCCAAAATGTCCTGTCACAAGGAAGAGCAAGAATCAGAAATTATTTGAGTTGGAAGAGACCTTAAAAATCATCTAGTTCCAACCTCCAGCCATGGGCAGGCACACCTTCCACCAGACGAGGTTGCTCAAAGCCCCATCCAGCCTGGCCTAGAACACCCCCAGGAATGGGGTATCCAGTTTCTCTGGGCAACACATTCCACTGTCTCACTACCCTCAAATTAGTTAAATCAAAACATAAATTAAAACATAAATTAAAAGATTTTCCTTTTAATATCCAATCTAAACCTTCTGTCAGTTTAAAGCCATTCCCTACTGTCCTGTCACTCCATGCCCTTGTAAAAGGACCCTCTCCAGCTCTTTTGTGGCTCATTAAGGTACTGAAAGGCTGCAGATGGGTCACCCCAAAGCCTTCTCTTCTCCAGGCTGAACAATTTCAGTTTTCTCACTCTTTCCCCATAGCAGAGGCGCTTCAGCCCTTGTAACATTATGCTTTGATTTTTTTTTCCTGAGATTGTCTCATAAATGTAGTATCAACTCTACCAATTCAGATAATCTTGTGCTAATTTGACCAAAAAGGCTTTAAAGAACATTTCTCACTGTTGTTACATTTAGAAATTAATTGCACATTAGTCCCAGGCACCAGATTTACTTTACAACCCTTTTTCCCAAAAATAATTTATTAGTGCCAAAGATTTTATAATAACTACATAATTGATCAGTACATACGCTTTTCTTCTGGTCTGATCTCTGCATAGAGCAGTAAGAGCAGAACTTCCTGCACCAGTGCCAGCAGCTCCTCACGCAGGCACCCTGCCACCAGCCAAGCAGGGATGCACCTCTGGACATGGCCAAGCACTCCCTGGCTTCAGGATGGGTGGGAAAAGCAAGGTGACAAAATACATCCCAGTGCTTTGCTGCCTTTTTAATGCAACTGACTGATTTTTTTTAACAAAGCATAATCACTCAAGGAGTGGAGAGGAGCAACACAAGGGAGTGCAGGGTATTCTGCAAGATAGTAGTGTACATCTCTCCTGCTGGAGCTGAGAGAAAAACTTCCAGTGAGCAAAATGGCTGAATTTTCACCAAGGAAAGGAGTAAATACTGTAGTACAGTGTCTGAGACACCTTCTTGGACCAAGGAGATGGTCCACCTGGGTCCAAGAACTGTTCCATTACATAAAACAAAACTGCTCAACAGCAGAGTGCAAGGAGAGTCCAGACCAGAACCCCCTGGCTCCTAGGTTGGAAGGAGTTCATACAAAAATGGGTCTCCCATATTCTGGATAACACTTTATCCACCAAGTTGTAGGACAGAAGGGAGGATGGCCTACACCTTCATTGTGTTATCTACCTTTTGTTTCCTCAAGGGTTTTTTGGGAAAAAAAATCCGTCTGGTTTACTTGCATGAATAAAGGATTTATTTTTCTTCCATATCCATTGTACCAGATAAACTAACTGTCCACTGTCCACACAGGCTTGGAATTAGGGACAAAGGAAAATGGAGCCAACCTTGAAAATCACTAGTAAGTTCTGAAAATCATAGGTTAGAAAACCAAAATGTGGAAGTGGTGATGGACATCTGCTCAACTCACTGCTCAACTTTACACAAAACTGATCCCAATATTTATTGTTGTAAAAACTGCCGAAGCATCTTAAAAACAATAAAAGTAACCCACTGAAATCAAGCTGCCACTGCTTTTCATCATTATACACCTTGCTCTTCCTATATCCAGCTATATTTTTGGATCAGAGGTTTAAAATTTAATATGTCACAGTACAGTAGGTGCCTGTTCTCTTATACAGCCCTAACATGCCAGACTGAAAATGATGCAATTTCAGGCACCATGAACAATTTCACTTGTCATTTTAAATATAACTTGTTACTGAATTAGGTGCCAGTTTTTCTCATTGGATCAATTAGCAACAGGGACAGAAAACTCATTCTCCAACTGTTAAATTGCAGAGAAGAATCCAGAAGCAAGTTACACGTAATAAGCATTTCTTACACCCCATAACAGCAGCGGAGGGAGTAATTGCAGGATATCCCTCTGCCTGCAAATCTTCCTTTTTCCTGCCATGGCAATAGGCATTCATTAAATGGGCTTTTCATAAGTGAAGGTGCCTTCAAATCCCTAGTTTAATGCTTTCACCGAGAAAAAAAAATACACGTTTCATTACAGAATGCCAATTCCAAATAAAATGCATCCATTTTGGCATGAAAATTTCCATGGCAATCGTTTCCAACAGGAATAGACCCTACCAGCCACAAATATCTGTCTGCTTGATGCTACATGGCTCACTGCAGGGCATGGAGAGCAAACCCATTGCTTTTTTATATAACAGAAAGATCTTCCCAGCTGCTAAAGTTTTCAAAGTGATTTCTAAATTATAATTTTCTCTTTTAATAAAAGGGTCGAAATGAAATGTTCGGCGAAATAAAAACACAGATGTGGCCAACATCTGGTCCAGCCTCTTAAGAGCTTATTTAAAAGCAGTAGCATCACGTGGCACAGCTCTGAGACATCACGGATTTCTTCTGTTAAGGAAAACAACCACTTTACTGCAGGACACAGGCAAAAAATAAGTTGGGCATTAAAAACAACAGCACTCCTCCCCTTCTGTCCAAATCCAGTTGTTAAATGAAAGGATCATCAGGAAGAGCTTAGAGGAAGGACCAGCCTACTCCATCCTCATCCAACATCTCTGTAGCAAGTGGAGGAGGACGGGCACGTCTACAGCTTTCCACCAAGGTACTGAATCAGCTAGATTCATACTACTTAAAACCATCAATCACCCAGCCAGCTCCCCAAAAATGTAAAAATAAATTCCCCCCAAAGCCCTCCCTTTACAGCCTTTAATGTCTTTCCAACCAATTCCAGTAGACGAGGGCTACAATCAGACACTGGGGATTAGGTTTGTAAACCTGTAGGATTATTTACTGTTCTTGTCATTACTAAATGCACACTAAACCCTCTTTTAACACACCCTCTGCCCCTCTTCCTACCTCTGTGCAGCTAGTTAACTGTATACATAGCACACTATTATAGGGATTTATTACAGAAGAATCATTCCACCCGATATATTTTAAACCCCACATTTTTAAAAACAGCCACATGAAGAATGTGTTTTTCTGCTTCTATTACAGGAGGCAGCACTATTTATTGCTCTGCCCAGATAAGAGGATTTCCTTACAGACAGAAATGGAGGCTGAACACTTCCCAGGAAATCCTCTGGAGCAGATATAATAGAAGGCACTTGGTGCTCTGGTCCTATGCAGCAAATACATTCCTCATCACACCATTTCATAGCAGTCGAAGAGTTTAAACAAAGAACCTTTCTACCTATTTTGGCACAACACCAGACGCTAAGCACTCCCAGTATTTAAGAAATACTTTGGGGTTAAGAGCACGACAAAATCTGAAAACAGTTGGGAGATGCATTTTCAGCTATAAAAATCCTTAAGCAACAAACCGAACAACCTGAGCCCGGGGCAGCAGAAACACTGGGATTGACTGCTGCTCTCCAGGGAGGTATTAAATCCAGTGGGAGCCACAGAAAGCTCCCACAGACCATTGGAGGGACCCAATGGGCAGAAATGTTTTAGCAGCTCAAACTGATGAGCGACGCCCATGCCAACTTGGGGAGCTGCAAGGAGTACGAAGGGAAGGTGGTGGCTTAGTATCAAAAAAGGCACTGCACAAGCAGGCCAGGACATAATTGATTAGCTGATCAGAGGGGACACGAACCCATCCACAGGGGGAGATAACTGATTTACCAAGGGGCGTGAAGGGAACAGTCATTAAGGGTGGGTAACCGGGCGGGGAGCAGCGCTGGACAGACAAAGTGCCATGGTGATCGTGCTGTAGGGACTGGGCAGGGGAGAGAAATGGATGTGAAAGTGCTGCAGCAACAGCAGCACAGGATGAAGTACAAGGATTGATGGGTGCACAAACAAACACACCACACGTCAAGGTGTGAGCAGAGCCTGTGGGGCCGTATGAACAGAGAACACTGCGAGTTTCACTAATGCAGGGCAGGAGCCTCCCTCGGGAGCAGGCTGGGAGGTAATCCTGACTGTTTTAAGCTGTTGCCAACCCCATTGCTCCAGGTGAGGAGCCTCTTTGTGCAATCCCAGCCCGCCCTGCTATGCTCCCATCCCACAGTATGCACTCTGCAGCTGCCAAAGGCTCCAGTTCCCCCCACCCACCTTCAGCAGCATAATCATGTGCTGCCATAGAAGAAGTATTCCACAAAAACAAAATGTAAGGACAGAGCAAAATTAATTGCACTTACTGACGAAATAAGGTCAGAAAACACATGATGTGTATGCTTGTATTTAAGAGAAAATGTTTTTTGTTTTATCCTACCTGGAGCCACCTTGAAAATTACAGCCTACTCCTTCACAGTGCCAAATCGACACCAGGATTTAGGTCTGATGGTGTACGGAGCACACGAGGCCATGCACACAGCATAAAGATAAATGAAGTCTGTCACTTTATTATTTCCTTCTGCCAAGGCAAGGTTAAGGGGTCCTCCCCAGCCAAAGCCAAGTTTCCAGGCTGCTAGTTCCTCAGAGAAAGCAAACACATCACACCACACAGAGCGAGGCCCCGTCTTCCCAGAAACATTCATTCCTGCCGACGAGGGATGGTGGGAAGCACTGCCGGCCGGCGCCGGGCTGCCCAGCAGTGCCAGGGCACACAGCCCTGCCTCCCCAAGTGCCCACTGCCCAGCTCCTCACACTTGGACTTGTAAGAAGGGTAGAGGCAAAGCCCAAAATGGTGCAAATGAAAGCAAAGCGGGAAAAAGCACAATTTAATGAAAAAAAAAAAAATTCCACATACTCTACTATTGCAGCTGTGCAGGGTCAGCCTGTACAAATGCAGGGATGTACAAGCTCATCAGCAATGTCCTCACTCCTGTCTACTGAAAGCAGGACTTTCTCACAAAGCAAAGCAGAGTAACAGCCAGGGCCAGCCCTGGCTGGTTTGCAGTCACTGCATTGGGCCCAGCTGCTGTAGGCAGAAGATTTTCCTACAACACTGGGACTTAATGCGGAGCAGAAGTAGAAACCCATCTTTATTAAATGCTTGCGTCCATTTCCCCATACCGAGACTCAAGCTCCAGATGCTCTGTCTGTCCTGCACAGCTGAGTGACACCCTCAGCCTTCCCCCACCAGCCACCCTCCTACGGCAGCCGCAGAACAATTACCTCGTCACAGGAACGGAATTTCAAATTTGTGTGCTTAATGATATATGGGAATAAATTATGAGAAAAGCTTTTCCTGCAGTCAATCACTCTCACTGAACTTTTATTAGATAGTGAACATATTTTTTATAAATTAAATTTCAATTTTGAAAAAAAAAAATCACCTAACCACCAACGCTGCTGCTTTCCTGAGAGCATGTCCATACTGAAACAAATGCTATTGTTTCACCTCATAGTCCACAGAGGATCTAACCAAACCACATCCTCTATTTTATATCCAGTTAGGGGTTATACTCATCTAACAGACATGGAAACTTGTTAACTTAGTATTTCAGAGAAACAGTTAATTCTTTCCAGAAATCCTCCCTACAACATGTATTTTTCTAAAGCAGGTAGTACAAAACCAGTCCAGTAATAACCAAAACCCCTCTGATTCTGAAGAATTTTCTTTGAAAAGGTAAGCTTATGTTCATTGAACTACACAGCAATATAAAAAACCCTTAAGAAAAAAACCCTTTCAACCTCCCAGAATAAATACAGATGAAAATTAGGCTTTTGAACTGAAGAACATCTTGACACTGTCCTCAAAACCAGCAGCAGATGTTCTTCTGGAATAACGTTCATGTTCCCCCAACACCTTTGGAAAACAATGAAAAAGAGCATGGTTTATGCAACCTACTTGTTGCAGCCTGTCTTTCTCTTCTGAGCTCACAACCCCACTGCCACGACTGAGTGCTCAGGGAACGGCTGCTCTGAACCAAAAATCAAATAGTTATCAGAATAACTATCTTTTGCTGATGGAACCAATAACCAAACCAGTATTCACTCAATTCACTCAATTCAAACAATCTACCTAACTACCACAAATGTCACTTTTCAGTGCCAAACACTGGAAATGCTAAGAGCTCCCATGCACAGACACAAGTCTTCTCCAGCCTGGGTGATTTCTGCACCCAGCAATGCCCACAGCGCTGGTGCCGAAGGTGCCACACACTCACACCTCAGCCTACCATTCATACATTCACCCCCTCCTGCCTGAACAGTTATGGACTTAAAACTTTTCAAAATGGAAACTATAAGGACAGATTTCTCCTACTTATTGTGCTTTTCTAGCTGATCACCAATTCCCTGCTGTATTTTCCTCCTTTGCCTTTTTATGCTGTTCTTGGCATCTTTTCTCCCCTTTCCCCTCCCCCAGCCTTCATTCTTTTTTGGTGTATTCTGGCCTGTATTTTCTTCATTTTTTTAAATATGCACAGGAGGATCCAAGAGTAACAGTTTATATAAAGGGAGAGGCCAAGGAGAAGAACTGATCAGCATCTCAATGAGTTCTCCTCTCCAAACCCCACAAGGGCAGAGTGCTGCCGTTATCTCTGGCAGAGGGCAAGGGCAGTCCAACACCCTGGAGAGCTGACAGCAAAAGCAGCCAGGCTCAGATCCCACTCCAGCTCACTTTCCCCACGCTGCCAGACCACTGTGTAAAACAGCAAGAGCACTTTACACCCGAGCCAGCCACAAAGGGAACAGCTGGCTTAATGTTTAAGTGCTGAAGCATCATTTCTGCAACTCGCCAGGGCTTGCTGTGGGCGCTAAATGCTCGGCTGTCCATCCCCACAAGCCCAGGATCCCTGTCTGGCCAGCACTCAGCCATCCCAGCATATGTTTTATTGAGAACTAACTCTCCTCCTGTAACCCCCCACACCAAATAAAACACAATGGTGGAGCTCTGCACTACAGAGAACTTAAAAGCAAATCCTAGAATTTTCCTTGGACTATTAATTTTTTTTTAACTGTGAATCAGTTTCTGTTCCACTAGAAAAAAAATTCAAATGCAGACAGACATATAAATATGCCACATATACAACCTGATCTAGTGGGTGGCATCCCAGCCCATGGCAGGGAGGGTGAACTAGGTATCTTTAAGGTCCCTTCCAACACAAACTGCACCAAAGAGCTGCTCCAGGTCAAAAACAGCCTACCAAAATAACTCACCCAGATGAGCAAGAAAGTGAAGAGTTGAACTTTTCACTCATAACTTTCTTCTAGTCACCCTTACCATCTCCCAGCAAAGGTGGGTTGATTTCTACCCCCTCCTTTGACGTTCACTTACAGTAGATCTGGTGACAAGCTCAGCACCAGCCACCAGAAGCCACCCAGACTACAGAAATGCTTCAGCAGAAAATTATTACCATTAGGACAACATCGAAATATAGAGTATGGAATTATATACCCAAGTCTTTATTTAGAAGAAAAAAATCAATTTATGTCCTGGCCATTTACCACACTGTCCGGGCGGGCTGAATGGTGAGAAGCTGTTAACTGAAAGAAAATTATTAGGTAAGAAATTTCTCATTTTGTTACCCAGCTTCTTCCTTCCCACATTGCTAATGAGAAATAGCAAGCAGGGAATTACAGAGATGGGGAGAGGAAAGAGAAGGTAAAAATTTATTCTTATTATTTAATAGAATAACAGGCAAAAGGAGAAGCTCCTGTATCAAAAGCAAGGCGGGAATCTGGCCCAAAGGAAAAGCATCTGAGATGGAGGAAAAGCCTCTGAGATGGATGGGGGCTAGACTGAGAGCAGGTACCAGGCAGAATTTCATGCTGCCAGGACTATCAGTGACATGGAAAGAGAGAAAGGACATGTAAGATCCTGACTGGTTCAGTGACCGGGATGATCAGCTGGGGTTAACAAACATGGAAGTAGGAGATACTTGGTTTGAATTTGAAAAGGTGGCAGCTACAGAAATGCAGATCTGTGTTGAGAGCATCAGTCCATCATGCAACAGAGCCCTGCAGACAGCACAGACCATATTTTTAAATAAAAATCACAGCAGTTTCACTGTTTCTTGTTAGATGAAGTGCCATCTTTTTGTCTCTGACCATGCCTAATGGCTGAGAAACATGTAGGTGATAAAGTACTTCCCTATCTTGCTCTGGACCAAACAGAGCTCTCACAGGAGCCCTGCCCCAGGGACCAAGGCAGCTTTGTGTCCATTCAGGCAACTATATATGAAGCATATAAGTATCTCTGCAATGCAAAGTACAGGCAGTGCCTGGATGGCTCCAGGTGCCAGTGGAGCACAGCAAGCTCCCTGGGTCATCTGGCCACGCTGCTGCAGACAGCACAGCTACTGCAGAGGCTCCTCAGAGGGATGGGAGTGGGCTCTGTCCTTCACCACCATGTTTTAGTGACTGCAATGAACCTTTTCCCAGACGCACAGTAGACAGAGGAGAAGGATTTTAACATTTTGCCTGCAGCAGCTCTGAGGCCTTGGCATTTGGACAGACTGATCCACAAGCAGAGCACAATTAGCATGTGTACTCCATATGCTCGAGATCCATCCATTACTGCACTGCAATACCCTCTGACACCACGGCTCTTCAAAAGAAAGAAGTTGCGGAGAAGTTCCTGGAGAATAATTTGTCTTACCCTTCAGGAACAGTGGAAAAAGGCACTTCCGTGCACAGGAGGTTTTGGTGGAGCTGGAGAAATAACCTTTTCCCAACAAAGCCCAGCAGCATGATTCACCTATAAAGCACGGAGCCGGTTTCAAAGCCAGCCTTTCAAGCTAATGGCTATCAGAAAGGCCAGCCATCTGCTTGTGCAACCTGTCCTTATGATTAATCTCAACATCTGACTTGTATATAAAGTTTATATACTAACAGGACTATACTTCATATATCATTTTAGCTAAGTTCTGCATTGCTGATTTTACAGTTTCTCCTCAATTTGGCCATCCTCTCCAGGTTACAGACACACAAAGGACCCTGCTTAAAGGCTGATTAGATGCAGAGCAAAACAAAGACTTTGGAAAGATTTAACTAAGTCTCAAAAACCAGGTAAGCATTTCAAAGAACACACTGGAAAAGATAAGGTCCTACATCCATATGTAATTAATTTTTTTATTTAAATATATCAGGCCTCTACTTAATATGGTATTGCAGAGCCAGAAAGTCACAACTCATGTCTCAGTCTCACATACACTGAAAGGATTCATGGCTCTTTCTGCCATGCAGACATTTTATTGTACAGCATATGGAAGAGTATCAGGGTTGTTCTTCTTTAATTAAATGAATAATGATGCTTTCCTGGAGCTGAACCCAGGTTCTCCATAACACACAGTATTATGGCACCCATTCTCAGGAACACAACTATGTGTCCACAGCCCACTGGCAGAGAGTGATGTACTTTTCTTGTACCAATTCATTTAAACACATTCAACACCACACGTAATATTGATTACTCTGAAATCGGGAAAGTTTATTTTGAATTGATAAAACCTAAGTTATCTTCTGCAAATAAGTTCTGGATAACATTTTACTATTTCATTACAAAATCCCACCAGATCATGATTTCAAATTCAGATCTATCTTCCTCTTCTATGGAAGAGACACTTATTTATACTTTATTTCTTTTACTTCTCTAGGTAAGAATAGATGGATTGTTCCTTATGCTAGTTTTAACTAGGCAAACTCTTTCCACAGCAAACTTTAGCATCATGAACTGTGCAGTGAAATAAGCCCAGGATAATGGGCTGACAGAAGGGACTGATGAAGGAAGAGCTTGCAAGGTGCACAGACAAAAGTCCTGTCTCCTGAAGGAGTTAGATTTTAAATCTTGCTAGCAAGATAAAGCTGAGAATACTGAAGTCCAGACAAAACACTCCCATGCAATTCCCTTCGCACCATCAGAACCAACATAAAAATCATTAAATGCTAAAATAAAGCCAAGCAAAGGAACATTATTGTCAGCAACTGCCAGCTGAAATGAATGACCCGGGTTGAAAGCGCTTGCTGACGTAGCTACAAGTTGCCACAAAGGCTTGAGGGCTCTGGCAGCAAACTGGTCTGTGGAACAGCTCGAACCATGCACGTGGAGCTCGGCTCTGCCACTGCCCCAGGGACCGAGGGCATGAATGCAGAGCTTTGCCACTCAAGGGCCTTTTGGGAGCAGGACCACCTGCACCCCTCCCTCCAAACCGGGAGCAACAGACCCAAAATAAGGCCAAGTCACTATTTCTGGCAGCAGGGAGAAAGAACCCAGGAATTTTGGCCTTTTTCCAGAAGAGGTTTGCAAGTCGATGAAAGTGCCTTATAGCTCTGACACCACTGACAGGCACCAGTGTGGCTGTGCCAAGACATCCCCGGCATCACCTGGGGGAAATCCAGCAAAGGAGCACCCAGAGGCTGTGCTGGAGGCTGCAGCAACATGGATCCCAACATCTGCATGCACAAAAGTTTAATTCTTGAGGTGTTGCTCAGCTGCTACCAAGAGACTGTATCATCACCGTGGTGACACTGCTATCAGCTGCACTGGCTGACCGAAATGACAAATGTACCAGCCATAAAAACTTACAGAATACATTATTCTGCATTTTGCCCAAAAGGAGAGGACAGATTGGAACAATACAAGTCATCTAAATTGCAGCCTTAATTGTGCTGGTACTTAAAAAATAATGGAAACAAGAACAACAATTTCAGGCTTTTGTGTTAATTTTAGACATCACATTTTCTTCACATTGTAGTAAAATCAACAGTAGAAATCTTTGGATGCAGCAAAGAGAATGAGGAAACGTGCCAATTTTTGAGGAATCAACAATTAATATTATAGCAATTAATTCAGAAGAAGCATCCTACATGACACTGTAGGATTCCCTGAGTGTTCTGTCCCAGTGATTGCTTAAAAAAAATTTTCAGCAATGAAATGAAATAAAAAATGTTCCCTGTTTATTTTTTTTCCTAAATTACCAGCACTGCAAACTCATGCTGGTATTTGAAAGTCAGTCTGGGCTCTCCTAGTTATATATCCTTATTATCATAAAGATTCCACAATTGGAAATTACTTTTCGTGACACTTAAGCCAAAAAGAAAATAGCTCTATTGCATCTGCAGAACCAAAAGTAGTAAATTGTAATAAACATTCATCTTTGTCAGTGGCTCTGCAAACCAATCTGTTCAGCACGAAGGTGCCATTTTTACACAGTTGCTTTATTACTACATAATTATTGATGGATCAGCCAAGTGCTCTCTCATGGAAGACCGATCCTAAAAAGGAGCTTGTTAAAAATTTAAGTGTAAACCTTGGGATAAAAACTAGCAGTTAGGTTTCATCTGATATAAACTTTTAAAGAGGAAAAAAAAATAAATTGGAGGGACAATTTTGAAAAATGCTACGTTTGAGGCAGGCATGAAATTGAAGCAGACAAGAAACTTTAATGTGATAGAAAGAAAGAATTGGGGACATCTGTACTGAGAATAAGCTGTAAGTAGCAGGAGGAATTATCAATCTAGTGATGTGCCAGCTCTCTGCATTTCAATTGCTTCACAGGCCATACCATAAAAATTGTTTGCAATGAAAGAAGTATGAAGCATCCCTAGATTTTATTGCTCCCAGTGATATTCCACCCCATTTATGTGTGTACACCAGTTGTAGCCTTTCAAGTACAACACTGTTTTATATTAGTACCTGTTTAAATTACCTGCCGACAAACATCTTTCGGTGTTCAAAATGCCTCACTATTAAATTTTCTGTTTCAGTCAAAGTACTTCAAGAGTTTCTATCAAGCTTTCAAAGCCAAGGAAGTTTCATGCAGGTTTTCTGAAAGTCGAGTTACAGCAATAAATTTTAAATTTAAAAGGAGGCTTTTTCCAGAGAGAATTCAGCATACCTTTTTGAATTCCCTCCCCACCTTGTTAAACCAAACTTCTTTGTTGCTCCCAGATTTCTAAATGTTGCATTTCTGGAGCTGAACTTCTGAGCATCAACCTTACTCTCCACAAAGACCCTGCTTATAAAGTGACCTTGGGCAACAGCGTATCTGAAATTGCCCATTCCAACTAACTGATGGATTGTAAAACCTTTCCAGCACTGGAACCTCAGCACAAGCACAAATGCCACTCTCAGTCTCCAAAATACATGTTCTTTGCTGCTGCAAAGACATGCTCTGAAATGCTCCTCCAACCCTAGCTGAACTGGGGGAGCCATTCCTCTTCCTTGCTTCCCCTCCACTTTCCACTGCACCTGCCAAGGTATTATTCTATAACATACATCATAATATACACAGGTGTCATTCCATAACATACCTGCATCAAAATAACCCTCCTATTAAAAAAACCTGCATGAGCCTGTGACATTTTTGACAGACCCATGTGAGGGAGGCAACTACACATGGACTGATGCCAGCAGATAGGAGAGGGATGAGCCAGTTAGGCAAGACACTTCTCAACCTCAACCAACAGCACCCACAGCATCCCAACACACCTGCTCTGTCTGAAACCAGAGGCCAAATCCAAACAGTGCAGTAGAAAAAAGGGATTTTGTCTTTGCTCTTGGGAAAGAACTTGGCACAGGAGCTTTGTGGTAGTCTTGCAGCAGCTAGAGAGCCATGAGACACAAAAGCAGTGCTCCACTGAGTGCAAAAAACTCTGGCTTAAAGTGAGAAGAGAGACTTCATGGAAAAGCAACTTCTCACTGAAGTATATTTTATCTAATGGAAACCACTGCCAGAATATAATACTGCCACCAGTGACACCATTTCATGTTGATAAGATGCTGCTGCATTTCAATACATTACTTCAATGGTATTATGGATTTGCATTTTTCACTTTCAGCCAGAAATTAATAAGAACCATTAAGCTAACTTCCAAAATCAGCCATTTGCCCTGATTCCATGCTAGTGTTAAGGATTTGGTCACAGAGCACTATTTTACTTCCTTCCCATCTGTGAGCACACAGTGGCTTCCCCATCATAACTAAATCAAACATGGCATGTAAGTAGTGAATTTGCTGAAAAACGGTACCCTTTCACCCCCCGCACAGCTGTTTACTTCTGGCTTCTGTTTTTATACCTGTCTCAAGAGCCTTGTTCCTTGCTCCAAATTTCTTTCCAGGTACTACTTAACAACACCATTTACTCACTCTTATTTCATATTCATTCCCTTATTCCTACTACACAGTTGTAAATGTCCAGATCTTTTGTAACAGAAAACAACTTCTACAATCTTAGGTGTACATCTATGTTTCAGTATGAAAGCTGAGCTTTACCTTAAAATTGCTAACTTTAAAAATAAACTATCTTCTGTTTCCTTTTAGCAAAACTTGGCTGCAGCAACTCCCTTGAGGCAACTGTTTGTAATTTTCTCTTAATTTGCAGCTGCCCCTCCCTTGGAAGCCTGCCAGCATCTCCTCCTCTGACCGCTTGGGACATTGGCCCAACACAGTCCACCCAACCCTAGATAAAAGATCACAATTTTTGCTATTAATAACCAACCCAAAGTAGTTCTTATCTGCCCACTTCTTCGGCTCTGCACCACTGTAATTAATGAACACCGAAAACTCTACCCACAATTTTTTCAGCCCTGCTGAATGCATTCTGGTGAGTGCCTATGAAATAAAATTAAATTGAAAAGCTGAAGACTACAGTAGCCTCATGTTGACAGGTCACTCTGATTCCAGGTCAAAGCAGACTCTGTATTTGGCTGCTTTGATTATAATTGCTTGCAGAATAAAAAATAAATAGCAATTATCTCATTGTCACACAAGAAAAAAAGACCTAATAAATGAACCAATCCTAAAGTAACATTGAAAAACAAATTATTTCAAAAGCAATCAGGAGCAGTAAAATTCAGTTTCCAATATTGTTTTTAATTGCCAACAGTGTCAACATTAATATTTTTCCTCTATTGGATAATACATCCCTTTTAGTTATGAAAGCATTTAGCAAACTCAAAATGTCAAACTACAATTATACAAGACTAAACTCAGGGCTGTTTTCATCCCCAGTCCGCAGTGCCAGAGCTGAAATCCCTAATTACAAGGGTCATCTACACAAGTCGCAGTCCAGCCCATGCATCTTGCCTGCTGTGACAGTCCCACGGATTTAAGACCAACAAACAAAACAGATGAAGTGTTCAGGGGTGTGATGAAGTTAATCCTTAAGAGGATACAGGAATTAGTTTTTCAAACGAAATTCAAAGCGACCAAACAAAAGCAAAACAACACAACTGCGGCACAAAACCATTAAAACCCTGCAGAAACAGCACTCCATTTAAAGGGTTTACTTCGGTGGATTTTCGGTTTCTAGGTACTGCCTTTACCAGCTGAACCTGTACCACGAGAAAATAAAGTATTAAACAGAGGATTATTTCAGTTTTTTCAGACAAACCCAAGCGGTTGGGATCCACCACAGCACCGCACATGGATTTATTACCCATCGTGTTAAACCCGAAGGAGCTAAGCCTTGCAAATCTCTCGGTGCTGTATTTCCTTCTTCCAAGGGCACGTTTTGTGGCTCCTTGACCTGGGTTAATAAGTCTTTATTCTCAATAACAACTGAGACCATGGAGACTCCCTGAACTGAACCCAGGCCTCCACTCCTGACATTTCAAATACCGTGATGAATTGCTTGGATAACATCCCCCTCAGTGGTCAGCTTTGCCTGCAAATTTGGTGTTCTTTCTGTAGCCTCCACACATTTCACTTTCCACAGTTTTCTAAAGAAAAATTTCGGTTTCCACTTCAGTTTTTGGTGACTTTTCTTCCTTTTTGGCAGAAGAGTGGGGCAGGAATGTTTCTTCTGCAAAGGGGCCACCTACCCAAATAACTGTGAGCATTACTGGGCTCCAGTTCTGGAGGGTGCAGAAAAGGATCAAATAATTCTTATACCAGCAGGGAGTTCTTTTAGCCAAGTTTCCTGAATGCCTGTACGTGTCTGAGTCATCACCCACCCAACATCACCTCCCTAGGTCTCATTTTAATCTTCAGTCTACGAGGCTGAGGGTGGTAAAACACACCAACAGGTTGCCCTGGAAGGGATGGTGGATGTCTAATGCCTGGAAACATCCAAGGTCAGGTTGGATGGGACTCTGAGCAACCTGATCTTGTTGAAGATGTCCCTGCTCACTGCAGGGGGATGGGACTAATGACCTTTAAAGGTCTCTTCCAACCTAAACCATTCTGTGACTATGATTCTATTTCAGCCAAGGTTTAAAAGCAGGATAGTGATCCTTTAGATGGATACGCTTCCACAGATTACTTGAGAATTGACCCCCAGATTATAAATGCCCCTGAAAGTATCTCCCTTGCAGAGAACCAGCGTCTTTTCAGATGCTTGGGAGTGCAGAGAGGAGAGAGCCTTGAAAAGAAGCCCCAACAGAAGGAAAACCTTAGACTGGTGCCAACAAATGCTGAGGCATCTAAGTCAACCACGAAACACAACCCTCCCTTAGTATTTGGGGGACAACTGTTTATGCAATTCTGTTATTTAGGTACAGAAAAAGGCCCATTTCTAAAGCCCCAGCTGAGCTTCTCTTCTCCCTGCTTGCCCAGCTCCATGCTCCTTAAACCTAAGCCTAGAGCAGGGGACAGCAAACCTGGACTTCCCATCAAAACAATGGAAAACTACGGATAAAAAAACCTGCTGGGGCTGACTGGTTCTCCTTGCTCCACTGAAAAGCAGGATCTATGCCACAGCACACACATATCAATTATCTCACATGGAATGACACACCAGAGCCCCCATTCCACACGTCCAACCTTTCCAAGCCAGAGACACAGCCCTGCTGCCACCTCCTTCTCCAAAGAGCCCATGGTCGGCAGCCAGCTGAAGCAGCCAGAGGAAAAAACAGATTTTTAACTTTTTTTCCTCAAGCAAGGGAGGATGAGGCCTTAAGCGGCTGGTTAGACCCATCAAAGAGCAATGTAAAGCTTTTACACTACTCAAACTGAAAATAAAGCTCATTTTCCACCATGCTTTTATTGGAGAAATTCAAGACAGAAAAGACACGTTGCCCACTGCAGTCACAACAAGGCAGGCAAAAAAAAATCCAAGCCCAGAAAAGCTTTCAGGATTTTAAAACATTTCACATTCCAGACCAGAATTTTATCAAACAAACAAACCAACAAACAGAAGAAGAAAAGAAAAAGAAAAAAGCAAAGAAGGATATGGAGAAGAATATAAAGAGACTTTCTCCTCTAAAAACAGTTGGGGTAGGAGGGGGATAACAGGACAGCCAGGCTGGTCAGCTAGGTGCTTAGGGCATTCATTTACAGGCAACATAGCCAAGTAAGGTTTAACAGATGGGTCTTCTTCACTTGGCTCAGGAACCTGAACCCAAATTTCCAGTATCTTTTCTTGACCCCAGCACTCATTACTCTGGAGGCACTTTGCGACCAACACTTTTGACAAAAATGACACAAATTTTCCTATAGGCAGTGTCTGTATTGACAACCCAATCCTTTGGAAAATTCCTAAAACATCCACAAATGCTATAAAAATGTATTCACATGATTCAGCTTATGCTTTCACTCAAATTTATCCCCCTGATGGCTCTAACAAACTGCAGGTTTCTCTCCAAAACCCCTCTCTAAATTTGTTTAGAAATCTTTCAGCCAAATTCCATGATTAGTTTTCATCCCTTAACCCTTCTAGTTACTCAAGGCATGAATATGGAATGAATTTATGGCATTCCTATCCCTTAATGAAATGCAAAGATCCTACATGAAAAAACACGCACACAGATTTTGGAGCGAGACATGCACATGCAGTACTTGTGTGTGTGACATACACACCCAACCAAGAAAATCCTGTCATCTGTAATTCATACCCAAGACTTCAGGTATCAAAAAACTGCACTCAAAGCAGCTGGTGGTCTCGTATTACCGTGCTGGCTGCAGCAAGCTCTTCACATCTCATTAACGGCGTAATGAAGGCTCAATCAGCGGATCAGCCTATCAAGACTGCCAAGCACAGGCATACAGAGGCCAAAGGAGAAAGATCAGCTTGTACCAAGATTTTTATTGTTTAATCTCAGAATTGGGAAAGAGCTAGTCCTGCCACAGAAAATGTTTTCCAGTGAGCGGACGGCACACGGAGACAAAGACCAAATCCTCAGAGTTTGGAAGGCTTTGCACAAGGATGGTGGCACCAAGCAGGTCCCTCACAGGGCTCATATCCACAGGTGGGCTGTAAAACCACTGAAGCAATGCAGGCGCTGAAGCCAGAGGCCAGAAGAGAGATCAGGATGGGGACACACGTGCTTGCACTGATGACCAAGTGCCCTTTCAATATATAACGCAATTAGCACTAAACTCAGCTTTATTTCTCATGTATGCAGCAATTATTTGTAATAGGGTTTCATGATGTTCTCTCTACTGATTATATCACAGAACCAAATAATAAAGGTTGGAAGAGACATTAAGGATCATCTGGTCCAACCTTTTACAGCCTACACAAGATGGTCCAGCACTCTGTCCAGCCAAATCTTATCAGTGTCCTATTTTGGGGTATCCATCACGTCTCTGGGAAGATTAAGTAAAAGGATGATCTCACTGTGAAAAAATTTTCTCTTGTGTCCAATCAAAATCTCATCCATTAGCCCTTGTCTTTTCTATTTGACTCCTAGCAAAAAATGAGTCTCCATCCTCTCTGTAGCCACCCTTTAAATACTGGAACATGGTGAAAGTCTTGACCTGTTCTCAAGACTGAAAAAACCCAGATTTTTTTGTATGCAACATATACATTTATATATTTCCAAACAGTTGGCACTGATGTACTCAGACAAAATCTGAGGAAGGAAGGATGCTGGAAGAAGAAATCAGTACAAGGAGGGATCCAACACCCAACCATTGAGGGAGCTCTCCAGCAATGAGCCTGCTGCTCACTATCCTGCAATCCATGCTGGGATCCCAGGTCGGGTCAACAACTCTCCTCGGCAAATACATCCATCAGCAGCCCTTCTCCAACCATCTTTAGCCTGCAGACCTTCGTGCATCCTTCCATGGCAGATCAGACCCTGCCAGAAATGTCACATTTCTGCAATCTTCCCTGCCCACAGTGCTGCTGACACTGGTCATCTGCTGCTGTCACAAAAAAGAAGGAGCATAGAACACACATTATTTTTCCTTGCTGGGTGAGGGAGCTGAATCTGCTCATGGAAGGACTGGTGAAGCCCCAAGGCCAGAACGAAGTATGAGGTGGGAGCTGGCAGCTGCAGGGGATGAAATGCAGAAGACAAGAGTAAGACCCAGGAGGATGAGCCCATCCCCACCTCATATCAGATCACCTTTAGCCACTTTTCGCATCCTCCTTGAATAAGAAGCTGAACAGTGCTGGCACACAGGGACAAGGACTATGATCAATGAACACTGCCTGCATGGGGTCTTTAACACCCACAGAAATCAATGGCAATATCTTTCAACCTCAGCCCCTGTCGGATTATGCTTGCAGCAGTAATGGAGGCGTAAATACAAGGAGCAATAAATGAGTAAACTGCTAATTGTGAAGCTTTCCCATGTATTCTCTGTGAAATTAGCAGTGAATGCAGTTCTCTGGGTGCCTAACCAGGCACAAGATGGTACTTGCACGGCGATTGCTCACTGCTAAAGCCGCTTACTTTCATGGGGACGTGCAGGAGCATGTTACCACCCACCACACACACATTACTTGAAATTACTGCCCTAAATGACTGCATGTGAATTTTGATTTGAAACAAAACCTAAATCATGTCTCAAACCTTACCTAGATTATGAAGGGGAAGTTATAGAAAGTTATTTGGTAATCCACACACTGTATTTTACCTTTATCTCTGTTATTATCAGACCCTTCCCACTTTTTCTTCATGTGGCAAGAAATGAACTGTCAGAGTGTACAGACCAATGTGGGAAGGACAAGGTGATAGCCAGCAAGCAACAGAATGACAGAAACACCAAGAAAGATGATAAAGTATTTAAGGTGGTATAAAAGAGACATAAAAATAAATTGCAGAGGGTAATTTCACACCAAACGATGTTATTTCATGACAACAAACTCCATGATATTTGACTGTGACAGTCTCCTAAATAAAATGGTGCACTTTTTTTCAGGAACTAAAGAGCATGTGTAGTGTGGAGAGGATGCTGGGATGCTGCATGGTCAGGAAAATGGACAGACTGATGCACCTGATCTCCATCTCTGAAACTGAGATCTCTCCATGAAGCACTTTTACCATGAAGAATAAGAAAGAAGTAGTTTGCAAAGAATCAAGCAGTTTTCAGCTTCAAGTCTCTGCAAATTAATACACTTTGCAGGAAAAAACAGTCAAATGTAGTGTTTATTCTAAGCACTTTACTGCCTCAGACTCATTAACCTGGTACCTTACATGCTGTCTTTGTAATGCAAATTTGCTAAAATACTGTGCTTTTCATAAAACATTCATACAGACAAGCTCACACTGCTCAAATACCAATTGTAAGTGGAGCAAAAATACACTTACTTTTTCCTAATATTTCGGTTCTGCATCTAAGTCTTATCTGCATAAGCAGTTTGTGAGAAACCTTCTGCTGCCACTGCAGCACAAAGGTGGAAGATTTCCCAAAGCAGCTGATGTAGGCAATTATAAACTGAATTACCACATGCCAAAGCCAAATGAAAAGACTTTGTAGAAGGTACCTGCAGCAGAGACTTTTTGAGGAAGAGAGATCATTACAGAGAGGAGGACACATACCCTGCATTTAAGGAGGCCAAACATTGTACATACTGCACCTGTTTGCTGAGTTCCTATTTAGGAGCCACCTGCCCTGCCTGCAGCACATCACCACAAGGGTTTGTTTGCTGGGCACCCTCACCACGCAGCACCAGGCACTCTGCTTCCAACTGCTGAACTGGCTGGACATGACACACTCATCCTCATCCAACAACGCGGGCAGCCCAGCAGGAGATACCAAATCATCTCAACAAGGTCTCCACCCCAGCTTGACCCACACACTGAGAGATGACTCAGGGCTGGAGCGGGCTGAGGGAAGGACAGGTTCCTGGCTTATGACTTACACAGCTGTGGAGAAGGATCAAAACATCACCTTAAAGGTTCAGTGTTATGATAGCACTCTCCCTCCTCCAATGGACTTGGAACATGAACTACCACAGCAAAGCCATGGCCAGCTGAGATTCACAATACAAACTGCAACTAAACCACATTCAAATACACAGGATAAATGCAGGAAATTTCGTGAGCTTTCCCTCCTCCCTCCACACTTACCAACTACTTTAGTTTTAAGACAATCTACAACTGTGCCATCTCAAATTAAACTCTGAGCAACTGCTCTCATCCTGTATTCAGTTTTGAAAACTGTCATTTCTTTTTCAGGCCTGAAGAAGGGCCCACAAACCTGGAAAATGTCTAAGTTTTACAACTGTACCAGTTGGTCTGACAGAAAAAAATATTACCTTCCCAGATTTCCCAGAGCTATGAAACAGAACTCAGCAACATTGCCTGAGGTGCCAGAATCATCTATACTGGTTTTCATCAGGTTCAGAGCTACAACACAAAGGTAACCAACGTGAGACATCTTAACAAGAGGTTTTCTTTATTCTGCATAATAACATGCAAACTGCAAGCCAGGTGTACTTCCCAACCTGTCTGCTAGACCTGGTTCCCACTCACCCAAAACATACCAAGGTTCCATTACTGCTCCTGAGCATGGATGACTTCCCGAAGGAACCAGGTCCTCAGGGGGATGATGCACACACACATCACTGGGATGCACCCACACCACACAGGCACCACATGGCAAGGGCCTGGAGGCTGGGAACTGCACCCAGAACAACTACCCTGCAGTACAGGCATAACCAAAGTGAGTCGGACTTAACACGAAACTTTTAAATTGTTAAAATAAATTAGCAGTCACAAAAACAAAAAACAAAACAACAAAGAAATCCACCCAAAAAACCCTCAAACACCCTCCTCACCACCCAAAGAAAGCCTCCAAATCTAACAAAGATTGGGGCAAGATCTACAATCAAAATAAAACCAAAACAGTAATTTTGCATATGAGCTTCATAACACGTTAAGAAAGTAAGTACTTGTTCAAACACCTGCAATGATTTCTCAGATGCAGGAGAAGAGAGTGAACATACTGAAACCTGCTGGGTTTCGAAATTCAGTTCATTTGGCACATCCTCCACTTTTGCAAGAAAACAAACAGCAAAGGCAGACAAGCCATGGCATGAGCAGTCCTGCACTCTCCTGCCCACCTCCCTGGAGCCCGACTCAGAGGAACCTCCCTGGCTACACCAGCTTAGCTTCATCTTTACACTCAGCCCTCAGCCCGTCCATTAAAATGGTCAATAGCAATGCCAGCTGAGAAATGTCCATCACTGGGAACTCCTTTTTACAGGTCACTGGCCAACCAGACAACAACAGCTTCTAGCCATGACTGACCTCTCTGCGACACGAGCTGCTGATTTCCAGGAGAGAGACAAGCCATGAGCCATCCATTTTCTTAATCGTAATTAAAACAAAGCCAAAACCACTCAACTGTTTCTATATGAATTTGTTTGTACAAAATAAAAACGTGCAATCATCCTGCTACGTTTCTGGAGACTGAACACTAATGTAATAAGAATCTGAATGCATTCAGTTAATCTACTGTTGAACAGAAATCAGCATCACAACAGTCTGGATAACAAAATGCTCTGCTGCACAGACCTCCAAGTAAGCTGACAAAACAGATTCAGATGGGTGTGTCTTATGATGGAAAAATTAACTGTGATAAAGAATAAATTGCCCCTTAGATATGTTGTTTTTAGAGTCATTAATATGCAAAAGGAGTTTTTAAAAAATGCCATCTCCATAAAGTTTAGGCACATGTATGAAAGAGCAAACGAACCTGCCTGGATGACTAGTTGTTTGCAATACTGGCTCTGGCAATACTGGCTTTAGCTGATCAGTCCCACTCCCACTGCGCTATACAGAGCTGTAGGACGCAGATAGATCTGAGGATTTTAAGAAAAATGGAGCAAAACCAGCACAACACACACTGAAGTCCATATCAAAGAAAAAGGCATAACACCAGTTATTTCCTCTTGCAAACATTTTTTATGTTTGCCATTTGCAGAGATTCTCAGAGACAGACTGCATCATGTCTAACTCCAGTAAAATGTCTCCTGAGAAAGTCTGCCTTGATCTAAGATTCCCATACTTGGGTTTTAATTTCCAGTCATATTTACAGGAATCTGCTTCCTCCAATTTCCTAATTGAGAGTGCATGGCTTGAAATATGCCCATCAGCTACCACATGACTGCAAATCAACTATCATCTTAACCAAGAGATACACATTCTCAGGCTTTAGAAAATAATTAGGCACCCCAGATTTTCCTGCAGCTTCCAGAAGAGCAGGATGTCAACAACCACATCAACAACCAAGACCACTGGTCCCATCCAGCCTCACAGCTCCTCTACCCTGACGTCTCAGTGATTCATGGAATTGCTACCACAGCAACCAACAAGATACATGGAAATGACACAACAAATGCACAACTGGCTGGCTGTGTCCAGTTTCTGCTCTGAGCTGAACTCCTACTCACCAGGCTCTTGGTCCTTAGTGGATATGCACTCTTTGATGGACTCTGTTATGCCAAGACTAGCGGCAGTGGGGAGTGGGCCAAGCAAGGATTCCAGTGCGGGGGGTCTTACAAGAGTTTCATTTCCATTTCTGCATTCCCCATCTTCATTTCTTTTAACTCTATCCTTCTCATTAAGTTCATCATAAAAGTCTTTGTTTAAGTGATTAGCAGCTGCTTCTAGTTCCTCATCTTCTGCCTCCTCCTCTCCAAGTATGCTAGAAGCATTATCTTCTATAGAATCTGTAAGGGGAAAAAACCCAACGGATCATCGCATACCATCTGTTACAGAAACTAAACAGAGAGGAGCTCACTTAAAGAATAAAAATCTTTAGAGGAAATATGTAAAAGAAATACACAATATTTTAGTTCAATGTATGAATACATGGAGTTTCCAGATGCTCTTCAAATTCATTACCTTGACAATTAAAATGCATTTTTGTGACTACAATCATCATTTAAAATAGAACTATCGTCTTATTAGGTAAAAGGGCTTTGTGATAGAAGTCAGCTATTCCCTGGTATAATTACAAATTAAAAATAGCCAGTTCAACCTGCACAAAGCCCTCCCATATGTGAAGTCAACTGGGGAATTTGGCGACAGAAGGGTCTAGACACTGGTCCACTGCACTTTCAGTGATGAAAAGCAACACTCTCAGGTGCCAGTGCCAAGCTTATACTGCACCAGGAAAGAAAACCAACTGAAATCATTAAAGAACTATCCCTGCAATGAACAGTGTGGTTGTTTTGAAGACTGAGCTATGAACCACCTATTTGGCAGAGAGAACCCCAGCGCAAGAGATCTTGTACTGTGCAAGCATATCTATGATCACATTTATCACCATAACATTCATGCACTTCAGACTGCCAGATCTGAACTCAATACTATTTAAGGAGTCATAAGACTTCATAGACTTACCATCTTTAGTGAAATTTGCAAATACTCCTTTTGCTTTCGGTCTACTGTTTTCTAATTCAATCTCTATTTCATCTTGGTAGCTCGATATTTCTCCTGTGGTGTTGAAATAAAAATAAAACTCAGCAATCATTGACTTAACTATTAAGAAATGAGTGATATGTTACACTAAACACAACTTATACCTTCAAAATCCTCCAGCTTTTTTGATAATGCCTTCTCAAGCTGAAATGACAATAAACAAAATACACATGAAATTACTGAAAAAATATGCACAATTTTGAACTGTTTGTGAGCTGTATATAGAGACAGAGAATGGCAGGGTATTTCAAAAGCATAAGCAGGTTTTGAATCACCACTGAAATTACTTTGTAGAGTCAGACAGGTATGACAGACAGGTCTCAAAATACTGACCAATTTCAAATGTTATCTCGCCCACCTCTCTACTTCCAAAGGAGCCTTCACTCTGGCAAGCTGTAAATAAAAGGCCTCATTCTCCAGCAGTCAGACTCTGTGACTGTGCCTGCAGATGTGAGAAGTGCAAGGACTGAGTGTGAGACTGGAGTGCCCACACCAGATAGAGCACACTGGTGATGGCAGTGGAGCTCTGACCTACAGCACCTGGCTGGTTCTTGAGAACATCACTAACACCCCTACAGACCTGAAATGATAGCACAGTTAGAGCAAGCAAAAACCCTAACAAACCAATAATGTAAGAATTGACTACGACAGCAGTAAGATTTTCTCCTCTGTTGCCAGCTTTAGTTCATGATTTGTAACAAAATTAAGCCACATGAGAACTAATCTCTGTGGAAGCAGGTGCTGTACCACACAAAACCACCAGCAGCCTCATTAAAGCAAATGGGTTATTGTTTTCATATCTATTTAAAAAGTAATGGCACTTCTCCTAACCACAGGTATTACCTTAAAAACAGTGCACAGTTCCTGATCCCATGACATTTCTAATTGGGAAATTATCCCTTTGCCAATAAACCAAAAAAATCTTTAGTTAATGGGTACCATATGCACTAATGCTCATCCTTCTCTCAACGACCTCAAACTAAATGTACTAAACCTTACTAAGGGCTGGTCAGTTAGGATTTAGCATTAACTGATTCAACAGGGAATGCACAAAGGGAGGACAGAGGAAAGAACACAGAGAGCATCTGATTCAGAATTTACCTGCTGTATCTTCAATTTTTTTTGACCAGCTGTAAATGAAGGAGGATCACATTCTTCTTCCAAGTCAATCTTCATAAACTCATCTATGGTTAGCTGACTGGTTGGTGTATCTTCAAACTCTGTCAACCTACCAAAGCATACAGCACATGACCAAAACATCTCCAAGAACTCCTTTGAAAGTAACAAATTTTTCAAACTGCCCAGCTATGGAATAAACATGTCATCCTTAGCAACTCTGGCTCAAACACAGACTACATTAAAACTGAAGTGCTACTAATTGTTTCATCTGCTGCAAAGAATGTATCTTTTCATATCCCAAATTAGCTTTTGATTTATTAGAGTATATAACACACTTTTTTTGATGAACAAAGACTGAACAGTAATATTGAAGCCTCTACGGTCAATTAAGTATAGACAAAGCTAAGACAAGAAACACAGCTCATTCCTCCCCTCTCGTTGCTTTTGTTATCAACAGCAACAACAAAAAGGATTCACCAAATAAAATATCTGTCATCACAGTTTAGGAGTATGCTCAAAAATCTTCCTGATATGTCAGCATGATTAATTTACACAAAGCAAATGTTAAAGTAATGTCTCTTCAGCAGGCTGGAAGATGGACAAGAAATAATCTTCCCGGGACACACAGAAGCAGTGGTAAAATAAATTGATCCTTTTCACATCACACAGATGAAATAGATGGATGAACATAATTTGACAATAATAAACTTTGAATTTGTTTAATGTTTGCATTTTAAAAGTTCCTACCTATGTGAGAGATAGGACTGGCTCCATGGGGAATTGCCATGAAAGCAGCTGAATCTTTCAGAGGAATTCAATCTTAAATAAGGTCACGTGGTCATAACTTAATCCACAAATACCAGCATTTTATACAGGTGGCTGAGAATGAGCACATCCATTTTACAGATGGAGAAAATGAGACAAAAGGTTAAGTACAAAGCCAGGTCAGGAAACGTCTGGCAGAATGCTTCTCTGACAGAAAGTGCCCTTTTAATAATATCAACATTTTCCATGGGAAAATGGCAGTGATGGGTCTGCAGCTGCTTCGCTGGAATATTCCCATCTTCCAGAGGAAGCTGAGCTGACAACAGCTTCCATCTGCAAAGCTAGGGAACTAAAAATGGTGATTCAGTACTCTGAGCACAGGACCTTTCTGCGTTTCTCTCTCCCTAAAAACAGTTGCAGATTTCTCCTCAGTTTTCTCCTCTACCTCTGGTTCCAACAAAACTCCTTCTGAAGAAGGAATTTTCTCTAGGACAGAAATTCAGTTTCTAACCAACATCAGGGTCAAAGGCAAGAGCACAGGGTCACATTCTCCTGCTATATCCTCATCAGCCTCTGTGTTTCTTCCTTTATAAACTGAGGAGAAAGACAAGACAGACCATAAGGAGGGCTGTAGGCAGTCTGTAACTGCAGGACACTTTGCCCAGAGGCATCCCTCTCCTGGAGCAGAGGCCAGAGGCCACAGGCAGCATCTCATGCCATGAAATGCACAGGGAGAGCTGGGCACCTTTGTTTAACTCCAACAGCACACAGCACACTGAGCCCATGCATGGTTATACCTGCCAGAATTAGTGCTTCTGAGAAGAAAGCCTCCAAAAACTAGACTTGCTTTTGGAATTCAAGCATCTCCAAAAAGCCCCAAATTAGCCATGTACTTGAGAGTGACTGACAGCCCAAACCCTTCCCTCAGAGTACCAGGGACCAGCTCCCTCCTCCTCTCTTTCAGATCAAATTGGAAAGGAGAGGAGGATGCTGTTGGCAGCAGCAGCACCCAGCTTTTAATTAAAAGACTAGAAATCTTTCTCAGCGTTAACGGGCTTCCAGCATGCATTACCCACCTTCCAGGAGGGAGCCACATCTATCAGGCAAGGGGGAAAACCTGGCTAGGGCACTGTTATTATTATTTTAATTAAGGATTCACTTAATGCCAAACCAATACATCATTTGAGGAGCATGGATCTTCCCAGTCACCATCATTAAAGAACAGCCATCCATCTCTCTACGAATGAATCATGTACTCACAGGCAGTCCCTCTTCAGCAAGACTTTTCCTCCCAACCAGCTTCGCCTTGTTAAAATATTACTCTTCTCCCAATGTTAAAAGCCAAGGTGCAGTTTGGCAAAGACACAGAGTTTGTTTACCCAACACTTGCTCCTAGTCTGAGATGAGCTGCCAGAGCCCCACCAAACCGGCACCACCTCTGTGCACGCCCATCAGCCAGGAAAACACCAGGAGCAAAGCCCATGAAGCCAGGCTGGGGACAAGATGACCATGCCTGCCTGTCAGCACCTAACCCCGTGCACGTCTGCCTGCAGACACCTCAGGCTCTGTCTGTCCCTGTCCTGTCCACGGTGTCATCTGACTCAGGTCACGTACCCTGCACCCATCGGACTCACCCTGGGGTGAGACAATGTGCTGGAGCTGGCACAAGCTCCAGCTCAAACACCAGCTTCCACCCCGAGCCAGAACGGCAGGACAGGTCTCTCCCAACACCTTCAGAGTGCCTGCACTAGGACAGGACAGAGCTACACCACGTTTGCTGCCAAGGAGCTCAAACCCACAGCACAGTACAGTTCAACCATCTGACCGGGCCACCAGCACCCAGTCCCACATCCATGTCCTCCTCTTCCTCAGTCCTGATGCGAGCCAAGCAGAGCAGGGCTGACCACCCGGTGGGGAGGGCTGCCAGCATCACAATTTAAGCACAGACTGGTGGCAATGCAAAGTTATTTTTTCACTTCCCTCAGGTCTTGCCACCAAGGTTCTAGCCCTCCTCTCAAAATGAGAAACCATCCCTGATGGTGAGGATCCCAGCTTGAGCATCATCTCTGTGGGAGAGCAAGCTGCACACTCAACATTTTCTCCTTTAACTTGATATAAATAAATACCTGCTTTTGCCAACCACTCGTCTGCCTCAACATTTTACATTGGCTGATATCCTGTCTACATATTTTTAAACATTTCTTTAATTTTATCCACTGTTTGGACACGTGCCATCAAAGCAACAAACTGATGCTGCAGCAGTCTGCACCACATGAAACAAAGCAACATTAGTTTGGCAGTTAAGAAAAACTGACGCAACCTTAATTATAAACACAATAATTTCAGGGGCAAGGGAGTGGCTTCATGAAAAAAAAATAGCTACAGGCTATTTTTTAAGTCCCACATAAAAATGTTATCCAAGTTCATTTTTCACTTTTGTTAACCTAAAAAAATCTAATAAGAGTTGCCACTTCTAAGTTATGCACAGACAGAAGAAAAATAAACAGATATACAAATTAAAATATTATTTCCTTGGCACAAATTCAAAAAGGCTCTAAAAACTGTAATTTGGCAGACAAGGATTTTCTATTTATAGTCAAAGCAGAGGCAACCACTACAGCTCAGGCTAAGATTCAACTTCCAGTATAAACCATCCTCTTATAGTTTCTCACAGCAAACTCTTTCAAGCAAATTCCTCTGGGAGAAAAGTTTTTCCAAAGCCTGGTGTCATCTGCCTCTAACCCCAACCCGTTTTTACAAAGAAAAATTTCCACAGTTGTTGTTTCATCCATTTACAGACAAAACCACACCTCTGCTACTGATAAAGCACTTTTGTGCACAAACCAGATTCTGTTCACACTTAATTTAACTCCCAATATGGGAAAATGGGTCAATCATTTTGAAGTTACATGCAATGTCCTTTTTACTTCGTTTTGTTCCAGGGATACCCTCCAGTGGAGACTCTTGAATCCAGTCTACAGCGATGGAAAAAACAGACTCATGTGTGCAGCTAAGGGCTCAGTTTTAATGTTTAACTGAGATTCTGCAGCAGTGGGGTGCGACAAAGCACACAAATGAACAAGGATTTCTGGAGTCCAACTCACAAATGCTTCAGGAGCCCAAGCTCAAAGCCCAAGAGGGACTTCTAAGCAGAGACCATTTAGGAACAGCCACGGTGTCCTCCTACCTATACACAATCAGAAGCGAGTTCCAGAAGGGAGCAGCATGAGCAGGGGTATGTTGTGCTGCATCTCCATACAGAAGGGCAAATAAATTACAACTTTAGAGACAGTTGTTTCTTAAATAGGGAACGTGGGTTTAGGCTGAGCCATCAGCCTTTTAAGTTACCTGTTGTGAGAAGTCTTTTAAAATATTTAAAGTATTTTATCAATACTTTAGAAAAATAATAAGATGAATACGCCACACTGTTTGCAGAAATATATGGAAAAAACCCTTTATTGCAAGATAAACTGCTGGTAATTAAAACTCCCCAGAGTTTTCCCAAATTAACAATATAATTAAAACCGTAAGTAATAACTTATATGGTATCTACATAATCTTACCTGTTATATCAATTACAAATATTCTAGTAATCGATCAGCTGATTTGACACCTCAGACAATTCCAAACTCTGGTAAAGGGATTTACTTTTGTGTCTTAGTGAAGAATCAGAGTATTGCAGAATATCCCCACTGCTTTAACTTAACCATCATCAATGCTTCCAAACTTGTGTACTCACAGGAGAGAAGCTCAGAATTCACACTGGTGTTCAAACCATCACTATTTCTATACCACAAATCTAACCCTCTATTGCATCATCCTTCTCTCCTCATTTTTTTCCAAGCCTTACAATGTTTAGACATGAACTATTTATGGAAGTATGTGAACACATACCCTAAAAGTGATACTTAATATAGAACACCTATCAAAAATAGTTATTAAATGCTTCCTACATGACATAAAAAGTTTTCCAGTAGCCACCAGTAAGTAAATAAACAGAAGAGCAATCTCCTGATATGTAAACACTGTACACATATATACTTCTACATGTACTTGAAGCAATATAAAAGGTAGTTTTAAGCCTGTATGAATGAGTATCTCATTACTAAAGGTAAGGACAAAATCAAAGGTGATCCAGTTGCTGTGGTTTTACCACTTACAACTTGCCACCTGAGCTGCACTAAATTAGCCTGTCTGTTCCCTGCCCAATGCAACTGCTACGAGAAATATTCTCACCTTTAAACAACTTCCAACATTAATACACATCACCTCTTTCCATAATGGACTAAGAACACACACACAAAGTCATTTACTGCCAATTAATAGGAGAGTGATAATTTATGGGGCTCATTTGCTGGCAATTCTCTTTAAGAATTAAAAACAGGTACCTCTAAAGATCGTACTAAAAAAGGCACCCTTGAGAATTATTTCCTGCTACTTGCTTACACCAACACAGAGATTTAAAAACTGTCACAAATTCAGTAGCATAAATTTTAAAGCCCTGATTCTACAAATGCTAACACACAGAGTTAACTTGCATTAACACTTGTGGCCCACTGTCAGCCCCTGGATAATCTCACCAGCAGACATCCCTGGCCATCCCAGAACTCTGTCAGTCTAAACCACCTGAAAATTTTTGTTCTTTTTTCCCCCTGATTCAAATGCTCACACTATGCTAGTTAAACAAAATGTGTTAGCATTCCTTAAAATTGTGCTTCATTAGTGTGGTTCTTCTGCTGTGGTCTGTCATAAGAACTCTATGATCTCCTGGAAAGGAAAAATAGAGCTGCTTAATTTCTTAACAGCCACACAGATGAGGAAAGTCAAACACAGGAAAACCATTTACAAGATCTAAGCCTGAGTTGGTGAGAACAGGTTACTGATTGTTTGAAAAATTAGAGTCACCAAGTAATTTTGAAATTATATTTTTAAGTATGATGTACAAAAATATATTAGGGATCTAACTAATGTATTAACTTGCTAACTGTATAGAAGATGGATTTATAAAAAGGAACCCTGCCTGTGAAGTTGGATTCCTCAGAAATAAACCCCTTTTTATTAAACCAGACAATCCAACTTACAAAGGTACGCAGTATCAGCCCATGTGGATCAAGTTGTATTTTACACACCACACTAGAAAGGTTTCTAGAAATCATCTGTAAGCCACTTGAATTGATTTAACTGGAGACACGAGATATTTCTCAATTTAGTTATGGCAGCAGCAGCCAGAGAAGGAGCTGCTTGGTTGCTGAGCTGAGATCAAAGGGGACCCCACCACAAGCTCCTTTGCATGAAATAAATTTCCTGGCATTCTAAAGGCTTCTCTCCACCTCATACTTCAACCAAAAGCCCTTACACAACTCTGACCTTCTGAGCATCCTCAGTCTCTCCATGCTCAAACACCTTAGGTTGCCAGCTCTCACTGATTCACTGGATACCCTCCACAGAATTTTAGCACGGCTGTACTTGGATCACAGCCCAACGCTGACTTCTACACACCTTTCCCTTCAGTCCTGGCCTTGATAGGTGTTTTGAAAAACAACAACCTCACACCACCCTGAGCTTTCTCTCCCTTCCCATCCTGACTCCAGACTCATGTATAGACCAGCTCCTCACTTTGCCTGCTCTCACAGGCATCTGTCCAGCTTGAGGCAGCACTGGGAGCTTGGACATGAGGCTTATGCCAGCTATATATTACAGAAATTTTAAAAAAAAAAGAAAAAAAGAAGAAAAGCTGCAGGCAGTATGTTCAGTACATTTATCTCTATGCATAAATCTTTAATTTTTCCAGAAAATTACCACCTCAGTCATTGAAAGAGCTGTAACAGGGTCCCCAGGATATAAGCAAAGGACCACATATATGAAAGTTCCTGCAGTATCTACAACAGGTAAATGAAGCTCCTTCGTAACAAGTCTTCCTTCCCAAAACACTATTAGGCTGTGAGAAGAAAAACATTCACCACACAAACAAGCTTGTTTAAACTTACCATTCTGGCCTTTCATTCAATTTCTTTTAAACGAAGCTTTACTGCTTCTCAAGTTCATCACAAATAGGTTTTTTAGCAGATAGGACTTTATGGAACTGAGAAGTATTTTTTATGCAAAAAGCAGTTCAATTTAAAGATAAAGTGAGCAAGCCAAAGCAGCAAAATGCAAATGTTAAGAAAGATAAGCTGATTTTTTTTTTTTTATTTCTATGGAAGAAGTGCCTAAGATCTTCAAACAGGCATAAGGGCCACGCAGTATTAGATAATGTACAATGGACAAGTATCACAAGAATTATTCTTACTAAAGATAAGACAAAATTGAGAACACAGAGAAAGCATGCAATAGGTGAATAAAAAAGATGAAGGGGTAGAGCATTTAAAGGTTAAAAAGGCAGAGGCGAAGACAGGTGCATTGAACATAGGCACACATGTGAGGACTGAACTAAATAAAAGGATTTGGTTTATTAAAAGTTAATTTCTGCTACCTCCATGGATGATTACAGAGAAAATAACAATTTGACTAATTAGTTAATATTTGTACAGTACTTTGAATATATAAAGTGATATATAAGTTAATATAATTTCAATTAGACTGGAAATGAGATAGAATTATCAGTGCATTTATTAATATTTAATAAGTTCGCTTTCAACAACAGCAACAAGCTTTACATTTTAATTGTGTTCTTCAAAACATAAAGCTAGAAGGCCCTGTGAAGTGACTACAAAGTTTCCTCTACCATTACTACAAAAAACCCACACATGTTAAAAATAAACAAGGACTGCTTTTTAACCAAGCAATGTCCAAATTAAGAACTCTTGACTGGAAGATGAGTGACTGCACACATGGGTCATGTTCTGGCGCTTTTTCCTTCCAAAACAGATTCCCCTTATGATCAGGTTGTGAATTTTTATGACCTGGAGACACATCACAATTTTGTGAACCTTCTCCTAAGAGCTACTCCTCCAGCTCAGAGCAGTGAGAGAGGACACAGCCTCCAACCACGCAGTGCTCTCCAGCTGATGGACCACAGGGTGAACTAATCCAGTCCCACTCTGCCCAGGAGCAGAAACAGTGCCCTTCTCAGGGAAGGGCTGCCACCCCTTGCTGAGGGTCTTCCCCAAACAAGAATTCCCAATCAGGATTCCTTAAATAGCATGGTTCCTGCGTCCTCTTCCACCCATTCCTGTCTCCCCTCAACAGGAACAGGCACCTCATACGGGGCCTTCCCTTGTGGATTTCTGCCATGGGCACCAAAAGCAAACCCAGCTTCCAATGGTCTGTGCTTCCCCAAGAAACCAACTGGGAGCTAAATCAAACCACACAGCAGAACCTGCACGCTGAAAGTGTCAGCATTATCTGGACTCATATTGGGTTTCACTTCCAGAGCTGTCAGGGCAAAGCCATCAGCAGTGAGCACAGCATCCAACACCTTCATAAAACACAAAGCAGCAGCAGCAGCTCTTTACCAACCAGAGCAACTATAATTAAAAGGAAATGAAACTGTGCATCAAATTGAGAAGCAAAGGAATTTTTAAGAATGTGAAATAAGTTCTTATTCATTTAGACAACTTCTATTTGATGGCATTTTGAAAGGAGTTCTTGAAAGAAGAGGAAAAAAACTGGAGTGCAGAAAGAGTTATTCAAAGGTATTTTTTTTATTTGCCTTCGTTAAATACTATATAACATGCTCTTATTTGAAAAACATCAATCAAATTTATAGATTCATGATAAATAGTTGTAATTATAGCTGCCTGAAAATAATTCAGCTGTCACGTTTACCCTGTCAAAGTAAATAAGGCTGTCATTTTAGCTGATGTGTGTGACTTGAGTAAACATTTCAAAGCATGAATTTTGAAGTAAGATCTTCTCGCTTGAAACAATTGCTCAAATTAATTTTTCCTTCCAACTCTAATTTATTATGCTTATTTTCTTAGTAAGTACAAACTCTTCAGCTATTTTACCAAAGCATCTTGCTGTAGATTGTGGTGCATAACTCATTAATCATACAAAATGCAAACTAAAACACATGACCTTTTGGCCAGAGGAAAAAAACGTGGCATTGGTCCTGTTCCATCCTTACAGCTGTAGTACCCTGGAGCATTCAAAACACTTTACATTTATCCCTATACCACCCAAGCATAGTAGGAAAACAGCATCATTCCTGTTCCACCAACGAAGATCTGGGGCAAAAACATTTCCACATTTAGTAAGTGAATATTTTTAACACGTATTAGGCTTGGTTGGATGTGCTTAAGCTGATCCCACCAAGGTGAAGAGAGACACTAAGGAAACTTTCTAAAGACAGACCCTGGGGGAACAAACAGAGTATATTGGTGATAGAAAATTTTCCAACTGTGGGCAACAGAAATCATGATATTTCAGTTAGGTCTTTTTCACTCAACCTATGAGGAAAGAGTATGTTGCAACTTTTCAAAAGTAAAATGACAGAAACTGGATATCTGCTTACATCATTAAAAAACGGAAAATGCTACTTGATCTTTAAAAAATAAACACACAAAAGGTACTTGGAAAATTCCCACTTTCACAGGATCCTTCATTGAACTTATCATTAGACTCACTGTGCTGCCTTCGATTTATTAGCAGTGCAACACTACCAAAAATGAATATTCCAGCAAAACATTTTGAAAAGTTCTGTTCAATAACAGCTTAAAGACAAGACCCTTCATCACTGGATTCTGGATTAATGAAAAAATCACAGTAGACTGCCAGCTTTGAGAATCAATAAATTATTTTTTCTGAGGACATGACAGTACTGTTAGTATTACTGACACAGCATTCTTTTGCCTTACCTGTTAAATAGGCACAGTGCTCCTTACCATCTGTGCTGAGTATTTGAGGTCTTACGTAAGAGGCAAGGTGTTAGTGCTTTAAAATGACCAGCTAAAACATATACTTCTTAAATTCATGGCACATGCAAAAATAACCTGGTTTTCTCCAATATCCATTTATTTTAGACTGTATCACTGTTCAGTACTGTAAACAAAAGATGAAAGCAGTAAGACTGCACTGACCTTTTCCTTAATGTAGACTCACAAACCTTCACCACCCTGATGACCTCTTTAACAGTCCGTCGGAAATCATGCATTCTTGCTGCCACTAGCAGAGCTAGAGAACAAGCAGAGAAAGTTAATATCAAAAAGAGGGAAAATTCCTGAAGAAAAGCAGAAAACAGTCAGGTAACTATACCCTCTCTCTGTCCCTGCCTTCAGCCAAAGAGCTGTAAATGCTTATGCTCAGCTGTGTCCTTGAATAACTGATGATGGACTTGACTTTACAAACTTTGATTCCTACCCACTAAGCCAAGTGCAAACTGGACCCTGAAAAATTCTGTGCTTTAACATTTGGGAAACCATGGTCATCTACAGCACAAGAACATTTCAATGATCACTTATTTTCAGTTATCATCTTTTTAGCAGAACTCACTGAATTCTGTCCTGAATAAGATCTCCAGAGAAACACTGAACGTGCCTAAGCTGATCTCCTCATTGCTGCCACTACTATCCCTGTCTTGCTGGTGCCCAAGTGTACCCCTGCAAAACCCTCTATACAGCCAGATAACCAGTTGCATTTACATGGTGTGTTGATTCAGAGCAGCAGCTCTGCTTTGAAGCACCACCCCCATTCATCATACAGTAGCTCACTGTGCAGAGCAGTTTTGAGCATACAAAAGTGCTCTTTTACATAAGAAACTAAACCAGAGCTCCACTTCTGGTATGTGTTTAAAGTGCTCCTAAAGGGAACATCAGGGTTGAACTAACAACTGGTCCTTCAATCTATGCATGGCAAGGACATATAGGCCAGGGAACCAAACTAAACTCAGTCCACAGTCCAACACGTGAGCTGCATATTGCATGGGTGGACTGAGGGGGCTCAGCACCACCTGCTTCCATCTATTGATCCATGTCTGTTGAATTAAATTACTTGCTTGTGTGGATACAGCCCATGCAGCTCATCAAAGAGCAGACTGCTCTCCCACTGCCTATACTCAAATTTTTAGCAATGTGCAATAATTAAGTACTATTAACATAAAAGGGCTAGAAATGTCAAAAAGGTTGCGTAGTTCTGGGTTCCCAAAGGCTTGAGCACTATTTCTCATTCATGCATACACATGTGAGACCTTTCAAATAAAATAAAGCACATACATGAACTCTATGACTACCTACACTCTTTGTTACTCTGACCTCACTGGCTACTATCCTTCAATGTGGCCCCCCCAAACACATAGGTTTCATACAAGCATCATGACAGCGATGGATCTCAGAAAAAGATGAAGAAAGAAAGAAAAATAATTTCACAAAACAGGTCAAAGAGGGCACTTCTTGCATAAGACTGTGTAAAGACACAAATCAAAGTGCTTGCACTAATGGTGTCATTTTAGCTGACAAAAAAACCTTTTAGCAGTTAGAGCCTGCAGAGTGGGGGCAAGAGAAGCACCAGAAAGGAGCTTAAAAAAAATCCAAACTGTAAGCTACAAAGGATCTGAGCAAGTACTGTAGGAGCAAGGGCAAAAATGAAGTTAGAGTTTCAGAAGCTATTTCAATGAAGACCTATATAATCTGTAGATGCCTGACAGAACAAAACCCCGAGATATAGCCAATGAAAGGGGAAAGTCCTCATCTGTTCCAGGCTTTCCCACCCCGCCTGCTGTGGGGGAAGGGGTACACCCCAGCTCTGACGTACCCGCTCCGCAGAGCCCCGAGGGCCGGCGGCCGGTGTGCATCCAGTCCCGCTTCATCCTCTGCAGCAGCCTCAGCGCCGTCATGGACACCTCGTGGTTCTTATCCCCAAACTCCAGCATGTGTGCAAAACGAGGGATATACAAACACGGATCTGCAATGGAAAGGAACAAAGTTATGTCTAACCCTACCATAGGTTTAGGAAATGCAGTGTAGTGAGGCTGCTCTGCTTGTCTGGCAATCACATACTGTGCTGCAGGGCCAGATCCTCTGACCACTAAGCTTTAGGAGCACCTTTGTAGATAACCTAAAACAAAATAATTTCTTGCTTTATAGACAAGAGATCTTTAAAGCACTGCACAAACATTCTTACATGCTTTTCAGCATCCAAGGCTGCACATGCCGGCTTTGACACGTGAGCAGTGTTACTGATACCAATGAAATTGTGCCCAAAGTGAAGCATTTATAAAAGCATTTGCAGAATGAGGACATGATTTAGTCCCAAAACTTCTAACATCTCTCGAAAAGTAACAAGGTAACTTGCATGCTTCATCTCAAGCCTAACTACAAAGTAAGCTTCAAAAAAACTCATTTTCTTAAAATCCTCCCTAACAAAAATGTAGTTGCCTTCAAAGTTAATTCAAGCTGGTTCTCAGACTCATATTCCAAGAATACAAAACACTGTTTATGACAGACACTAAGGCAGACTCTCCATCAACATAAAGTGCTGGAACCCAATTAACATCATTAGCACTAAGACAATTTACATTGGCCACAGATCTGCCTCCAGATGTATAAACTTATTTCAAGCGTTGGTGTTATCAGCTTCAAACTAACCAAAATATGTCAGTACGGATTGTGCTCTGCCTAAAACAATTTATAATTTATCAAACAATCTTGTAAAAGCTACACTTAACACATGTTTACTCTTAGTTGAGATATCAATTTCTCATTTCCTGCCAGCCTTTTATCACTTGACCGAAAATCCATGATGTACGGTAAATTGTTAACTATTAGTCTCAACTCAATTTCCTCTGCTGATCCCCTATGTGGGCACTTAAACTGATAAAGATGAAAATTCAGCTCAAAACACTGGAAAAATCTTAGGGATTTACAACTAATCAAAGCGGTCTCATTTAGCACCAAGTTCTAACAATGATGCCCTTCATTGCTATTCATAATTACCAAGATCACACCATAGGTGATAATGCCTATCAGCCCCCTAGAAGCATTTAAATTAAAGCACTTATAAAGCAAGAACTTCCAACCTCAAACTCCCTCAAAACTGAAGAAATTCCTGGCTGCAGGAATTCCCCTCCTAAACATGACCCTAAAAATCAAAGGTTTAGGAGAACTTCACCAGTCCCCATGATTCTAAGGACAGGTGTTCTGCACTTCCAATTATGATTTTATAAAGCTCTATTCTAGAGAAATAACCAATTCCAAATTCAACAACAAAAACCTCGACCTTTCAGAAGCCGTAGCCTGGGGTTCAACATACATTTAAACTTTGCTCTTTGCAAGACAGGAACACGTGTGATGTTACAAAGCAATACCTGGTTTGCTTTTCCATCTCTTCTTATCCGGAGAGTGCCCAACTTCAGCTCCTGCAGCTGCCAGAACGGAGCAGAGCAGAGCAAGGAGCAACTCTCAGCTATCTCTCCGGAGCTCAGTTTCAGAGCTGAGTTTCGGGAGCATTTACACATTTGCATTGTAGCTATTCAGACATTTCTGCTGGCATTCATGCCCACAGGTCACTTGACAAAACATTGCACATCGTTAATTTGAATTCTGAAGCTACCAAACAGTCAGAAAATGAATACGTGGGTGGGTTTTAAATAGCAAGGCTTAAAGAATCCCCAAAAAAGTACGAGGGTGAATATAGGAATCAGGAGCAGAACCCAGGTTAGCACAGACATGTCCTGCATGGATGCAATTAAATAAATAAATAAATAAATCTTAGAAGCTGCCAACACCAAACACGTTGCTTCCTTCCGGGGGCACCAAACCAGCGTGGGTGCACTGAGGGCGCCCTGCTCCCAGGAGGGTCCCCTTTGGCTTTGGGTGATCTCTGGGGCTGGAACCCCTCCGCACAAATGAGCAGGTTCCAGTCGGGCGAAACCCCGTCGGTTTTCCTCAAAGGGGATGTTGGGGGCTTTGAAGCAGGCCACAAGAAAAACATTATTTCATGTTTTAAGAAACGAGCGTATGTTTTTCCGAAGACTTTCCCTTCTCTCCTGATCCCAAATCTGACTTGGAACTTTGACTTTTGGAAGAACTTTGATTCACAGACACTTACATCGCTCTTAGAACACAGTCACTCAGAGCGATGTAAGAACAATTTCGAGCGCTGTTTAAAGGAGTGCTCCCCACCGAAAATGGTTCCCGAGCGGACAGGGCCCGTAGCGAAGCGGGAGCCGATCCCCGCTGCAGGTACCCCAGGGAACAGGCACAGTAGGGATGTGGGGGGGTCAGTCCTCGCCGAACGATCCCCAAGGATGGGCGGGACGGCCGGGGGGAGAGGGCTCGCTCAGGCGGGGCACGGCGGCTGCGGGGAAAGCGGAGGAATCCCCCGCAGGTCCCTCGGCCGGAGC
>VZTN01025917.1:12216-85127 GCA_013400515.1 Erpornis zantholeuca | reverse complement strand
GGGATCGGGCGGCTGGCTGCGCTTCACCCTCGCCGGGCTGCTGCACTCGGAGGATTTGTGGATTGACTCTCGCTCCTGACCCACCGCCTCTGCCGGATTCCTGGGGTTTTGTTGCTGGATTTTGGCTCTTTTTTTTTGGTTTTTCCTTTTTTTTTTTGTTTTTTTTCTTATTAATTTTTCTCTCCGTGTTCCTCGGGGAAGGAACTGCCTGCCGGCCCCGCTCGGGCTCCCCGCTGCAGTCGTGGCAGTGCCGTGGAGGCTGGGACCCCCCCGCAAGCCAAGGTGAGCGCTGGCACTGATCCGATCCGACACAGCATCACCCCTTTCCCCCCGGAAAGGTGCGTCGGGCCGGTAACCAAAGAGCGGGCACACACTCCAAAAAAAACCAAAGGCCACCCTGCACCTAGAAGCGTACAAAATATCCTCATAGTGGGACTCGCATTTGGGATCTGTTAGTTCTCTTGCTCATGCCACTGCCCCCTGGTTGCCTCAATGGCAGGATCATGAAGTGTTTGACTTTTTTTCTTCTGCTTCCAGAGACCTTAAAGAAGTCCAAAAAGAGTGTGAGGTCAAACGGCAAGGTGCCAGGATGCTATGAGATAGTGCCCCTGTCCCTGAAGAAGAAGATGGCTGCAGAACTTTACCCTGCCAGCACCAACACTAACATTGCAAACAGCAACGCCGCCGCCGCCGCCACCGCTGCCAACAGCAAGAAGAACGCCCTGCAGCTCCAGCAGAGCGCCCAGCCGCCCCCGCCGCCCCAGCTCCAAAACCTCAACAACAACAACTTGGAGAGCGCCAACTGGCAATCCTTCCATCCCACGCTGCGGGAGAGGTAAGGGCCAGGCCCGCCGGACCCTCCCCGGGCGGGCGGGAGAGAGAGAGAGGTGCCCGCCCTGTGCACCTGCGCCCCGGCCAGGCATGAGCGCAGGGATGGGCTGGAGCCCCGGGGGCCGCCGGCGGGAGGCTGGGGCTCCGGGCGAGGGACAGCCCGCGGCTAACGGGGCTTCTCCCCCCTCCCCTGCTTGCAGGAACGCGCTGATGTTCAATAACGAACTCATGGCTGACGTTCACTTCATCGTGGGCCCGCCAGGGGCATCCAAGAAAGTTCCTGCCCATAAGGTTTGTGCAGATAATTTTTGGCTTTTTAATGCGGCTGTGCAGGTCGCTTTCTCCCCTTGCCTTACAACTGGGTTCCACTTTTTTTTTTTCCCCTAATTATAACTCTTGTTTAATCCCAGAAATAATTCACATACACTGCAATTAAAGGGAACAGTCTAAGGTAGTCTTCTGCTTCCACTGCAGCTTGTAACTTTCGCTAAATGTAGCTTTTAGGAAAGCCAGCACGCTCAGCTGTTCCTGATCCATGTTACTGAGGCTTCTCTCTTTATTTTCCAGTATGTTTTGGCAGTTGGTAGCTCTGTCTTCTATGCTATGTTTTATGGCGATCTCGCAGAGGTCAAATCTGAAATCCATATACCAGATGTGGAACCTGCAGCCTTTCTAATCCTATTAAAGTAAGTGGCCACTACAAGTCTGCTAATTACATGGACAGAGTCAAAGTAGCTTATAAAATATACATCTTCTAATTGGCATTGTGCAATATGCACTTATTGCTGTTTACTTAATGTGCTGACAAATACTGAATGTCAGATTCACTGCCAGCAAAGACGACTATAGATTATTTTCATGGCCTACTTTTTTTTTTTTTTCCCTGAGAAACTAATTTTTTTTCCCCCCTGTCTAGATACATGTATAGTGATGAAATAGACCTGGAAGCTGACACAGTTCTGGCTACACTCTATGCTGCCAAGAAGTACATCGTGCCGGCCCTAGCAAAGGCTTGCGTCAATTTTTTGGAGACCAGCTTAGAAGCAAAGAACGCTTGTGTCCTGCTGTCTCAGAGCAGGCTCTTCGAGGAGCCAGAGCTGACGCAGCGCTGCTGGGAAGTGATTGATGCTCAGGCAGAAATGGCACTGAAGTCAGAGGGCTTCTGTGAAATAGATCAACAAACACTAGAGATCATTGTAACCCGGGAAGCACTCAACACCAAGGAAGTGGTAGTTTTCGAGGCTGTTCTCAACTGGGCAGAGGCCGAATGCAAAAGGCAAGGGCTACCGGTTACGCCACGCAACAAGAGGAATGTATTAGGGAAAGCTTTGTACTTGGTGCGGATTCCAACCATGACTTTGGAAGAGTTTGCCAACGGAGCTGCCCAGTCTGACATCCTCACCCTTGAGGAGACTCACAACATATTCCTATGGTACACAGCCGCAAACAAACCCAAATTAGAGTTCCCCCTGACAAAAAGAAAAGGACTCGTGCCTCAGCGCTGCCATCGGTTTCAGTCGTCTGCGTATCGCAGCAATCAGTGGAGGTACCGGGGGCGATGTGACAGTATTCAGTTTGCCGTAGACAAACGGATATTTATAGCAGGACTGGGATTGTATGGGTCGAGCTGTGGCAAAGCTGAATACAGTGTCAAAATCGAACTGAAGCGCTTAGGTGTTGTCCTTGCTCAGAATCTGACAAAGTTTACCTCCGACGGCTCCAGTAACACCTTCTCTGTGTGGTTTGAACACCCTGTGCAAGTTGAGCAAGACACGTTTTACAATGTAAGTGCTATTCTTGATGGTAACGAACTCAGTTACTTTGGACAAGAGGGAATGACTGAAGTGCAGTGCGGGAAAGTGACGTTCCAGTTCCAGTGCTCCTCGGACAGTACTAATGGAACTGGAGTACAAGGAGGACAAATACCTGAGCTCATTTTCTATGCATGATGCATTTCACCTTGATTGTATTCCAGTGCTGCAATGATGCACATTAAGGGATTTTTGGTTTTACTACGAACTCTGCAGCAGTATGGAATGTTACGCTACTTACCTATCTGCTACATCAGGCTATACAAATAAGTGAAGGAATGCTCTTGAATTTAATCTTATTTTATTTATTCATAAGCTATTTGACTTAATAATTAAGACTGCAACATGCAGAAAAATGTTAAATTTTGCACGTACTGTGCATTTATTTTGTATATAGATAACTAACTTGCAGACTGCAGCTGACTCAAACAGAATGTTCTAAACTAGAGCAGTTTATGAATCTGTGAAATATAAAACATTTTTACTTGCCCTAAATCCTGTGTACTTGATCTTTGCTGACTTTATGGCTTGTGTATATTACTTCATGTACAGCTAACAGGGGGTGATGACACTACTCTGGGCCCTGTGTGTATCCACACCCAGCACATAGGAAGGTTCCCTCTCTTGGTACCTGAAACTATCCATCAGCAGCCTTTATTTTCCCTTCATTAGAAGAGGAGCTGACATTTGTGGAAGCTCACGTTTCTTTGTGTGTTGCCCAAGCCAAAGATAGACAAACCATCAGTGTAATCAAAGCTGATCAAAATCATCCTGTGGTTATATTTGAAAATTCCTAATGCCCCTTCACATGCAGCATCTATGTTAACCTCCAGCCTGCCCACCAAACAGCAACACTGCCACTTGCTCCTGTCAAACTGCACCCCGCCTTCCATGGCCAGAGTCAAGACACGCAGATGAAGTTAATTAATTCAGTGACAGGCTGATCACAAATTTAGCCCAGGGATGTAACACTGGCAGACACTATCTGAATTTACATCCCATCCTTATACAGAGCAGCAGGCATTAGAGAAATACTTACAAGATGGTTTTTAGGTTCACTTGAGATTACTAACTAGAAATAAGCCACCTTAAAAAAAAAAAAGGCTGTTGGCTTTTTCTTCCTGGTCTATCTTTTTTGGAAAACAGTCTCAGGCACTATCAGCAGTCATTTCATGTGAGTACTTTTCTCGGAAAGCAATAGTACATGTTTTTTCTCAAAGGTCTGATGGTCATTACAGCTGAGCCAATTAGAAACATTTATTGGATTTTATAAATCTTATGACAACCTTGGAAGAGAGTACTCAAACAGCAGTATAAACCAGTATTTTTTCCATGTATGACAAGTACCTCTACATCTAACATATTTGCCTCTTCCCAAGCTGCATTAATTTTCACCTTGAAACTAAGCTGCAATGCAAATCCTGCCTGTTTTCTCTCTCTAAAAAAAACCCAAAAGACATAATGAAAAATAAGAAGGGAAGTGAACTAGTGAAAACAAGACCTCTCTACCAGAGCTGGAGCCATGCTGCTGAAGCTAGCCGGCCACAGTGGCCGATGGCTGCGCAGTGCTGCGCTCCCTGCGTGAGCTGCTGCTCCCCTTGCTGCAAAGGCAGCAATCCTGTGCCAGCCCAGTACAGCTGAAGGGGTGTGCCTTTGTTGTTGTTCTTCAACACAGCCATCTGATTCTCTCAGTTCAGATTAAGGAGAGTGGGAGTGAGAGTGGGTAAAGATGCACGCAGATAATTCCTGCACAGAGGTGGATAACAGTCACAAGACCTCACTATAAATGCACTCTTATAACTGGAATTGGCACAAATTCTCTTGGCTCAAACCCCCAACCTAAAGAATGGCTTTTATACACTTTTGACAGGTTAAAACCCACCTTCCTATCACAGTTATGATTTCAGTATTGTCTTATTAAAAGTTATTCACATGTTTGGGAAAAGTTGCTTCTCGTTTTCCATCAAGCCACTTGTATTTCAAGCACTGAACACCTCAGCGACAGGTGATGGACAGATAGTAAATTTGGCAAATACTTATCAAATGTTGCATCTGTGGAACTGAAGCGTGACAGGCCTGTAGGAGCTTGCTGACACACACAAATTTGTTACACGTCAGTCCATTGTCTTAGTATAGCCTAAATTACTCTTGGAAAAAGCAACAAAATTATTTGCAAAAGAAAACAGCATCTAGTTCCAAAAAAGCTCTTACATAAAGGAAAACAGGCTCTTACAGTCAGCAATGCTCCTCTGCCTGGATTGATTCCAGCTTCGCTTTAGAGTTACTACTTGGGTATTAACATACAATACTATGTATATATACACATATACATACATATTTTTGTCAAGTAACCATGGAAAAATCAAATCATTAAAAAAATACCTATGGCTGGAGCATTTATGCAGAGTTCTCTGGCCAACAGAAGGAAAGTTTTTCCCAGCACATAGACATTCACCTATTAAAAGACAAAAAAAGCATTATGTAAATCTTAAACCACAAATGTTTTTAATAGAACATTTATATGGAAAGGAGAAAACCCCAACTTTTGAAATCTTAACCTGCTCAAAAAAAATTCGATTCAAGTTATACAAGCAATATTCATATGTACAGGATAATACTCAGTGCTTGTCAAAATCTGCACAAATTAGCATTGTAAATCAAAGCATAAATTTATATTGAAAAAATTATAAAAAGTTGTTCATCATGCTCTTCAGTGGGCTCAGTGCTGCTCTGTAATACAGTTTTTCAGTTGTCAAGTTACATCATAAGGCATTAAGTAGACTTCAATGTAATATTAGTATATATAAAGTGTCATATATCTTGTCCCATTACAAAACCAGAGCAAATACAAGTCAGTGCAAATTTCAGTTCTGCATGATCATCTGTAGTGGCATAATTAAGTATTGCACAAGCACACACCAAACTTTTCACCAAATCAAGGAGTGGTGCTACATGCCCCAAGGGTTATTTGTCATTTCTTGCTGTTGGGACACTGCCTAAGATCACATTAAAAACATTAAGAACCAAAAAAATAAAAAAAAAAAAAAAATCAATGAAGCCCTAAACCACACCAAACCTGCTCAGGCACTTGGGCCAGAGTTCTGCTCCTCTCCCCTCCCCTCCTTCACTGCTGCATCCAGGGGGATGTAAATTGAAGGGAGGAGTTACTCTTCATACTCTGATTTGCAATTTATAGCATAGACAACTTCTTTATTTTACAAGTCTGAGGAAGTTTTCTTTCTCTATCTTAAGATGTGTTTTTGTGGTCAGCAAGAAAGGCAGGATATACTCCAGTTCCCAATCAGTTTCAAACATTCCCACGGAGCTCCATGAACACCTTGCTTCCCCCAAGGCATATGTAAAGGTCAAGGTTAGTATAAAAAACTTCATCCTCCTACACTCCAAGCAAGTAGGTTTTTATTTTGTTTCATTTTTAACAATGGTATATATTCAACTGCTTTTATGGAACAAAATTGCCCCTCTCTTTCCTATGCCTGGATATTGAAGGTGTTTACTAAGCAGCCAATTACACAACTGAGTTGATGATTATGGTACAAGCCTGTGGAATTAAAAACCTATTGCTCTTTCTGTTTCATCAAAGAGCTTTGCCAACATTAGTTTAAAAGCAGGCTTTCCTCCCAAGTGTATAAATGCTTCTACTAAGCTAGCAAAAATACATGCATCTCAACAACCAAACCCCCAAACAACTGACATATTTTCACCTAGCCCTTCAAAATGTTTACATGAAAATGTTCTTAATGTGTGTTTTTCTCAAATATGTAAAAAAATCAGAAATTAGAACTTCAAAGAAATCCTCAGAATGACCACATATCCTGAAAGTGGCTATGCAATCAATTATACATTATATGATGGTAATTCACTCCATATTTAGTGAAAAGTGAGTATCTTCCATGCTGTGTCTGACCAATGGTTGGACTGACATAGAAGATGCAAAAATATAGCCTTAAACTTTACTGCCCTTTTTTCCTGAAACAACAAACAACATAGAAGCACTATTCTCGGGGAAGGAAAAGAGCAAAACATACCCTCCGAATGAGAAGTATATTTTCTAGTAAATAAGTCACCAAGTTTTATACAGAAAAAAATAAGCACCTAATGAATCTGGCAATTCATACTGGAGTCTGAGAGCGTGAGACTTTCCATGAGCCACAGAGACAGAACAGATATCACTACAGCAAAGTGTCTGCAGTGTTTCAGTTGGCTTTATATTCACTGCAAGCTCAAAAGGGGTTGTTTTGACCTTTTGTCTAAAAAATATTAACAAAAAGAATGGGGGTTTGGCTGTAATTTCAGCCTTCTAAGCTGGCCGACCAAGTAACTATAAATCTTAAACCTCATCACTTAGATCTTGTTCTGCAAGGACGATTTCACCGCACAAATCAATAAAGTTACTTCAGTGGAGCCAAGTACATATGACGTTTCCATTAGAGGCTTCACCAACTCATCTAGTTCCTTCATTTTAGTCTAGGAAAAAAAACCATAAAACTCTAATCCAAACAAGTATTTTTCCTTCTAGCCTTTTTCCTTGTCACAACATCCAAATATTTGATGTTTGTCACCATCAAACCACGTCACTCTCTAGGAAACTCCTCCCAAGCAAACTTTCCATAAACGCAATAATAAAGAGCAAATAAATATGAAGAGGCATCAAGAAACAGGTATGTTTTTCTAGTGGAGTTCTAACAATCAAAGTGATTGCCAAATTAAATCTAAAGCAAAGACAAATGAATAATAAATGTGCTCAATGACCATCCCTCTTTCCTTGGCCTAACTAAAAGTCTCCTGATCCATGGTTTATTTGAGAAGTAATGCACTTAAATCTAACTTGCTTTTCCACTTCACTCTCATCATCAGTGTTTTATGACTCACTTTGAGGTGCAGGCAGTGCACTTGCACAAAATAATAAATTAGAATAGAAATGGTAAATGAGGGAATTTCTTTCTTTTTTTCACAAGCACATTTCTTTGTAGTTTCTGGTTGCTACCAATTTAGAAAGAAAGCAAAATATACAGTACATTCCATGTTCTGTATTGTTTTTCCCATGATGCTCACACATTTTTAATGCCAGGGTCACAAAAAGAATCAGGAATATATAATTGCTTCCAGTTTTCCTGGCAAATCAGTAGGAAAAAAGACTTCAGGCCCTCTCAAACAGCATACTTCTCAACTTTAAAAGTTAACAGATATTCATGGATTCAGGGGCACTTCCCATAAATGAAAAATTAAAGATGGCATAAAGTTCACCCAGAAATCTGTAATGCCATTGAACTCCTGAAACATGATATTTAAGATCTTCTGGGTTTAGTGGAAGGTGGCCCTTTCACTAAAATTTTATTCCACTATCACTGATTTCAACTATTACACACAGATCCCATCATAGAAGAGATATGATATAAAACAGGCATTTAGAGAAGGTCTTTCTTTACTCTCATCACTTCGTTTTCCTGCACTCCATTAAGCTTAAAAAATTAAGAGAATTAATTTAGAGGCCTACTTTAATTTCTAGTTCTTTCTTCATTAAGAACTTCTTATAAAAATTCATATGCTCCAATCCATCAAAAGCTTAATGCTCCAAATTTAGAATCATATGACATTTGCATTTAAAAAACCTAATTTTATATGAGTTCTTCGAATGGTGAATAAACAAAAATGCCCTTCTAAAAGGATGTCTCTGGCTTAAACTTGAATTGGTGCAGCTTTAAAGCTTACCACATCAACTTCAGCCTCTTTCCCCCTTAATTTAAAAGGATCATACTGAAAAACAGTATTTCTCCAAACTCTTCCCCAATCAAAGCTGTCGAAGTGAGGCAACTGTGTTATACACTTTCCTAAGACTTGTGCTCTTTTTCTGCAGATTTTCACCAGATATTAAAATTTCCTAAACTTGATGCAATCACTAGGTTTAAGCATCAACACCTAACACACAAAAGAAGGAAGTCAACCTCTGTTAGAGGGGAGATTTTAAAATCTCCACATACCCTGATATTTTTTTCCATATTCTCTTACATTGAACTCATATTTAACAGAGTAATTTTAGAAGCATGTGGACCCATCACAGATCTTAAAAAAAAAAAAAAAAGGCAAAACAAAAAAACAAGTAGATTCTTTAGCAGGAAGACATTTTTCAGACAAAAACAGATGTGCTCACCAAGGCACTGCAAAAGCATCTCTGTATAGCAGACCTTAAGATTCTCTAAGATGTTGTTCTTTACCAATGGTTAATTTCTGTTCTCATTATCAAACACATTATGTTAATTAAAAGGGGCATTTAGTGAAGGAATGGCTTCCAATTATTCAGTTACATCTTCACAAGATCCTTCTACTTGTTATGTTCTTTGCCCTTCACAGTATTTTTGGGAGACAGTCTTTTCATTTCACATCTGTCAGTCATCAGACACTGATTTCAAAGGGACACTTCCAGAGAGACTCTTATCCTTTCATAATTTCCTCTTGCTTTCACATCATGCCTGCTCTGTTCACAAATACCAATATACTTCCACTTTCGGAAACAACAACAAACACCTCATTTCCAGTAACACAGGAATTCATCAGTCTAACACCTTCCAGAATTTTACACTCTCTTTGGGAAACAGGGGATCTCCCATTCATACAGGTTACCAGGTCAGGTTAACCTCCGAACAGTAGCAAAAACAAAGCTGCCACCATCGAATGGAAGTTTTTGTTTGACCCTAAGTTCCATACAGTTAGAAATCCATAACCCTTCTACAAGCAATTTCCAAAAAGGCTTTTCAAGACCATAGTGTGGCATTCTGGCAAAGTACTACAAATGGTGACAGTGGTTAAGATATTCCTCTAGAAAGACAAAGACTGGGCAGTTGGAACACGATGAGAATTCACACTGTGAAACATCCATGGCTGCTTGCCTAAATAATTAAGCAAGCATGAAAAGCAAATGAGTTTTTAAGGAGAGTGTCTGTTGCTGGGGAAAGAGGCACCTGTGGTTATTTGATTCATTATTAACATTTCTAGTGTAGTAATGCCTGAAGGTCCCAACCAGGTTGTTTAAATTAACTCAATCAACAGCAATTTGCATAGGGGCAATAAAGGCAAATACAGTCAACATGTTAATAACTTTAAATGAACAAAGGGTATTAAAAACTGAAGCAAAGCAGTACAGTCTTTAAAGGAATACTCTATTTTACCTTACTCCATGCAATAAATTCAAACTTCCTGGTTTTTGGATCCATACTGCAATCAGAGCAGTCCAAAGGTAACACAAAAATACAAACAAGCACCAAACTCAGCTTCTCAAGCTGTCATTCAAAAGAGACTCAAATCAAAATTACACAGCTTCCTCTCTTATTGTGCTTTAAAGCACTGCCTTCAGCCTGGGGACACCAAAGGGAGACTCTTCTTCTGCTAACACACAGCACTACAATAAGCCATTATCAAACCACCTATGCAAGAAAGTCAAACAGTAATAATTTGCAACAATCATAGAGGAATCTGGGAGCCCACTGCTGTCTTTAGATTAAATAAATGAAAACAAGTGTCCAAAAATAATTCACAATAAAAATCCTTCTGGACAAGAAAGTACTGCTACTTGACTAGACAAACTGATGATGAAGACATAGGGGTGAGAGTTGTGTTTTGAAGTGGAGGAGACAGCAAAGGAAGACGAGACCAAGCAAATACTAGTTGTGTTGTGCATCATCTTCCCTTACCTAGAACCACAGCATAGCTCAGGTTGGAATGGATCCCAGCAGGGTCTCCACCCCAACCTCCTGCTCCGAGCAGGGTCAGCCACAAGAACAGACCAGGTTGCTCTGGATCTTGAGAGCCTTGATGGATTAAAAACTTCTGCTCTGAGCGACCTGTTTCCACACTTGGCAGTCCTCATAGTGAAAAACCTTTTCTTGATATCAAGCAGAGACATCCCATTTTAATTAATCACGTCCATTGCTGGTAATTTTCCTGCTGACACTTCTATAAAGAGCCTGGCTCTTCAGATGGCTAAGATCTCTTCAGTGAACATCAGCCTTGTTTAACAGCAGGATGCACTACAAGGCACACTAAAAATTATATTCTACTAAGCTGAAACTGGGGATCAAAGCACTGCCAACCCCTCTCCCCAAAGTCTTTTACAACCCCATTGCAGGGACCATGACACTGGAGATGACAAGAGACTAAAGAACCCCAGTCATTTATGGGGATGTGAAAGGCAGCCTTTCACCACAGAGATGAAACTTCAGCCAAATAGTTCTCCAGGTGCAAGGAATGGGATGCTTGGAAAGATGGGAGAAAACCTAAACTGTTCAAAACTTGGCCAAGGCTAGACAGGCTTTGCAGCTCTCCTAAACAAGCCAGGCCTGTCGCTTAGATTGGACTAACAAAAAAGCAAACAAAAGGCCTGATTGCAGACCTCTCTAAGGACTATATTTGCAAGTAAAATGCAGGATCTGAAAATATAAGCAAGTACTTTCCCTGTCAGAGACTGATGACTGGTCGTCCTTCCAACTCAATCAACAAGCAGCACGACTGCTCGGCACAAGGAAGGAGCCTGATTTGTAGCACTGCTCTGGACATTTTCAGTTTGATTCAGATCATGCTTTGAAGTCCAAATGTATCAGAGGCATTCTGAATCTGACAACACTTTCAACAGATTTCCAAGACATAAGATGTATCTCACATGAAGATAAAACACCAAAGAAATTGCTTTTCCGATTAAAAAAAAAAGACAAAAAAAAAGACATTTTGTCTTTTCTCAAGATGGCAGCAATTTTGAAGCTCCAAAAATTATTATGAAAATGCAGCAGTTCCCCAGTGGAACAAGACAAACTCCCACATCTCAGTCATCAGCATAAGAGGAAAACTGATACGACTTTTTAAACAGACTGCCATTAACAGTGAAAATTAGTCTCCTCTATTGCTAAGTTTTAGCAGCACTATCCTAAAAGCACATTACACTGTAGGGGACAGCTTTTCATTTCTTTAGTATTTTTAAGTCCCAAAGCAACTGAAGAAAGACAGGATGAGAGGCTGTACAACAAGTAAAAACTAGAGCCTAAGAGGTCATGCTTAGGGTTTTCTCTACCCCTTTTTTTTTTAATAAAGAAAAATGAAAAGGCTAAACAGATCAGCAAGAAAGAAAGAATATAAGACAGGTCATTAAACAAATACTGAGTTGAAGGTAACAGCAGATTCGGGACATGGTTTAGTGGTGGTTGATAGCTGGACTTGGTGATCTTGAAGGTTTTTTCCACCCTTAATGCTTCTATGATTTTTTCACCCTCAAATGCACTGAAACCTATTTCAGGATGTTCAGTAATTCAGTCAGTAGCCCCCATGAAGACAATCTGTAAGGATGTTTCACGTGGTGACTTTCTTAATAAATTCCTGCAGTCAGATGACAAAGACCACTGCAGGTCCCTCACCTTCCACTGCAACTGAGCTGCACCAAGAACATTCTGAAAAAAATCTCAACATTCACTATTAGTTTCTAAGCAAGAGTTGGTGCAGGTCAGCAGTAGCTCATTTTTTAGACTTCAGATGTGATTTTTTTGAGATATAAAATCAACACCTTTCTCTTCTCACCAAGAAAAACAATTACCTGGACCACTATGACAAATTTTGTACAGGTGAGTATGAACAAATTAAATACTTTGGAAAGATAATAGCACTGCCACTGCTCTCAACTCTTCTTCCTTAATGACATTTATATCCCAACTTCAGGATGGGAGAGCAGTCCTTGAAAAAAAGAGGCACCTCAAGGTAAAATAGTACCACCTAATGGAACTATTTTTAATAAACAAATTATTTTTTAGGTCCAGGCTTCGTGAGCAAAGACTCAAATGTACTGAAATTTTCTCCCTGGGCCACAAATGTTTTGCTACCAAGGTGGTTTGGTTTTTTTGGGGTTTTGGTTTTATTTTCTTGGTTTGCAGTTGTGGTTTTCTGTTTGGTTTGTGGTTTTGTTTGTGGGGGTTTGTTTGATTTTTTTTAACAGACTTGGGGTGGGAGGAAAAAAACATCAAGCTAGAACCTGAAAAACTCATTTATGTATTCTTAAACAGGACTTTCTGGATAGCTACAGTTAACAGTAATGTTTAGATTCCTGTTTGCTCAGATTCACCTTAGAGAAGCCATAAAGTAGAGCTCATCAGAAGACACAGTTAAATGCACATCAAGATACTGAAATCTTGCATTTTTCTCTTTCAGGGGTTGATTATTTCCCTACTACTAATGTATTTCTGTCTCTCCCATCTTCTCAGTTATCCCTCTTTAACCTTTGGTCCTCATAAGCTCCATCTCAGCATCTTTTCTGGCTGGAATGCACAGAGGGGGAAAGACAAATCATTCAATCTTTCTTGTCTGTTTCTGCTGACAATACATCTTTTCCTCTTACAGATCTAATACCTCTTCTTCTAGTTCACATTATGACTAGTCTTCACATTACTGTGATCACTCTACTTCAAAACCATCACCATGAAAAAGTACCTGTGTTTAGAAAGAAACAAACCTTGCATTCTACACGTGGACTGTTTGGTTGTGAGCAATCAAAATAATTCAATCAGAGTTTAGAAAAGAGAAAAAAGTTACTAAATTTCAGAATTAAAGATTCACTTGATTATTGCAATTCCAGCAGATTGCTTCAAGCAATAAATAGTCTTCAGAGGGATGCCATTTACCAAGACAGCTGGGAGGACAAAAATAGATGCAAGTAACCTACTCCCATTGTATGTAAAACAGTTGTAACAGAGAGAATGAGGGTAAGACAACATATGTCAGCAGAGCTTTCTATTTCCACAGACAGAGCAAGTTCGTATTTTTCTCAAAATGCATTTTATAAAAAACAGTTCTAAAGTGCACAAATACATGTACACAGCATTACCTACCAAAAGGGTTATTTTTGTCTTCAACAACTGTTGTTTTAAAAATATGTAGCATCTGACTCTGAGCCACTGCAGTGACTCTGAATCCTGATGAAAGGATCATACTAACTCTTGCTATGTTGTTTGTAGCATTAAAAGCAAAAAAAATTTCTGACATTTAATTTTACTGAAAAATTACTCAGATTTCCAAACCCAGTGATTTTCCACTCAGAATTTTTAGAGAAAACCTAAAACATCTTAAACTTTAACAATTAAAAAAAATTCAAATTAAAAAAGGGTACAATACCTGAAGAAGATCACTGAGGTCAAGTAACATGTCTGTGAAAGAAGTCAAGGAAAATACATGCTTGTTCAATGTGACAGTATTTCTTAATTTCATTTCATTAGCAAGCCAAAGAAAGGGAAGAAATAAACGCAGGTTAACTGTCAAAGAAACTAAATATAGGTTAGGTCAATTCACTACTTATGATAACAGCCAAAATCAAGTTAATTGTTCAGCTGCCCAAAAAACCCTGACAGCATCTGCTGAATTTGCTGCTTAAATTGACTCTGTGAAGTGATGGTCTAAAAGAACAAGCCAACACCTTGTGTGACCTACAATACTCACCATATCCTGCAGCCTAAGAAAGACCCAGTGGTAAGGGGATCCTCTGCTCTGCTCAGACCCCACCTGCAGTGCTGCATCCAGCTCTGGGATCCTGGCACAGGAAGGACATGGACCTGTTGGAGAGAGTCCAGAGGGGCCCAGCAAGATGATCAGAGGGATGGAGCACCTCTGGTATGAGGAAAGGCTGAGAGAATTCAGATTGTTCAACCTGGAAAAGAGAAGGCTTTGGGATGACCTAATTGCTGCCTTCCAGTACCTGAAGGGAGCCTACAAGAAAGACAGAGAAGAGCTTGTATGGAGAAGAGCTTGTAGTGACAGGACAAGGGGGAATGGCTTCAAACTGAGAGTAGGGTTAGATTGGAGATTGGGAAGAAATTTGTTACAGCGAGGGTGCCAAGGCCTGGCACAGGTTACCCAGGGAGGCTGTGGATGCTCTGTCCCTGGAAGTGTTCAAGGCCAGGTTATATGGGGCTTGGAGCAACCTGGTCTAGTGGGAGGTGTCCCTGCCTATTGCAGGGGGTGGAACGAGATGATCTTCAAGGTCCCTTCCAACTCAGGCCATTCTGTGGTAACTGAAAACATTAATAGCATTGAGATAGAATACTCTTATTACACTTAAGAATATAAAGCACTACCAGTCTCCTGTGCCAGCTTAGGAGCCCAGAAACACTGACAGAAGAGGAAACCAGGAAAACTGAAATAAGTTTCTTTTGTTCTCTGAGGACCTGTCAAAGATCTGGGAAGGGAAAGCTGCTTTGGCTACTCCCTTCTCCAGCCAAGCAAATCAGCTGTTAGCTTTCAGTTTTCACTCCCTTCATGATATCCTCTGCTGCTGAAAAATATTAGGTCACCATCTATTCATTATGGGCACACTTGGAAAACATAATAGTTAAAAACAAGCCAAAACACTATGAGTTTCCATTAGATTTGACTGAAAGCAAGCACACTTATGAATGCATTGCCTAAACAGTATCCAAAATAGAGAAAGAAAAAAAAAAACCACCATGAAGCCCAAAGTGCAAAGGTAACCTTTTTCTTCTGTTAATGAACACATGCTGGCTCCCCTATCAGCTACTCAGGTGTGGCTTATATGTTGTAAAAGGTTTGTTATTAAAAGGAGTGTCAAGGTAAAGTGTGAGAGAAGGGGAGAGAGTGAGGCAGGCAAAGAAAACATGTATAGAGGGCTGTATGTGAGTTTTTGTATGCAGCAATGTGCTAAGAAATCCAGCATGAAATAAAATTCATGGACACCAGTGTAGTTTGGCGCATACTGTGGTAACACAAGCATTAGTGAATGTTCTCCAAGTAAGCCAGAGTAATACAGTACACATTTCTCCTACACATTATCAGCTGTGGAAGGAGAGTAATTCAGATAACGTAATCAGTTTATACATAAACATTTTCCTTGCTAAGAACTTTTATCCTTGAGCATTTCTGCCCTTAGTTTGCATTTGAAATTGTACGAATGTACTCCAACTTTGTTACAAAATTTAATACATTATGTTAATATTATTTGGTGGAAATTAATTTCCACATTAAAAACCACAGCATTGCTGAGTACCTAATTAGCTAAAAATTCAATATGGCTCTGAAAAAAATCAAAAATCCATCATAGGTAGTATTATGCAAGACATTAAAGTAATCTTAAATTTTAACACAGCAAGGAAACTGCTAACAAAAACCATCTGTAAAATACACAGCTTAGAAATCTACACAGAGCAATACTGAATCCAGTGCATATTTTTTGTAAAAGTAGTGAGAAAGGAGAAAATGGAAAGACTTTAGCAATGCAATTGCCAAGGAACTATAATTGTCAGCTCATCAAACAGATCTAGGAAGAAATCACTATGCCAATTTTGTGCTCAAGAAATATTCAAAGTCTGAAGATGTTCCCAGCTTATTAGTGACTTGAAGTGCCTCATTATTCTATGCCCACCCTGAGATACCCTCTCCACTGACACAAAGTAAAATTATCACTCGTATCTGGTAGATTTCACCACAATTTACGAAAAACCCCTGAAACACCAAAAGAAAAGCATCTCACAGGTTATTGAGGCACCAAAGTGAGTAACTGAGTGGTCCTAGAGCCTGGCTTCTGTCACTGGAGACAGGAGTTGGAAGGAGCATCAGTGCCAAATGCTAATTCGGATCTTAGGTGAAAGGTACTTTTCTAACCCAGGCATTTCAGTTACAGTCATGAAAATTGTATACCAGAGTATTCTTCGACCTCCTCAAACTGTTAAACATACTTTGGTGGAAAATCTAAAGTTACTAGCACAGTCCAAGGGCTTACCCTTTATTTCTGTAAGGAAAACAACCCCACCTTTTTGTCCAAGAAGAAGAAGAGAGCATGAGATGTATTTATAGTGACACAAGATCAGAGCTAAGGAGCTGAGAAATTCACCAGCAGGGTTCAGGCATGAACTCTGAATCAATTCAGAGCTACACTATAGCTATACAGTTCTCTATAGCTATGCACTATACAAATCCCTTGCTCCTTAGAGTAGTTCAAGTGTCCACTGAAACTGTAAGCAAAGGTCACAGTAAAAATGTGGCGCTTCTGGATTTCATTTAAGGTAGCCTCCAGCAATCTCTCTCCCTGATTAGATGGGTAGCTACTACAGCAGAGCAAAAGGGGAAACTTGAGTCATGCAGTAGCACTGGGTTGGCCTTTACTATGAATATTGTGGGCACGATTATCAGCAGGAAGTGGTTGTAAAAACAGGCCGTTGTTTTCAAACTCCTTTTCAGAGCTGGAACAGCTCAGGAGAACATACAACAACAGCTGAAAACAGCAGATAATACTTAATATGTATTCAACAATTATACAATCATAAGATAAATGTTTTCTTTGAGGCTGGAAGAAAACAATGATCATTTTACATATGGAGACTGCTACCCACATGGAATAGCTCTTAAAGGGATGGAAAGCTACTAGAGCTGCAGATATACACATGCAAATAACAGGGCACAAGGGGACTTAGGTCATATATGTGCCCAAATTAAAAAAAAAAAAAAAAAAAACAACAACAAAACACAAAAAACCCAAAAAACAAAAAGGAAAGTAAAAAGCATTAACAGTTTGAACTGCTTTTCCTTTTCTACTCATTCTTTAACCAAGTTGCACCAAGGTATGCAACTGACTGTCCATCACTAGAAATGTCTAAATAAGATAAGTCTAAAGGCATTACTTCAAAAAATTGAATTCAAGGGAATCCTTTGACCAGCATGATGCAAAAGGTCAGATCGAGTGGCCAAAATGTTCCTTTTCTGCCTTTATAGTCCAAAAATCTGTGGATAATATGAGAGCTCCATGATTCACAGCAATAATGATCTCATTCTCAGCACCAGAGGAAACAAAAGTTCATGAAGAAATGAACAGTACCGGAAACCTAAAACCCAAAATACCAAAAGAAGCATGCATTTGTACTTCAGAGAGACCTACATTTTACATATTCCAGCAATCCTAAGTACTTGTGCAGCAAAATCCCCCGATTTTCAATAATAGTATCTAGCAGGAGGCAAATCTGCAATTTGCAGGAATAAATGGTGCAAGACACTGTTAAAATAACAACTATCATTTACAATAAAGTTGTTACCCCTCCTAAAAAAATCTTTAAAAAATTAAAATCTTTTGTGTCTGACAATCCACAATAATCCGGAAACCTTGAGATTATTTCATACTACTGTTTCAAAATTCTTCCACTGTATAGGATGTTGTATAGGACATCCTGTATAGGATATTAAGAAGCTCGGAGAAGACCAAGGGTCTAGTATTTATTTTAGTTAGTTAGTGAGTTAGTTTTTCTAAGTTACCCTTGGAACATTTTTTACTGATTTTTACAAGCTTACTACAAAAGCAGCCATAGCATGGAAGGAGGACTAGTGCCAAGGAACTGTGACTCCAAGCCACTCAGCAGAAATTTGACATCCATAAAAGTCCTGCTGACCATAATGAAGTGTCACCTTCATTCAGCTTAAGCTAAAATGCTTTCTGTTTCTCACAAAAAACTAAAACCAGATCCATTAAATATATAAAATATTTAAACATAATCTCACTTTCTGTACGCAACAGCAGCAATTCAGCTGGCTGCAAACTAAGCAAAGCTTAATAGGAAACATGTCAGAAAAGCAAAAAAAAAAAATCTGAATATTAAAACAAAATTTTCTCAAGTTCTAGATGAAAAGAAGTATTTGCAATTTCAGTGCCAGGGTTCTGGATAAACGACATAACAAATGGGAACTTCCCAGAAGCACATTCTTTAACAAACACAAGGGGGTAAGACAAAGGGAGGGTGGACAGAGAACTGGGGTGATACCAGGGTGAAAAACTAGTGACAGCATTTGGCTCACCCAGAACCCAGTCTTCAACCTTTTAGTCACACCCATTTCACAACCTTCCCCTTCCATAATTTCATACACCATATAATTTCTGATTATGACTTATCACAGTTATACCTCCGCTCCTTTAAAAACGTTCACCATTTTATTAGCCATTACTTGAGACTGACTGACAATGCTGTTTAAAGTAAACATTTCTCTTTCCAATGACACCAAACTAAAACAATTAGAAAATAATAGCCAAACCCAATTCTTCTGTAGAAAACTCATTTCTGACAACTTTAATGAAAGCTTTGCCTTGAGGCTGAATCTCCTCAGAGCCAGGTTCCAAAATTTCTTCAGTCTCCAATTTTGCCTGTGCAAAGAAGTCCAAGTAGCACAGGCTGCACTCAAGTACACAAATAAAAACAGCACTTAACAAATGAAACTGCTAAGCACAAATGCCATTTTTATAAAAAGCAGTCTTTATTTATGTGTAGATTAATGCATGATAAAAAAAGAACCGCATTTTGATCTGCTGAGTTTTTTTTCTTCTTTGCACACAGCTGTATGACTGTGGTTCATGAAAGTGTATTGCTCTAAATTCTGTATTCTAAAACCCCCAATCTGAAACCAAAAAGCAGTGCCTCACTGCTTCCCCAGGTATATTAGAATGTTTTTCTAGCAGGTCTCTTTCAGCACGTGCAGCCTCACTACCTTCATAGCTAAGGCAAAGATAGCAGCAGTAATTCAGCATCATGCAAGCACCAGGCAGATCAAAGGGCAGACAGGCATTTGGGGCTGCATTCAGCCTGCCTGATCCCATGGCATTGACTGAAAGGGTTACAAGTGTGGCTTTCTGGCTCACCTAAGACCTGAATTAGCCTTTGAGACCAGTTCTCCCCTCCTGCATCTCCAGCAGCTGCAGACAAATCTGTGCTGCTGCAGACAGGAGGGATCCAAGGCCTGAGAGCTACATCAACCTTCAGACTCCAACGCACACACAGTTCAGTCTTTCCTAAATTATAGCTGCAGCTTTTCTCAATAATTGTCTTCAGAGTCATTGCCATTTAGAGGAACATTTTCCAAAGCACCCAGGCTGGCTGAATACACAGCACTTCTGAAAATGCTGCCCTTAGAGAACATGGTCTTCAAAGGACTGGGGCTAAGCTGTGTTCCCAGTGTTACTGACTTCAAGTAAAAAACCTCCTTTGTGGGGTACTGCCAAGTATTTACACAGACACATGTAAATTTATAGCAATCATATGTAAATTTATAAGATAGCACAACACAACAGAAAAAAAAAGTAAAAAATAAATTTCTTGTCTCAGAATGCTTGTACAGTCAACTCGCAATTATACAGGGTATCAAAGGGATGAAATATGCAAAGATTAGCCATACTAAGCCCCTGAAAGATAATCTAGTTAGTATATTTGCTCAGGGAAAAGAAAATTTAGGCATAGAATGAAAATGTAAATATTAATTTAAAAGTTCTGAGAGACACGAGGTTAATCTTCAACTTGAATGATGTGGGCATGTATAAATAACAGTTGGCTATATTTAAACAACAAAAAGTCTCCAAACAAGAAAGAGAGACCCCATCCCCTGAACAGTAAATTGAACAAGCACTGGTGAGGGAAAACAAGAGAGGTTGCTAGGAGAAGCAAGGCTTAAGGAAGAACTTAAAAGAAGAGCAGGGCTGGCAGAAGAGAATGAGCGAGAGGCAGCAGGAGCAAAGCTCAAGCTGCAAGGGGAAAAAAAACCTGAATAAATTGTAAAATCACTGCAGAAAACACAAGCAGGTATGAAACTGCACAGTCTAAAAATCTGCACAGAAGGACAATTTGATTTTAAAGTGGGCTTATGAAAAGAAACTGGGAAGGAAGATATTGATAGTAAAGATTTAAGTAAATGTAAAGGAGTTCAGTTCTCTCTATTTTCTGTGTGTGTAAAGTCTACAAAGGTTATGACTCTTGTACCAACAGTAAAAGAAAAGTTCCAAAGAAGTCAGAGGTGCAGATTTAGAAGAACTATTCTGAGACAGCTCTCAAGTATTCAGCACAGCAGCAATGCACACATTTGGAAACGTGAAGCAGCTGGCTGAGAGAAGCAGCAGAGGAAAATCACTGCCTGCTCACAGGCAGCAAAGGAAAACCAGCACAGTCTTGAGGCTGACACTCTGCTTTTTCAGAAAACTCCAAATGGAAAAGTTTGGAAATACATAAAAATAGGAAAAAAAGAAAAAGAAAAAAAAAAAAGAAAAAAAAAGCAAAGAAAAACCTGACATAACTAGGTCAATTTCAGTTCATTACCACCCCCTCCCCATGGCTGCTATTTGTGCAGTAATGTGGCAAATCAGCCAAAGGAACTGTCTGAAATAAGTAGTTTTTTCTTTGCCTTTTTTTTTTTTGCCTGTTTTCATCTGGATTAACTCCCCAGTACACATGTAACTGCATAAACACCTGGGCTGACAGAAGGCAGGGGATGGACTGAGGGAGGACTGAGCAAGCAAGGCCAAAGCAAGATAACTTCTTTCTGAAGCTGCGCCAGCTCACAGTGGCTTAAAGCATTCTCCAAAACTAGAGCCTGAGACAACCTCTCCGCCACCCATCCTACCTTCTCAAATTTCACTTTAAAGTTTGCAGTTTTTCCCAGCTTGCTCCAAAACACAAAGACCTATCTTATCTGAAAGGGAAGCTTTAAAATAAGTAAGGAGAAAAAACAAGTAAGCAGTTACTGCAGAGAAACTTCTTTATAGCAACCCAAAATGTTATAAAACTGTAACACCTCCCTTGTTTTAAGCACAAACACAGTTCCCATGTGAGAGTTTGTCACAGCACTTCTCTGGTTTAAGCACAGTAAGCACTCACCTATACTTTTCAAAAAAAGTAGCATTACAGTGCTCAATTAAATCAGAATAAAACCAAATTCTGTGGACGCAGAATGTTTTAGATTTCCCATGCCAGAAGCCAAATGTTACATCTTAGTTTTCATGCCCATACTGAGGCAAATGCACTGGTATTAAGTGCTCCTGGGTGAATTATCTCAGCAGACCTTTGCTGGGAGGGGAGCATGGCAGCTGCTGTCCCCACACTGGGACATGCACACAAACTCAGATGCTGCTTTCCTGCCAGGATCAGTTGACTTGATTTATCCAGGCATAGGCACGATCTAATATCATACACATAAAACAGTGTCACTTATTTAGCAAAAAATTTCTAACACTAGAGCCTTTCTTTTAAGAGAAAATATGGCTTCAAAAATAATTAATTCCATCCCTGCCCTTCTAAGGCTGCTGGCTCCTTAAAGGCCTTTGGTGGGAAGTAGAACAATGGAATGTGTTAAATTTCCCACTCTCAAAGGCCTTTAAGAAAACCATCTCTGCATATGTCACATAAGACAATGATAAACCCTTCCCTACCAGATGCCCACAGGCACACAGCTGCAGAAACCTTTCATCACCTGAACTGCACCAAAGGGAGCCCCTGTGTTCTGGAAGTGGGCACTACAGGAATACCCTTCTCCCTCATGGTGTATTCCTGCTGATCAGAAAACCTCACCTGGGCAGGCAGAAGAGCTCTCTGCGTTCTCATCCTCCCTCACACCCACAGCACTCCACTGGAAAAATGCCAGGTGCAATGGCTCCATGGATGTAACTGGCTCTCTCTTGGGGCATGGATGGAGCAATGCTTTCACAGATGCTACCAAACTGTTAATTACGATTCTTGCAGTAATCAAAGTTCGATCAAAGACATTAGAGTAACTCACAGCAACTTCCCCAGCTGCCTGTGTTTCTTACAGAACTTAAACACAGCATGGAGCTGGAAACTGGGCTCCCAGGACTAGCTGACCAGCAGTGCTTGGAAGTCAGGACAACACACTTCTGTAGTGGCTGAACTCCTCAAAGCAGCCTGGCTTAGGCATTATCAATAAAATGAATACAAGTACATGAAGCTAAACTGATGCACTGCATCGGTGGGTTGAAAAATCCTCAGCCCATGCTTTCAACTTAAGAAATGCCTACACTAAACCTAAAAAAAGATTCTTACATGTTCGCTGTAGCAGAAAACTACGTAAGTCATACCAGCACTGAGGTATACTGAATTTGAGTTTTATTAAAGAGAGTTGCCTTATGGTTCATAAATAGCAGCATATGTCAAATGAGTTACTAATAAAGCATTTCACCAAATTATATAATAATGCATCTTACACTTTAGAGTACCACCGCAGGAGTGCTCAAGTGAAGTTTATTTGGCAATAGGAGAGTAGAAAACTCACATTACCTCCTTGGACAGCTACCCAGGTATCTTGGGATACGATAACAGACAGAAGCACTGAGTTAGCACGTCTGAATTTACCAACCTGTGGACAAGATGCAATATGCAAACACACCTTCACTTCTACTTCCCAGCAATGCACAAGTGAGAGTGCCTTTAGCTGTGACTGGTAGTGTGAGAAGATACCTTCACTGATACTTTCTGCTCAGCCCAACTGAACAGAGCTTAAGTAGAACTAAAAAAGAATAAAAAGAACTGCAACAGCTTTTCTAACTTTCAAAATATCAAATACCAATTTAAAATACCTTTCAGGGCTAGGGACAAGTGATGCATCATACCTTGAAATGAATACAATTCTCAACATGACACATTCTCTTCAAGGACCTAATATACTGGATTTCAAAGTTAAAACAAATTTATGTCTTGAAAGGTTGCCTCTAGAACAAGATTAAATTTGGTCCTTGAACACGCACAATAGAGCGGGTAGAAGGAGGAGTTTGCATATCTGAGATTTTAAAGGCAGCTAACTTTTCAGAGAGTTCAATTACAAGAATAAATCTTTGAGGTGATCTATTAAGCAGGGAAAATACAGTCACAGGCATTTGATACACTTTGTATTTCATCTACACAAAAGGATGGGAAACAAATGCTTCCCTTCGGGAATCTCTTTTCCCAAGAAATTGAAAGGCATAACCCGAAGGGACTCTTGGCTGTGCCTCAGGACACTGGATTTCTGTTTCCATTTTTGCCACTGCTTTACAAAAAAACATTCCATCCTTTATCATGTTTTCATAATGAAGTTAACAGTTTCCCCCTTCCTTGGTAAAATGCTTTGAAATATCCTGATTCACTTACTATTATAATACATTTTGACTCTAGAGTTCCCAAGTCTCCCCAAAAGGTCACAGAAACAAGCTTTCAAACGTATTTCAGCTATAATACCCCAGCAGGCGACTAAATTTGTGGGCAACAATTCTTTTCCAGACCAGCTCCCTGCCTTTGAAAGACCCAAGCTATATCCCTTTTATGCAAATCAACAAAGAAATTCATCCCCCTGTGCAAAACATGCAAAAGGGTTTAACAGCTAAGAGACATCCTGAACTTCTCATAATAAAGAGATGCAAGAGGTATCGCAAATTCAGTCCCTCCTTTCAAGTATGACAGTCCTAATTTTCATGCCTCTATTATCCAACACACCTACTTACAAGCTACAGCTTGCTACACCTAGCTACAGCTATGCACCTCCTAAAATAACTTTAAAATCCTTTATTCAGTTTAATATTACATTTGGTTTTGCACCAATTTACTCTAAAATCACTTTGTAAGCACACATCGATTTTCAGTGTTTAAAAAAAAAAAAAAGATAAAGCGAGTGTCAACTTTGTTACTGGTTACACATCTTTATGAAGGGATCATTAAGGATAAAGGGAAACACTTTATTGGGGCAAGGTGTGTGGGGAGAAAGAAGGGTAAGAAGGGGACAGAATACCCACACTGCTATTCTACTGAAAACTCAGGTATTCAGTAAGCAATCTGGTACAATTCACTTGTCACAGATACTGGAATTCTGCTGGCATTACTGTCAATATTTACTTCACTTAGGTAGGAACTCAAAGCATCTCAAGACAGTGTTGCACAGCATCAGTTAGTGAACGCAGTGAAGTTAATTTACTTGCAAATGGTATTTCTCATATTCTTAAAAGTTAACAACTTTCATTAAATGGCTTTAATCAAGCTGGAAAATAAGGTATTTTCCTGAAGTGTCACTTTAAACTTTTATCCTTTTATTATCTTCTTTTGAATGCTGTAGCAATGGCAAGCACTTATCTCACGTCTCTCTTACAGCACAGAGACTGCTCTGTCATTATCAGTTTTTAAGAAGCTGTAAACTTATCTCAACGGCTGGAATTCTTCATGAGAGAAAGGAAAAAAAAATCAGTAATGATGTACATATCATCTGCCTCTGGGAAAATAAAAACTGCCAGTGATATGCTGGGAAAGATCTCCTTAGACGCCTTTCACAGAGTCTTGCAGTGGTTTTATTGTAAACCAGCAGTGTGATTTCTAATAATATTATCCAGCGTGCTGATGGCAAGCTCCTAAAATATAGCTCTGCTCTGAACAACAACTGAGAATGCTATTGTGAGTCTCATGTTTACAGCTGCTCACTGATTGTGTCATATTTGCAAAGCTTTCAAGAAAAATGATAACTTTTTTCTTACCACTGAGATTTATAAATTCAGCCTAGGATTTTGCTAACAAGCTCAGTGCAATACCAGAGCTAGTGGGCTTGTAGAACTTGCTCCTTGTGGAAATTTTAGATAAAAATTCCAATGTATTTAGCCAGTATACTTGGAAAAGCATAGTCCTGTGTCTTAGAAATTTTAAATAGAAAGCAGTAGGTAGAACAGGGCTCCTACATTATAGGAAGCAGCAGTAAGAGGTACAGACGCACACAGGAATTAAAATGTCTGCATCTTGATGAACAAGTAATTTTGCTTCCCTTCTATGCCTCAGTTTCTCCAAACAGAAGATGAGAATGCTGACCTTCTCCATAAAACACTATAAATTCTACACCTCCACTAACAGGACCCTCAGCTGGGAGGAGGCAAAATGGAATTATAGTCCTGCTGCCACAACTGTTAATGCATTAGTTCAAGAGAAAAATATATAATTAATACATTTGTAAAAAAAGAAACACATAGGAGTAATCTTAGAGAAAGAAGCTGAACTAGGTATATCCCCTCTCTAAGCGTGGCCATTCACCTACAAAAGCTTCCACTTGTTTGTCTTTCTCCTGGCCCCACAATTCTCGTGTTTCAGATTGCACAGCAACAACAGCTTCAAAAGGAGAATGGGAAGGGTTCAGCCCTGACTCCCCTCTCAGCTTTTAACTCCCCTTACAGAATTGAATCTGGGGTTTGTGTGAGCCAGGAACAGGCTTTAGTCACCAGTCCTTTAAAAAAACCTCAAATTAAATCAATGAGCACCTGCTGTGTTGCCCATCAGAAAACAGATCACTCCAGACCCTGAGCAAAGAGAAATTCTCCATCCAGAGCACCATCTAAAAAACTTCCCCTGTGCACAGGCACAGTTCAGCTGCATCCTTGTGCAAAGTGTCACCTACCCATCAATTTTACATGGCCCCCAACCAACACCAGCTCAGGGACATTGGCACTGCAATGGAAGCTGAGCACATGGTCTGCCATCGTGTCCTTAAAGCCAAGTTGTTGAGACATCACAGCCTGGCTTGCTGGCCTAGGCAAGCATTAAATTGGCTGGATTGCCAGGTTTGAAGGGCTGTGATTAATAGTACAAAGTTTAATTAGCAGACAGCTGCTGCAGGCAACCCTCAGGGACAAGGCTGTCTCCATTAGCAGTGAGACAGGGAGGCAGAGGCACCCCAGGCAGGTATGCAGATGGCACCGAGCTGGGCGAGCAATCCTGCGTCAGGTGGGGCTCCACTCAGAGGGATCTTAGGAGGCTGGAGAACTCGGCTGACAGGAGCTGCATCTGTCATTCAACTTCCTAAAAAGCCTCACATGCAAAGAGAGAGTAACCCTTCCCTACAGGACAGGCTGGAGCTGACCAGGGAAAGAACAGCTGACGCAAAGGAGCTGGATGTCCCCAGAGAAAAGCTGAGCAGCAGCCAGCAGTGGCCTCTTGCATTGAGAAAGGTCAAACAGGTATTGAGTTGTGTTAGCAAAAGTGCAGCCAGCAGTCCAGGGAAGTGGATATTCCCCTCTACTGACTACCAGTGAGGCTGAACCTGGAGAGCCTTGGTGAGATCTGGGTTCTCAAGTACAACATCACAGTGACACTGACGCGGTTGAGGGGCTGGAACACAGGACTTACAAAGAAAAGCTGAGAGACAGCTTTTGGACACTTATGGACACTTAACACTGTCTGCCTACTTCATGAGAGGCTACAGAAAATACGGAGCCAAATTCTTCTCAGAAGCAAACTGTAGCAAGAAAAGATCTGTTTAAATATTTAGGAACAAAAAAATCTTTGGCATAAAGGTAGTAAGGCCTAGTGACAACATGACAGACATGTCCATTGCTAGAGACAATCGCCATTCAACCAAAGCAGGGCTTCAGGAATTTACGGAGAATGTGAGCATGGAATGGAGAAATAACTTCCGGAGGTCCCTTCTAATCTAAATTATTCTACAATCCTGCATAGGGTACAGGCTTTTCTACACATTTCATCACCTTCAGATACGTTACCTATACAGACATTTCTCTGTATCACACCTCTGACTGCTAGAGGGACTGGAAAATACGCTGTATTGTCTTTCCTCCTACCCTAGAGCCCGTCAGTGGGAAGGTCTGGTGTAATGTAACACTTCTGTCAAGCTACATTTTTCTGAAGCTTCTTTTTTTGATGCTGTCCTCGTGTTGTGTATACTACCTCTCAGCCAATGTTCTTGGCTCCTGATGGTGCTCCCAAATTCTCCAGCTGAAACAGGAGGAAAGTGACCAGTTCACAGCTCTGCTGGGAGGGCTGCCAACATTATCAGCGAAATCAAGGACTGGGGCATTCTCTTGTTTCACCATTGAATGACTGTGAGAAACAACTGAGGCACTGAAGCCACCCATTCAAAGCCTGAGGAATGAGAACAGCAGCAGTCAATACCTGAGTTTTCCTCTGCCACAGGGAGAGATTAGAGTCTAGGTGAATGATAAAAAATATTAAACTGAACATTGACAAAAATATTTTTCAACTGAAAAACTATAATCTGAATATGCACTGGAAATAATTATTGGCAATGAACTGGGTCCTCCAGATGTGACAAGAATGCAGTGATCTGGGAGTCCCTCAGAGACAGCAGCACAGATGCAGTCCATCTGGTGCATCCTCTAGAATCTTTTAAGGACCAGAAGTTTTCAAACAGAAAAGAAAATTCAGCTTAGATTCTGCAGAAGTTAACAGCACTCACATGGGAAAACCAAACTTTGAACTCCAGATAAGTGCAACTAGAACATTCTCTGATCCCATGTACCGAGTGAGAGGCAGCAGCTGAAACCCTCCTGATGTCTCTTTAAAAGAGACTTCCTCAGTAATGACTAAAAGTTATTTTGCATTTCTTTCCTCATATCCCGGGATATCAAAGCTGGTCCACTGGTGATTTCAATGGCCAATTTCAAAAGAAACAGTCTCAATTTAGTCAGACCAGCTCTTTTGGCTGAAAGCAAGAGTCACAGAAAAGCATCTATAATCTCGCAGCCTTGAGACCTGAATAGGCAGAACTGCATGACTCTGAAGCCATGGACTCATTAAGGAAGGAGGAAAAGTGTATTTTTAATGCAAGTGAACTAGAATGGGGTAAAATCCTGGCAAAGAGAGGGCCACAGTGGTGCTTTCTCAGAAACAAGCAGGTTCAGGTAACCTCTCAAATTTTCTGCAGTCTAACTTGAAACACCAGCTCATTGTTAGTCCTAGAATTGTGCCACACATTACAGCACCTGAAATGACAAAACCAACTTTGTTTTCCCTTGGAAGCTGCAAGGCCACTACAGGCACAATAAAAAGTTTAAAAGACCAATTGCAGAAGGAAAAATACTGTAAAACAGATAAGGTGAGACTTTCTCCTGATAATAAGACAGAGGCAATGTTTGGAGTTCTGGTTTTTATGTAATAAGGACTTTCCCATTTCATTTAATACATGTCATGTTGCTGAAAATGCATTTACACAGCATAGTTTTCTCTCTATATTAAAAATATTACAGCCTAGTAGAAGTTACATGCTACTTTTTGTCCACATTAAAAGCCTTCTTTTTTTCAGTCTATGTATCTCCCCCTCTTTCAAAATTTGCTTTCCATCATGATATATGACAACATAAAATATGTTGTTCACTATTCCTCCTTGCTTATCAATACAAAAGGAATCTGAAGAGCACTCAGATTTCTACTCCCTGCCGAGGCATAAGTCAAGACTTTATTTCTGGGAGCCAAGCTGCTCCTGCATTGAAGAAACAGCAATATATCTCCATTTAAAAAATACTGATTAGAAAATCTCATAGCACTTTACTAACACATGCAGTCAAAACATCACTGAGACTACTGCATTTCTCCCAAACTGGAAGGATATTGAAAACTTAAATTATTCACTTACAGCTGATGCTGTAAAAGATGAGAGCTCCGCAATTTATGTTTTATTGTCAAATGTTTAAGGGATTAAATCTAAATAAAATACACAATACACAAGCTTCAAAGAACACGTTATCTTCAACATCTTATTTCCAATTAGCAAGTCAAAATAAAGAAGACATGGGGAACATCTGGCTTCAAAAGAAAAACTCTGGAAGAAATCAAGATTTTGGTTCTTTTGGGCCTCATTTAAGGCTGCTATTTTCCCAGACTGCTGAAACTGGGTAAGATGGAAAGATTGTTTTCTCTCTCAAAGAGGGGAAAATAGCAGACATACCACCATGTGATTGAGTATTACATCATTCATACTTACAACAATACTGAGCCAGTCTGGCAGCTGAACTTAAAAGACATTTTCTTTTGCCTTCGAGGAAGGACGTGGACTTGCCATAAGGGTAGATGAACACAGTAAAGTTAGAAAATGGCATGAATTACAAAATGCTAAAAATGTTTCATTGAGAAGCAATTCCAGTATGAGGTTTGTGTATGAAAACTACATCATGCAAACAAAATCCTAGTGACAAACATCTGAAGGAAATAAGACAGCTCTTGAAAAGGACCTTTACCCATTTTTAAAAGGCTTATACTTTATTAGGATGTAAGAAATCATTATCAAGACCACTTTCAAGATATAAGGCCAGGTCAGGTGTGAGAATGAATCCTGTTTTTACAAAACAAATTTGACAGGTAATATTGTTTCTCTGATATACCTTCACTTTGTTCTTATAACATCAAAAACTGCAAGACAGAAAAAGCTGCATAAGACTTCAGAACAGGATGAAAGTGGACACAGTTTGAGAAAACCTCAAGCTAAAATATTCACAGATTGTAAGCACAGAAGGGCTTATAGGTATCAACGCATCGGCTTTTGTTCACCCTATTTTGCATTACTGATCTTAATTAATCTAATAATATGAATTTGTGTTCTAAGGCAGAGTTCTTACTGCATTAAGATTGAAATACACAATCTTCTATTTTAATGAAAGAGAGCATTTAATTTTCTAATTGACTTTTAAAGTATTAAAATGCATAAAATATTAGTGATGGCTACAATCAGGAATATTTTTCAGTGACCAGATCAAAAACATCAACCATAATTGATCATGTTTGCTATCAGGATTTATTTAAACGAAGCATCAGGTAATGCTTTTTCTTTTTTTTTCTTTCCTTTTTTTTCTTTCCTTAAGAGGGGGGTGGCCATGAAGGGAAGGAAGGGGAAGCATCTCCTCCTCATCCCACACCATATCCAGCATATCCTCTGACAAAAGCAAGAATGTGCTGCACAATGACCGGCTGTACCCCACTGTTTTTTATTTAGCTGGTGTTAGCAACATATTAGCTCCCATCAGGTCAAAACACCACCCAGTTATAAATCTGGTTTTGCTGACATACGCCCCAAAATTCAGATGCAGAGATAAACTGTATTAAGCAGAGAGCCAACCTAATTATTTCCTCCTTTAAACAAGCTTTAAGAAGATTGTTAAATATTTATTTTCACAAGCATGCAAGGATCGCTGAAGGTCAAAGACATCAGAGGTGTGATCCCTTCCTTATCATCCCTCCTTTGTGTTTATTTCCCTGGAAGGAGGCCTCTCTGCCATCACACTTCCCTCCCCTCATCCATCACCCAGAACTCATCCTGACGTAGTTCCTGTCGTTATCCCCCATGTCTCTGCCACCACCTTTCAGCTTCACCCCCTCTCAGTGCTGCCAGTGAGGGCTGTCCCTTGTATTTCCACCCCAGAATTACTGATGCCTTTGTAGCTCTCCCGGTCCCCACTTCTGGTTCTTTCCTTGTTTCTCCTTTACCATGAGAATGTCTCATCAGTTCAGACACCCCAAACTGGAACCTAATTACTAAGAGGACAGACCATGCAATTCATTTAATGAATTATGATTTTTATGTATGCAATAACAGACCAGTATTGCAGGCATTAAAAATCTGGTTCAGATGCTTCTGCTGTAAGTATTTCTGGGTTACACAAGGCCTGAGATGGTGATGGAGTACAGGGTTGCTAAACACTTCTCCTACCCACACATCATGTAATTCAAGGCCACAGTGACAAAGGCTTCAGTGAACCTGCTCCAGAAGCCTGTCCCTTCATTTCAAAGGGTGACAGTGATTCTTCGTCATCCCAACACAGAAAGGTAAGATGGGCAAGGGCAAAGGACCTCCGGAATGAAAACAAAGTAGGTGCAGCAGCTCTACTGACCCCAAACCCCATGGTTTTCAGCAGTCACAGAACATCCTGAGTTCAAAAGGACCCACAAGGATCAAAGTCCAACTCCTGTCCCCACACAGGACACCTCAAGAATCACACCATATGCCCAAGAGTGTTGTCCATATGTTTCTTGAGCTCTGTCAGGCTGTGTGCTGTGACCACTTCCCTGGGGAACCTGCTCCAGAGCCCAATCACCCTCTGGGTGAAGAACCTTTTCCTGATACCCAACCTAAACCTCCCCTGACAGAGCTTCAGGCCATTCCCTTGGGTCCTGTCACTGGTGACTACAGAAGAAACTCAGTGTCTGCCCTTCCTCTTCCACCCACAAGGAAGTTATAAGCCACAATGAGGTCTCATCTCAGTCTCCTCTTTTCCAGGCTGAACAACCCATGAGACCTCAGCTGCTCCTCATATGGCCTCCCCTCAAGGCCCTACACCATTCTTGTGGCCCTCCTCTGGACACTCTAATACTTTAATGTCTTTTTTATATTGTGGTGCCCAAAACTGCACCCAGGACTGGCAGTGAGGCCACCCCAGTGCTGTGCTTTGAGAAAAAATTGCTCAGAGAGACATGAAACACTCTGCTCTGTAAAGCAATAAAGTATTTCTGCAGACGGATTTCAAAAGAGTATTATTTTGACCTCTACTGTTCAAAATTTCCCTTAAATGAGGAAAACAAAGCTATCAACACCAGCCAAAATCTGTAATCTTGATAGGCCATCTTGTGACCCTGTCCCCCTCTCCATCTCTGCAGATGGTTTGTTTAATGCTGCATTATGGAAAAGCTGACAATTTGAGCCACCTGCTGTGTACCAACATCCTGAAAGGAAAACTGTTGGTCACCCCTCTACACAAAAGCTGGTGAGAATTTCATCACTGAATTTAATGGGGCATGATCAGGTCTCCCCTTGACTGGACCAAAGGTCAAGTTCTATTTTATCCACAGTTAGTAACAAGCGAACAGAAAAGTAAATTTTCAGAGTGTGCAGTTCTTAAACAAAACATTAGCCTGAGAGCACACACACACATGCGCACAAAATTACAGTCCTCCTGCTTCTTTCGGATGATATATTTAGAAATCCTATTAGCTGGAGAGATCAACATTCTTATCTGAATTTCCAGGATGCTGTAACATGCAAAATTAGAGCAGCTCTCTTAAGTGGGTCAATTATCACTACTGCACTTACAGCAGCTTTTCCCCTCCCTCCCTGCAGCATCCATAATGGGCATTTAGCACAAGGATTTAAACAGTCAGATGTTGAGTTGACACACACCACAATGTAAAGTTCCCTTCCCCTTTTATATTTTCAGAAACTTTAAGGAACAAAGGAAAGCACCCAAGTACAACATCTCCACATTAAAATTGCAGTCTCCCAGCAGAAAGCTTCGATGACTTCCAGAACAGGGCACCCCACAGGATAATTCCAGCCTGCAATCACGCTCACTGTTTTCCTGCCACATCTGAGTCAGGGACAAGTAAGGTTTATGGCTTTCCCCTCCAAGGAATAAGAGGAGAACCTGAGGGCCACTAACCATGTCCCCAGCCCTGTCCCCCAGGGTGCAGGGCCACACAACCAGTTTGAAGGGCTTCAGGTTGTTTTCTCCTCCAGAAGGAATTCTCTTTAAAAAACACTGCAAACCACCAGACACAAATGGGGCAATTCAAGTACCCAGCACCACATCAGACACTATGAAGACATCCAGAGGACCTAGGGAAACACAGGCTCTCCTGCAACACAGCTGGAGGCCAGGTGAGATATCTGAGAGGCTCCTCCTGCCTCATTGTCCCACCCGTGAGCAGCCCCGGCAGTACCAGGATGCAGCATGGAAAAGGACAGAGCCACACAGTGGAATATAAACATCAATGAGCACATGGAAAGGAAAATTTTACTTCCCCACCAACTGGAAACACAAAACAAGTCATTCTCTCAGGACCACAGTTGGTTTATACATATCTCTTTATAGGGAAAAAAAAACGTGTGAGGCAGCACTGTAAGTGAAAGATGATATGATTCTCCTTCATTCTATGGAAAAGCAGACTGGATATGCAGGCTTCAGGTCATGAGCCCTGCTGTTGAAATACAACACGTACAGCCCTGGCTGGAGGAGAGGGTGATGGGGAGAAATTAAGGTGCAGAAATTAAATTTCTATTGCTGTCCCTGGCTGCCCTCTTCCCTACAATCTCCAGCATTTTCTCATGTGGTACTAAATAGGAATGATCACACATGCCAAGCATTACCCAACACCTCAGTCTTTGGAAATCTATGCAAATGACATGGGGCAACAACAGTCACACCCTATTTAGGGCAGAAATTTTTTCTTAATAGATGAAGCTCTTCCAGCTAAAATCCATCCACTGAAAAACACAGCAATTTTAAAACTTCATTTTGAAATTAAGTGAACAAGCCCTCAAGTCCAAGCAAATGCTTCATTAGGAAACATTTCTTCAACAAGAATATGGTCAAACATGGGAACAGGCTTCCTAGAGAGGTGGTCGAAGCCCTCAACCTGTCAGTGCTTAAGAGGCACTTGGAAAATGCCCTCAGTAACATGCCATAACTTTTGGTTAGCCCTGAATTGGTCAGGTTGGACTGGATGATCATCCAACTTACTATGAAGATCTTGGCATCTTTTACCCCACAGTGAAATGAAGTAATTTGCCTCAGTAAATATTATATGTATTTTAACTTTGCAATTTAAAATCCATTTTTATTCTCTAATGTCCTTGTCACACTCCACACTTGAACAAAACACATTTTCAGTGCAACAGCAGTTAAAAAAAAAGTAAAAGGTCAGTTACTAAAAAGAAAGTCCTTAACCAGAGAGAAATAGAAACTGGTTTTATTAACCTCTCTAACCACAGCTTTAAAATTTTCTTGATTAAAGCCTAATTTCAAAAGTTAACTTTTTAATCAGGAACACTAGGGCCTGGTGGCTCCAGGAAGTTTTAGAAGAGGTCAAAAGATTGCTGGAGATCTAATTTTTCATTTCTAATAAAAAAGGAAGTCTTGCCCTTTTCCTTGCAAAGACAGACCTTGAAGTGTTAGTAGAGAAACAAAGAATGTATCCACTAAAGGTTCTCATGGCCAGGCTGTACAAAGCTTCCCAAGACACCATGGCAGCTGACAGAGCTGCTAATGCTCGAGAGGGAATTAGCTGAGCTCCTCTTGCAAAGACCAACACGGCAGAAAAGCCCAGTAGCTGCTGCCTAACCAAGGATTAAAGAGACCAGTTCCTTATTCCATCACAGACTTTCTGGGTAACTCCAAATGTGTCACTGAGTCTCAGTTCTGCACCTGGAAATGAAGATAAATACTCTCAACTTCCCTTTCTGTGACATGAAAATAAACACATTAAACCAGGAGACTTTCAAATAGCTTGGCAATGAAGTACAAATACTGCAGACAGATAGGAAATAACAAAGTGCTGCCCCATTCAGATGCCCAGCTTTTTCCCAAACCCTTCTTGCCTGCTGGGATCTGGCAATGCCTTCGTGATCTTCCCTCAAACAAAAGGGAGGTTCACAGGGCAGAGGAAGCCAGGGAGGAAAAGCTCCTTATGCTTTCCCACCCAGCTCAAGTTTACATCTGAAAGACTTTAAGGCACCAAACATTCTCCTGACAGCCTTCTGCTCCCAACGCCCAAATCTAAGAGGTTATTTTCTTATACATTTATCAGAAATGTTCTTCTGCAAACAGTGGGAGTGTAGGCAGTCTGTCATCCCACACATCAAACTCAGGAGAGAGGCCTCACTTGGCTGCCTTGGTCTGACCCCAGGAGGATTCCACCTCTGTCCTCCGACAAAAAAAAAGCCACCAAAGACCCCCTAAATAACTCAGCCTCAGAGGCTGCCCAGCTCAGGGAGCCCCATCATCAGGACTAATCAGCTTTATTGGAGGGACAAAAACATGCCCTGAATTTACCTCCAGAGACAAACAGAGGGATATTTACACAAGATAGCTGGTGAGGGGACTTTGCAGGGACTCTTCTCATGTGGAAAAGGTTTTATTTACCATGCTCTGACAAGACAGGATTTGGTTTACAACTAAGGGTGCATTTTTCAGAGAGCTTCACAGGGAAAGAATAAATAAATAATATAAAAAAGGTGCATGTGTGTGGGATAAAGGACATTTACCATGTAAAATGTTGCTATAAAAGACCCCAGGTGGTAGCATTGGAAAATATTACACAAAAGAGTGGACAGTTGTAGTTTTTCTAACCATTGTGTACAGTGACAGGATTACAAACAGAATGAAATGTTCCTTGATTAAAACAAACTGATATCCCCACCTGGAAAATCCTGGCCATTGTTCCTGAGTGCCCCTGGGGCAGCCATGGGTTATAGCTGAGCCCATAAGTCACTCAAACACCCTGCCTGGCTCTTCCCAAATTCGGTGAGACCAGCTAAAGCACCCTTAGTTTCCATTCAAACTGTGTGTAGGGGTGGAAAAGCTGCTCAAAACATTAAAGAGAAACAACTGAGGACTGTTACTATTCCAAGAAACAAATTAAAAGCCAGAGTCTGGACTGCCCAGAGCGCTGGCAGTGCCAAAGTCAGACATCACTGGAAACACTGAGCATCCCTCAGTCCCTGGGAGGGGGACAACAGGTTCCATCACACCTGAGGGTTTAAAAACCACTGTCTCCTTCAGACGTATTTTTTGCATTGTATCTTTACTTCTGACACTGGTAATATAGACACATTTTATAGACACGAAGAGAATAATAAATTGAAGATTTTATAGGCAACTCAGAAGGATGAAACACCTCCCAAATCCTGCTAATAGTTAGCAAGCTGTTTTCCCTGGAAAACATTAACACTGACAAGCAATAAAGGAAGGCAAATGAAAAGCTATGCCAAAGTGGCTGCATTGTGGGGGTTTGTGTCACATAACCTAATCAAAACCATAAACTGATGTAAAATCAATTCACATCTCAAATAATATATACAAAACTTTCCTAAGGATTACAAATAAAAGCTGTTCTTCATTTGTATTTTCTCCTTAAGTTCTAGAACTATTTTTTCAGATCAAAAAAATTTGAGTTACCAGAATATTTTGCATTTTTGCATTAATTAAATAATGCGTAAGCACCAAGGAGAACATAATGTTTTCCTATTTCAGGCTGAGGTTTATTCAGGCATAATTCAGACTGCACCACTAGACTTGGCTACAGTATTCCTCACATTTTCACAGGGGCTGGCTGGCGACATGTACATTATGAAGAAAAGAAGAATAAGCAGATAACCATGTCAGATAAATACATTCCACTCCCTCGAACTGAACTCACAGACACAATTAAATTCTCTTTTCCCTCTCCAAATGCTTCCCACTCCTCTGGTTCTGCCACGAGAACACATTTCTTGTTCTTGTTCTTCATTTCAGTCCCTTACTACATCTCACTGTACTTCCCCAGGACTTTTTGCTCCTTCTACCACAATTTTTTTTAAGAAACGTAATGTCTTCTACTGCTAACAGACTGTTCTGTTCCCAGGTAATGTCTCTTGCCTCCATAACTCCTGAATCACTCAGATAACTCATTTGGATCACCCAAAATCAGTGAGCTGTCTCTCAGCTCTCTTTAACTCCCTTTTCTAAATTTCTCCCACATTTCTTTGTTAGAATTCTAAAATGAACACAATGACAATGAATGCTTTAAACTCAGGAACTCTGCTAAGCAGTGTATTTAAATGTTACAGTGTTAAAAATACTGCATGTTCTTTGTACAGCATTATTCAGAGCACTGCTCCTTTTTCCAAGCCCTCCTTGGTGCCTTCTCCAGAAGACCAAAACCAATGGCACATTTATTACCCTGAATATGTATTTTAATTCTTAAAAGCACTTTGTCACAGGGCCATCCTCTCTATACCTGCTCTAGGCCCCTCTGCTCCAAAAGCCCTGGGAACATCCCTGCCTCCTGTGCCCCATGTCTGTATTGACAGATTTAAGCTGGGAACAAGTATAACATGCTGATCACGATCATCATAATTAATCTATGGAGACTTGAACGTATTCTAATTCGAAGGTCAGCAGTTTGCACCTGTAGCCCTCAGGTTTTTAAGTTTCTCATGAAAGGAAAAGATACCAGAAGAGGAATTTGTTATTTCAGTGTTGAGAGTCCATAATTTATTTGGGGTTTGTTTTTTAAACTACACTGGATTTTAAATAGCAATAGAAAACAAAACAAACAAACAAACCACAGTGAAACATAGGCAAAAGCTGGATGAACTCCCTCTCCCAAAGTGACAACGGTTAAATTCTAAATACCAGCTAAAAAATTACGCTTATCTAATGAATTTTTTAAAAAATAAATCCTAAAAAAATTGAGCCATGTGGACATACACAACAACTTTTTAATTCCCAAGAAGCACAGTAAGCGTGCAAATGAGGGTGCAGTACTTTGTGATATTGATATTTGCAGTTTTACTCACTCTTTAGTATTTTTTGTAAAGTATCAAACAGGACATTATCTCCATTTAACAAAGAAAGCTGGAAAATTCATTTAGAGATTTATTAAGTGTCAACCAGACCAGTACATCTTGCACATACATAAGTGAGATACAGGCTGAAATACTTTAAAGAAGGTTAAAAAACAAGTAAATTATTTTTGCTTTATTTGTTTGCTAAACGTTAGCTACACTTGCTGCACAGATGGCTGTACACTGCAGTGTACCTATCTGCCTCTTACAGCCCACATTTCTTCAAGTGCTTTTGATCACAATCAGTGGGGAAAAATGGATCTGCATATTACAGCTGGGCTATCATTCACAAGTATCAAATAACAACTGTAAATAAATTACTTTAAACATGTGACGAGCATAAATACAACATTGAATTACAAAAGGGACCTTAGAGATCAATTATTTTCAACACCCTTGCAATAGGCAGGGACACCTTCCACCAGACCAGACTGTTCAGTGCCCAACCCAACATGTCCTTGAACACCCCCAGGGACAGGGCAGCCACAGCTGCTCTGGGTAACCTGTGCCAGGGCCTCACCACCCTCACTGTAAAGAATTTCTTGTTAATATCTAATCTAATCCTACCCTCTGTCAGGAAGTTACCTGGAAGATATATTATCAAAATATTGGTAACACCTCAAAATCAATACAGCCTTTATGGCAGTGATAGAGCGCTCCTGTTCAAAGTTCACATGGAGATTTCACCATAGGAAAGACCAGTGTGACAAGCAAGCCTTCCTTTTACCTCCATTATTCCTGCCAAACCATGGTTTTTTAAACGTGTAAATTGTCATTGTTTAAAACAGTGGCAATGACAACACTATAGGAAAGCACTACTTTTAGAATATTGACTATAGTTTCTGAAACTACAAAAAAAAAATCATCTCAATCTTAAAAGGAAAGCTAAACTGTTCAACTGCAAAAATACAGAATGAGAGCAGTAATTTAGAGAAAGTATCAAATCAAATAGAATACTGAAGATGTGGACATGCTATTTTAAAGTAGAAAATAAGCAAAATAACAGAAAATTGTAAAATGATGAAATGATAGAATGGTTTAGGGGTTGGAAGGGGCCTTAAAACACATCCAGTTTCAATCTCCCTGCCACAGGCAGGGACACCTTTCACTAGACCAGGTTGCTCAGAGCCACAGCAACAGAAGTAATTGTTGGACACTAAATTCTGAATTCCAGCAACTGAAACACGACATAAAAGAAACAAAAATACATTAAAAAAAATTTGGATGGTCATCAGTATTCAAAGCTGATGTGGATTTTAATGAAGTTCCCCAAGACAAAAATAGGGATGGTAAAGCTAGGGGTGGTAAAACAAGGAGTACTCACTTGCAAATCTGTCCAGTGTGCACCTCCCGCCACTGATTTCCTGCATGATTTTTGAGCAAATTTCAGAATTTATCAAATACCTTTTTTCTCAAAACTAAAATAGAAGTGATACTGTCCTTCCTGCAAGTATAAGAAGAAAGAAAACCAAATATGTTGATGGAAAACCCACTGGAACTCTAATCCATTCTTTGATGCTGACACTGCAGGAGGTTTGGGGTTAACTGTCATTTACTTTAAAAGAGAACAACAAATTAAACAAAAAAATACTCCACCAATAACAAACCCTAGCAAAGCACAGAGGAAGTACAATCTTATACTTGAAGCAAGTGTTGCAAAAGAAGACATTCAGAGTTAGCAATGAGAGGCAGAGTGACATTTATAGCATTAAATACTCAATATTGTACATTTAAAAAGGGAATAAATTTACTTGAACCACAGGAAACATTCCCATTCACTTCAAGGTATAAAACCAGCAACAACCAAGTTAGCTCTTAAACACTTACCTTCCCAAGATCTGAAACAAGGCCTAACTGGGATACTTGACTTGCTGAAAGTGAGTCTTTTATTTATCTATATTTTATAACTGTGAAAGGATACGAGGAGTTCCTTCTGTCCTACACACCAGGTAGAGACAGGCAGCAATGACGTGGGTCATCTTTCTGCCCCGGGTTAGATGTTTGCTCACAGCCATCTTGAAAAAATTAAAGGCAGTATCCAGACAATGTTGATTGAGTTGAAGCTGGTTTCCCAAGTGGTGAATCTGACGCTTCCCTAGAAGAATTAACAAGGAAAGGAAAAGCTTAACAACTATGCAGTTAATGTGCTTTTAGGTTGGGGTCTTTTAGTATTGGGGTTTTTTTAAGACAAAATTAAGGAGGCGGATTTTGGATTTCATCCCTTTGTGAAAGACAATGACCTCTCAAGTTTCAGGAACTATTTTGCCTCAGCTCCTCAGGACAAAAAAAAAAAAGCCTTGTTTTGGACTGCTAAAATTGAAACACATGCAATCAATGAGCTCTGGAAAACTAAGCCACAAACATCAGTCCCACAGAGGATCCAAGCCATAGCCAAGACTTCTCAGACAAAAGATTATGCCCCTTTCCCTTATCATCATTTGCCAATTAGCACTTGATTAGCCGTAGCCAAAAAACAGAGGTCATGGTGTGTTTGACACTGATGTGGAAACAGAGAAGATATTTTGCTGTAGCTCTCCAAGAAGTAATGGAGTTTGCTGTTCCTCTGACCACAAATGAAGTCCACAAGGAAAGGAGCTCTGCTCCTGGCTTGCCCATGATCCCAATGATGGGAGACACTTCCTTCCTCCAAGCACGTTTGCACCCCAGCCTTCATTTGAGACTTATCTGCCAGACTACTTAGATTAACTTGTGGCTTCAGGAAACAAATGTGCCTTCACCCTTAAATAAAACAATAAAAAGAAAAAAAGTGTGTTTTGGATGATTCATGGCAGGAAGTGGTCCAGCTGCTGGGACAGATGGGGGAAGCAAGGTCCAATCCGTCCCCACAGCTCCAGCTTCAGAAGAATGTGCCGAAAAGACAGCTTAAGAAAAAGATGGGGGAAGTCATGAGGAAAACAGAGCACTGAAGTTCCTCAGCATACGGGGTCAGACAGCACATCAAGAAAAATCCTTTCATTCAGTGTGCTGGGCAGATGTTTCCAGCACACGTATTTACAGGAAACACTCATGTGTTCCCTTCAGAGATGTCATGAGCAGCTTGTGGAAGGGGCACAAAGGCGCCTGCTGTGCCCACCACTGCTCACAGGAAGCGATGCTTCCCAGAACACCACTGGCTCCTGCACAGGCCACACATCTTAATTTTTTTAAGATTAATGTTAATTAAGAATAATCTATTAAGATTTATTTATTTATTTATTTGCAATTTTACTTGCAAATCCCTACATCACCATCACCATCACATCACCATCACAATCATTTTACCATTAATAACATGGTAAAAATGCTTCACCTCTGAAAAGCCTTTTGCTAAAGACACTGGTCTTAACAAGAAGTGACTCCAGCCAGGGTCAGCAGGACTCTGGCCAAACAGGAGCTGCCACAAAGCAGCAGCTTCTCCTTCCTGCACACGTGGAAATTATTGCACTCACCACCAAGATATCCTTTAAGGCACGTTGGTCAACCAGATGTAACACGTTTGGGTGAAGAGGTAAGAGCAGAGGAAGGATCCATCACCCTTCATGGGAGGTGTGGGCATGATAAGCTACTCAAGGGTAATCCAAAGCCCATTAGGTAAACAGTTTTTCCACTGCCATCAGCAGGTGCTGGACTGCCACTCACCAGCCTCAAATACAAATACCACATCTTCCCAAAATTCAGGTACTAACTAGTACCCAGCCTTTCCAGAATTTTATTTCCCACTCTGCAGCCTGTATGCTGCTTCTTCTGTCCCTAAGAAAGAATCAGTTTATCCTCATCTGGAGGGAAAGAAACGCACTTGAGTACTAAAAACTCATTTTGCAGTGGCAGCAAAGCAGCTTCCCTTCAAAAACAAAGAACACACCAAATGTGGAAAAAAAAATAACAGAGGAAGATACTTGAAATTAATTTCTTTCATAAGCTATTTTCACCACTGAGTTGCTCCCATCCCCAAGCAACAATTAATATTCTGAGTATTTAACCTTTTCTTTATTTCAAATGTTGCAATATAATTAATTCATTATAATATATCCTAAGAAAACAGCATACTTGTTTGAGTAATACATGCATTTTTAGCTGAGCTCTTCCTCCACCATCAATATTTTAAAGTAGAATTACTTTAGGGGTAATTGTCTACTGAAAAAATATGAAAGATATCTAAGAGAAAGGTACTTGTCTACTTAGGAAAAGCTATTTCTCTGAATGTTTTACTCAACCTTCTGCAGACCAGAGAAGGCTTTAATTCCGTGTACTAGGACTCCCTCAAGCTGCTCTGTGGTATTATGTCAGTCATACAGTTTGTGGAAAAACAAAACAACTGTAATACTGCTGCTTATCCCCAAAATGAACAACTTAATTCAGGACAAGAATCATCCTAAAAAATATGTGTATCTTGATGACTAACTTGGTTTTGTCCTTATTTGTGAGAAGAGAGAAAGAAATGTACTGCTTACAGCATCATCTAAGATAAACATTTACATTCTGTAACCAGTCTCCTATTTACTAAAGAAAGATCAAAAGCTTTGTTGTTTCCCCATCACCACCTCCACCCCTTGAATTTAACATGACAACAAAATTCTATTTTTCTGGTATCTTATGTAACATTAAGAAAAAAAATAGCTGGAAAAGTTAGCATTAGTAATCGTGCTTCTAGATTTCTCCACAGGGAACTTCAAGATACCTTTTACTCCTTCTGGTTCCTTCCCAGATTCAAGGAGGTACTTAACAGGGCCCAAGAAAAAGCAGGTATCAGCTAGATGGCTGTCACCCCAGTATTGAAGTACACAACCAGACCATTGTAGAATGCCCTCACCCCAGTCAGATGACAACCAAAAATATGTTATTTTGTGACTTCCAACCTTTTCTGCCTAGCTCACCAATGTGACATTTCCGGAGCTGTAAAACGTGCCTCCATAGTATTTTATTTAACTATAAATACAGTGATTAAATCTGTTGGTATCTGAAGACCAGACATTCATACACAGAGAAATTGGGCTTAAGAAAACAACTGATCAAAATAAATTCTCGATCCAATGCTCCAGTTCCTGATGACAAACAAGAAAATAGTCCAAATACTCATTCATACTGCCAGTCCTCAACATGAGGAGTCCTCAAAACTGGGCAGTGGCAGCCACACACCTTGCTGAGCATCAGGATAGTGCTCCCCCAGCAACAGGGTCAGTGCAGGAAGGAGCTGCAAGCAGCTGCAAGCTCCAGGGCTGGGAAAATGAGCAATTCCCTCCAGCAGACCTACAGCACTGCATTATGGCCATCAGCCCTTGAACATCCTCCCACTCCCACACTGCTCCTCGCTCGCTGGGTGGCATTTTATAACCTTGCAGTTGCTGTTTCCCTCCTGTCTCCATCTTTGCTCTGACTCCCAGCATGGTTTCAATCAGCTCTCACGGCCGGCAGTGCCCGCACTGCCACTCTCACCATATGGTCCCACAGTGAGCTGGTCCAGCCAGCTGCAAGGATGCACAAGCCTGAGGATCTGAGGATCTCAGCTGAAGTGGTGGGAATATCCAACAATACAGTGCAATTTATTAGCAATCTGCTCCCCTCAGTGTTCTCCCAATTCCATCACGGCGTTACAAGCTCCAGTGATCTGAGATGCTCTACTGGATGGAAAAGAACTGACACACCTTCAAACCCTGCCATGCTCTGGGTTATAGAACACTCAGGACAACAGCTTCCTCACTTTCTTATCCATTTTATCCTGCATGACAGCTTTATTAAAAGTTTCAATGTGACCCTGCTCTAAAAACCTGCAGCTACTATCTCAGTACAATAAAGGAATATCATCACATGGAACAGTCAGAATTAAGTATTGCATTTTTTTTCTGAATTGCTATGCAGAGGCACAAGTTATAACACAAAATATACCGGGGTAAAACAAGTCTCTCAGTAGGTGCATTTTTTATTAGTAACTTGCAATAGGCATTGCCTCTTTTGGGCCTTACAGGTTTTTGACAGATGCTGGGATTCTTTTTTTAAACCACAAGAAATAGCACCTTTGAGGTCAAAGTTTACATTTCACGCTGCCCTTGCAATTTAGTGATGGCAAGAAAATTGGTATCTAAGTACCTTTGGGAGAAGGGCAGGGAACAGTGTCTTTTAAAAAGGCAGGACAAGCCCAGCAGCAAGGTTTCAAAAATTCTCCCCCTTCCCTCACCAGTAAAACAGCAATAAATTTTCCTTTAAAGAGCAGAAGAACAAAAGAAACTACAAAAATAGTAGAAACTACAGAAATTTTGTGATGCATAGAGCACACACCACACAATTCCCATTTATTTCTCAAGGGCTCATCATACCATCAGGGAGGAGGGGGAGGCAGGGGGAGAAGTGGGAGAAAGAGAGAAGTTTGCACTTCTGTAATCAACACACAAAATCAAGTTCCCAGGCTACCAAGTAGTAAAGTTTATCACGCTCCTGAATCTGCAGCAAAAAACAAAAGGCCCTTTTCAGCTTTTAGTTCCAAGCCTACCAAAAAAAAGTGTTTCTATCCATCTACTCCCAGCATGCTAAAAGAAACACCATCATCTTCTCATCTGATGCCAACCTCAATGCTTTGAAATGGCACAGCAGACCTGAAGTGACAAGTTCAGATAGGACCACTGAACGCTACTATCCTTTTATTTCAGATAATTTCCATTCTTTTGACAGAGGAAACAGTGGTTTTTACAAAACAAAATGTGTAGGTCGGAAATCACTGTGAAAAAAATAGATTTGCAAAATATCTTGGTTATATTATATGCTTACACAAGGAGCAGTTGAAAGCAAAACTGCAGCTTAAGTTATAATAGAAGCAAAGTAGGAAAAGAGGAAAAATCAGACATATTCTTTACAAGCAATTTTCTTTCTTTTATGATCTCGTTACTACAGAAACATCTTGTTCACTTTGCCTATGGAAGAGGAATCATACCTTTTTTTGGATCCTTAAAAGTCAGTAATGTCAAGCAGCTACAGCTCTACATTACTCTTATCTGGCTTCTGCCTGCTCATCTGAAGCCTTTCCTTCAGTCTGACAGAGGCTGTGACACTGCTATTTCATAGTACTTGTCAGGACGAAGCATAAGTTCCTAGGGAAATAACAGGCAGTAAAAGCCAGAGCCTAAATGAATTGTTCTAACGATCAACTGAAGTGCATCATCAAAATCCAGGCATATGGATTTTCCCCCCTTTCTGCAATTTGCTCAAGGGGCCCTGGAAACTAGTGCTACCTGAATCAGGGAATGGAGTCATGTTAACAGCACTAATCCTTCTTTTGCAAAAAGGATTGTTATGGTAACAAACACTAGATTCTATTAAAGGAAACATTTTGGATGGTTTTCGCTTGGGTATTCATTTCCAGCATTTCAGTTACTTTATCAACTGTATTTTATGTGCAGATTTTGTTCTGCATTTGGGTTTTCATTCCTTTTCTTTCTTTGAAAAGGCTCCCCAAAAGAACTCCAAAAAAAGGGGAAAAAAGAGCAGTTTTTATGTGTGAGCATCCCTGCATGCTTTGTCACATCTTTCAATTTCAGCAATTCCCAGCTCAAAGCCTGAATGAATTTCCTGCTCTTTGCTCTATGCCAGGCTTCTATGTTATTTGTATTACAAATCAGCAAAACAAACAAACAAAGGCACAATAGAGACAGTCCAGGACTATCAGTGGGGCTACACTCATGAAGGCTGATCCCAGCAGACTAATCAAGGGTAGAGTCCTGTGATCAAAGACAAGAAAACATTTAAAGGCCAACTGATGGAGGAAGGCAGAGAGGGAAGTGAGGCAATGGCTGCAGTGCTCACACCGAGCATTTCCAGCCACACATGCAATACTGGGAGTGAGGAACAGCTTTATCCTTGTGAGCCTGTAAGGAAAAAGGCCAGTGAGCAGTAAGAGTAGCAACACAGCAGGACATTGCAGCAGTGCTGACCCAGCACAATAACAAGTTTAATTTTATCAAGGTTAGCTAAGAGTTATTCCCAGTAACACCTAATTGCCCGTGAGGAAAGTGATGACCATGCTGGCCTCATGCCCACGCTCTGCCTAACTTGAGCCTAGCTCCAAATCCCTATCTTGCTGTCTGGCTGTGGGTGCACCCCACATCCCCAAACCCAGGCTCTCCCACACAAGAACTCCTCAGTTCCTCTATGGGATGTGTCAGTCCCCAGGCTGAGTAACCTGAAGCCCATGAACACTTGGCCCCGTTCTGACTGATGCATCCCCAGTGCCTGTGTCACCTGGCAGACCTGCTTCAGGGACTGCCCAAGGGTACACTCTGTTCCTGTTATCTCAGCAGAATAAAGCAGTTCCTGGCCCTTTCCCTGAGATATTTCACCAACTGTGCCAGCAAAACCGTTTGTGGTGATGGACAGAAAACCAAACCAGCAAACTGATCCGTTTTAAAAATAACTGTGTGAAATAAAAAAGACTTAATCCAGACCTGTTTACTGAAAGATTGATGCCTCCTCTTTATCTTTGTAGGCCTAGACTCAGCAGAGATTCAATTTCTGTATTTAATTTCTCTGCCCACTGACAACAATCCGACCCATCCATTTTGCTCCCGTGAGAGTGCCCCATCAACCAGGTGCAGCTCTCCTCTGTCCTGGTAAAGCCCTTCCAGAATATGTCAAAGGCTCATTCACTCATTCAGCTGAAGAGAACAACCATGCATCCTTAAGATTAATGGCTTAAAAATTCAGATAGTGGTCACTGCTGCAACCACTTTTTAAATATTTGATACTAAGCTACTTTTCTTTCACCTAGAAAATTTGCTGTTAACATCTCTTCTCAGCACTTATCCGTACTTAATTAAGTATTCATTCCCTCAAAATTGGCCCTTGTATTCCATTAATGCCAAAGTGGGCTTGCAAAGCACCCACGTAACTTCTCCCACCCCCCTCCTCAAGCACGTTTTCCATTCCCTGATCCTGTGATACCACTCCCACGTGGAGTGGTATCATTCCCACATATCACTCTCTGCATATACAGCAACTGGCCATTTGAATTAATTTGTTTCATCCACTCTGAAAAATCTGGCATCACAAGTGGTTCCTCTGATTTTCTGCATTCTGTTCCTGGAATTCTGCAATTCTGTTTCCTTCACAGGTGGCACTTCTACTGCTGCCATTTCATTCCTGTTATCCATCTAACTGCTACCCACACTTCAACAACAGACTAGAGCCATATTGATGTGAGTTGATGCAGGGACTGCAATTAACCTATTGCTAATCTTGCCCATCATCCTCAAGACAACAGCTTGCTCATTTCTTAACCCTGCTTAATTATTCTTTTCAGCACAGCTAAAGAACTGCTTGCTCATAAAGTCCTTACTGAACTTCCCTTAGGTGTCACATTGGGAAACCAGAGTCAGTGCTGACATTAAAAGAAAACAAAAGAAAACCCCAACAAAATCATTATCTGTTGATTCACCAGCACTGAAAGAATTGGATCACGACTGTTTTAAGTGAAGCTAAAGCCCAAGCTGTTCCTGCAGACAGCGTTCCCACCTCCAACATGACATTTACATGGCCACACACTGATACAGATGAGAGAATTTGTGATGCTGAAAATCAATCCAAACAACAAAAAAAGCTGAATTTTCATTTGGACCAGTTCCCTCATGTAACTCAACAAGCAGCCTCCCAAGCCCTAACGGCAGCAGAATGTGGCAGGGGCGAGGAGAAACGCTGTCAGCAGCCACAGACACATGGATCAACTTAAAGCAAATGTGAGACTGAAGCCTAAATGGGTCAAAGAGAAAAGTACACACTATCCTTACGCTTCCTCCTGCTTCCCTGCTACTGCTCCCAGCCCTCACTGTTCCTCCCATACAAGGAAGCTTACACAAAAATCTGACTTACCACAGTTCAAACAAATGCTATCATGCTCATTAGTTATTTGTCTATTAGAACGCTTTGGGTCATTTCAGATTCATTTTGGAAGAAAGCAAATATGGGCTTTTTTATATCCAAAAGTTTAGCTAACTGAATTTTTGTATTCGCAGAAGATCTGCAGCTGTTTCAAAGTTGAAACAGCTGGAAAGCTGCACTACTGGCAAGAACTGTGAGCACATGTATGATTAATGGAGCATAACCCTTACCTGTCTCACATTAAAGGAACTGGAAAGAAAAATTTAAAACACCAAAATCTTTTAGACAGTGGTAGCTTTTGGACATGCAAGATTTCCTTCTGAAAGCACCACCAGTTAGCCCTTGCTTTAATCTTCCTCTATATTGTCTGGACAGTTATTTTATTTTTTTTTTTAATTACATTTTAAATGACAGTTATTCTTAGACATTTTTCCATATCTATATACATTTAATGCTTTTCCCTACATTCATCAAGAACCAGTTGTTACTCTTGTCACAACAAGAAATGGACTACTTCTGCTGTCACACAGCATTACTGCTGATCCAACCACTACCTTCAACCACCCAAAATGATTTCTGCATCACTTCAAGAAAAAAAAGAAAAATAGTTGCTCATGACATAATCTGACAGTTTTGAAAAGATCACTTTTTAAAAGTTTTAAAAACCCACAATTCTAGCATTATGAGAAAGACAGAACTTATTTCATACTTTTACAAAGCAAAAAGCATTTATCTAACAAGCAACTGTCATCAATCTACACAGATAGAAAAATTTGTGAATACAGCACAATATAGGAAAAAAATTCTACTGCCTCTTGGTAAAAGTTATCAAAACCTTTGAAACAAAACAAAAATGAAGATTGAACACAATGGGATCCATTGCTGCAGTGCAAAACTTTGCAGATGTGAGCAGCATATAAATCAGTGCAGTGTTATCTGCTCGCTGACAGCCAGCTCTCCTGCCTTCCCTGCAGATCGGGGCTTTCGCAAGGCACAGAAGAGTGAAAGCTGACAGGAGCCATTTTTCAGCCTTGCAAACACCATGGAAGCCGACAGGAGCCTCGGGAGTCACAGTGCTTCACATGGACCAGGAGGATGCAGGAGCTGATGGTATCCCCTGGCCAGAACTGCCACTGAGACCAAGGGACAGGGACAGGAGCAGAAGTAATTGAGTTACCAGAGCTGAACAATTACCACTTCCCAGCTGCACTGCAGCAACCATTAGATAAGGTCACACACACTAACACTGTTTAAAAAAAAAAAAACAAACAAAAACAACCTTCCTGTTTAATCCATATTCCCTGCTATAAAAGCCAGTCTAGCTTTTCCCTTTTCCTGCCAAGAGGCCCCTGCATATCCCTGTGAACCTCCCCTACTTTCTTTGTACACCTTTAACTCTCACCTTTTATTAACATCTCTGAGAATTTACTTGTTCTCAGACACGTGCAGAACAATTTTCCTCTCCTAGAGTTCAGCCCTGCTCTTCTGCACAGCAGTTGTTCTGTTAAAATACAACTGTTAGTGGTAAGTTATTTCCACTCTCCATCATCCAACTGTGCAGGCAGGAAGGACTGTATAGACAGAGACCAATATCCATTCTGCTCTCAGCCTCTACTTAAGGTTGTTGCTGCTTCCTCAGGACTGAAAAAGGGCTGTGAGCCCAAAGCTACTTTGGGGCTCTGATTTTTGTTGTGGGGGTTTGTTTTTTGGGCTTTGGGGTTTTCTTTCCTTTTCCTTCCCCTGTAATTCCCCATACAAATCTAACAAAGGGCACTCTCTTCACATCCAGACCCTACCCAACTGGCAGGCAAAGAAGATGACACAGTCATTTCCAAAGTAAAAATTTCATAAATATGAACTAATTGGCAAATTTCTTAAATCATCTAAAAGCATGAAAATACAGTGAAAAGGCATCAAGGTAAAAAGGATGCAGAGAGAAGTAGTTGAGGGGGTGAAGAAAAAGTGGGAGTTATTAGAGATATCAAAAGGAGAAGAGATAAAACATGATCTAAAAATGGAAGCAGAAAGAGAGAAGAACTGAAATCAAGCTGGGAAAGGCACAGAGCTGTTACAAAAGCAGGAGAATGTATTAGGTTAATACTTATTTAAGGTATTTTTATATGAAGCTGACGAGTGGTCGAATACTTATTCCTTTATACAGAAGGGATAAGAAACCTGGCAGTTAGGTAAGACAGCATCAATCTTTATCCAGGCTGCAGCTAAAGAATTAAATTCTGCCCTTAGCTTGTCCCTGGCAGCTGAGTCCATCAGCTACAGCATTCATGCAAGCAGTGTGATTCTGCAGGGGCTGCCCTCCTTTAGCACCACAAATGGCTTATTTAGATCAAAGCTACAGCTGCCCCTGGTAATTGCACCTCTCTACTACTCAGAGATGACGGAAGACATTACGGACAGGGCTTCAGCCTCAACTTTGCATTTCCTTCCTTTTTAAACTAAGCATAAGTGAAGGTTGCCACAAATCTCAGCTAACCATGTAGTGAATCAGTGATACCATTTATCAAGTCAGTCTCTTGTGGTATCTACTTCAGCCTGGAGTTGGAAAGAGATTTATGTTTAAAGACAGAATGCACATACTTCAGGAACAGCGTTGTATTTCTTTAAAAAATAACATTTACGTAAGTCAGATGCACAGACTGTTTCAGTAAAGAATTAGAACTACAATGCCATCTACATATTTCTAGACAGCAAACGTGGCCCTCTTAGAAAACATTTGGCATATCTGAATAATATTTATCTGTATGTTTGTGATGCCTTCCATTTATATGAGGCTACTATTTATGTACAGGATGTCATACATCAACAACTGTTTGTGATGAGGGAATTCTAACTAGACTTGGTTCTCCTCCTCTGATCACCCTGGACTAAAAGATTAAGAGTATGGCTGGGAGATAGGGGGTGGGTGCTTAATGACCCAGAGATTCAACTTAGAACCTTCACCTAATTATCAGACATGATTTGTTAAGAGAAGAGCAGAAGATCACTGGATCTCTGGAAGATGAGGGAAGTTTAAGCCATAAATAGATACAAGCATGAGTTCATGCCTAAGGGCTAATAACATGAAATTAAAGGAAAATGTAAGCACTATGTTAACAGGACCTTACAAAAAAACTCACTGGACCTCATAATAGTTTCCCAAGGGAACTGGTGGAAACTCCAACTGCTTGGAACATATGACTCTGGTAAGGGCAAAACACAAGAAAAATTCATGATATGGAATTATGCTATATAAGAAAAATGGGCTAAGATGATTTACTAGGTTTAAAGGAAGTTTCTATGCTTTTGCAAAACTGTAACCTTCAGAGAGATGCTGCTTTGCATGACGGAATCATTCTGTATTCTGAGTGTACAGAATAAGGGAAAAAAATTTCCTCCACCCTTTCCTCCCCAAATAGCCACCACTGCTGACTCATACAACAGCCTTCACCCTGCTCAGTTTGACACAGAACAACACAGATCCACTGTCAGTCAGACAGAACAGCCTGACCTGGACAGCAAAGATCCACCTACTCAAGTTTCTGCCTCTTTAATTTTTTTCCAGCCATCACTCCATTCTAGTTTTCCTAAATTAAATATTTATTAAATATTTAACTGTATTAATTATTAAATATTTTATTAACAGCACATCCCACCAAAAAAAAAATCTCAACACTTGTTCATGCAACAAAATCTGAGAAATTTTCTCGATAACTAAATCTTCAGATTTGCTCTTCCTTTGCTCTTCCAGATGATCCACTTAACTCTGTGTGCCAGTCCTTAGTAGTTAAATAAAATTTTAGGTAAGCACATCTACATTTTTCTGTTCTTTATGTGCTGAACCTCGAAGATCAATTACAATAGGGTTTTTTCTGTGCAGTCTGACTCCAAGATAGGATGTGAGATCATCCATTAAACATACGTATCCAAGACTAGATGCATTATTAATTCCTTTTCCTCTAGGTAATAGGGTATGGTGAAAAATAGCTACCAGAGAACATACTGACTAAAGACTTAAACAGAAATCAGTGGATTTATGTGACGATTGCCATGCAGCAACCTAACAGATCTCATTAAAGGAGACATAGATTCTTCTCCCCTGATACTGCCACTGCTCCTACAGGATGCTCAACACAAGAAAGAGTATTGATTACAACAAACCCCCAAAATAGGTCTGAGACCAGCTGAGAGAATGATCTATCTGAATGTAATATTGCCCTGGTCTGACTACAGACAGGTCTAAATTTCATAATATTTTCCAATTAGTGACAGTGTTTAGATTTTTTTTTTTTTTTTTTTTAAATCACCTGACTATAAACCACAATCTGCCTCAGTGTTTCAATCAGGCAGGTGCTGCAAACACCAAAATGAGCTTTTTCTTTGACTTTGTGGAGCTGGATTCAAGGAAGCTGCCCCAAGGAATCGCTTAACATCAGCATCATCTCGAACCTAACTAACATATTGCTTCGACACAGTCCACAGAGTAAATTCTATTTACTGACCTATTTCAAGATCCACAAAAATAAACAAACACTTCAATCAACTGCCTGCCTCAGACCTGTTTATGCTACAAGCAGCTCCTCACTGAAGGCCTCAGAAGTTCTATTGCTACATTAATCAGCCTCAAGGACCATGTTTTCCCGCTGCAAAACAATTATAATCTGACCCTTCCTACCCTTTGTATTTTACTCAAGTGTTATGAAAAGCAGACGGGCTGATGAAATTCTGTCTAGCTTTGTGCAAGATAATGTTCCATCCATGTATCCATGTCCCTGGCAGCTCCAATAGCAAAAGGACACACCAAAGTTCACACTTCTCTATGTTCAAATGCCATCCTATTGTCCGACAACAAGAAGCATGGGTGCTGCTTTGTTTCATCCAACTTTTATTATCTTAAGCATTCAAGTCCTACTGAAAGCCATGCCCTTATGGATAAGAAGCTGAACTTGGCATACCCAAACATTTCTGAAGGCCTCAAATCAACTGTGGTTTTACCCTCTAGGAACAGTGCCTGTTATCATTTTGAAATCAGAGCACTCAAACTTTAACATCTTGTTGCAAGTGGCTGTTATTATGTTGTCTCCCTTTTATGCTTTCTACAGACTGGATCAGGAATGGATATCTGAGATAAGGATCCTCCTTAGCCTAACAGGCAGCAAGTGCTTCTGGAGGAGATGGAAAACCACACACGATTCCCTGCGCTGAGCCACAGAGACAGGTGACAGCCCTTGACTTCTGCAGCAAAACGCAGAGGAGACAATTCATTCCAAATGTACATTTCTAAGAACTTGATTTTTGTTTCCATGTGACTACTTACACTCCCTTATGCTCCCCTTTATCTTCTGCTGAAGTTTTCTTAGGATACTGAATTTGGTATTTAATATTCGGTTTCATTGTAATCCCAAAACTTGACTTTGCTGGCACGACGAATCAGTGTTTCTCAGAAATCCAAAACAACCTCAAAGTTTTTTTCCCCCCTCTATGTCAAAGACCTTGAACAACGTCAAGTTTCCTCTTCTTCTTAAAGCAGGAATCAAACACTGCAATGATCTCGGAATGAAATTTGTCATACATGTCATTCAGAAAGTACAGAGCAATGTTAGGGGAAACAAACTACCCACACATGCAGTAGGAAAACTCCGTAGCCAATGGCAAAAAGAGCATCTAAGCAGCACTATAATCCTACAAAATGAACGTTTTTTCTATTCCCAGTTCCCCCAGATTTACAATAGGGTGCAAACTACCCTTGAGGAGACCATCTGCCATCCATGCATGGTGGACTTACCATGGACAGAGAACACAAAGAGACAGAAGTATGTCTATGATCCACAGGATGTCTAACAACTTTATTTTGACCAAAGCTACAGATACCCATTTGCTCTTAAGAAAGAAGCTGGCAGCAAGCAAGAGTTAACTTTTAGTATAGGGCCAGCTGGAATAACACAGACCACTCAGACAACAAACGTCACCTCACAAGCACCCTGGATTTGTTCCAAAAATCACTTGAAAAGTGGTATTCTTTCTTGACACGCTCAAGGACTGATTCAGCTTGCACCAGAAGCAGTATTTTTTTTTCTAGTGCTTGTCAGGAACCATAGTGTATAAATCTACTTTGAGATGCCTTTGAATAGTCTCAAGATACACGTTTTCCCACAGTATCACTAAGCAACCTTGTAAATTATTTTCCTTGTATTTAAGTTTAAAAACAAAGATTTCATGTAGCTAAATATGTCAGATTATTTCCCTACCTCCTACCTTCTAAAGAGAAGAAGCCTTTAGATACAGAAATATTTTTTTAAGGTGGAAAGGGACTGTACTTGCAAAGCTATTCACCCACATTAGTACTGCTATGAAATCACTTACAAGATTTCTGCTGACATTCAATAATTTTATTTCTAGCTATTTTCCCTGAGCTTTCACAACCAGGAAAGCAAGCAAACATAACACCTGCTTGGATTTGGCAAGCTGCATGGGGCTCAGAATAATAAGGCAACCCCTTTAAAATCTTCTAATTTATAGATGGTGATTTGCTGACAATAGGAGGACAGCTTCATCCTCACCTTTGAAAATGAGGATGAATTTGGATTAGCAAATTGTGAGGATTCATCTCACATTTAAAATGGAGGCTGGTAATTAGAGAGGAGTGAATGATAAATTAAGAGCTATTAGTGATTTACTGCATTTTCATATAAAGTCTGTTTTCCTCTCTTCACAGCAAACGTAGGGTAAAAAGCAGGAGAGAGCACACAAAAACCTCAACCTGAAGACTAAAGTCCACTGAACCAGCTGGGCCAGTACTTTTCATCGTTTTATTTTCTGTAAGAGTATTTTCCCTATCTTTCTTGGATTAGAAGAAATCTACTTTTTTCTTTTGTAATAAATCAGGTACAATAGCAGAGGACAAAATTGCCAGTGACAGATGAAAGGGGAAATCCAACATCCCCCCACCCATCCCACCACAATCCCTTGCCGCCAGCTCCCTGTGCTCTTAAGATTTTGTGCTGAGACACAACCCAAGGAAAAAGACAAACAGTTTTCTACAGGCATGAGCCAGAGCAAGAAAGAGAAGTGAGACAAGCCTTGGCAGGAAGTGCAGCCACAAGCCTTGAGCACAGCTCATCAGTAATGCACAACTTCTATGCTTTGTCTAAAAGAATAGAAGCATCATAGAATCACAAAATGGTTAGGGCTGGAAGGGACCTTAAAGATCATCAAGTTCCAACAACCCCTGCCATGGGCAGGGACACCAGACCAGGTTGCTTCAAGCCCCATCCAAACTGGCCTTGATAACTTCCACGGATGGGGCAGCCACAACTTCTCCAAGCAACATCAGCGAGTGTCTCACCACCCTCAAGGGGAAGAATTTCTTCCTAATATCTAATCCAAACCTACCCTCCTTCAGCTTGAAGCCATTCCCCCTTGTCCTGACACTACATGCCATGAGCAAACTCATGCATTTCCTAATCCAATTTAAAAATTGTCTTTAACCATGCAGAACTATTTCTATGCATCTGTCTGAGCTTGCATGTGCAAGCACACAGGCCCAGCGGTATGAGAAATGCATCAACTAGCTCTGCCAAATTCTGGAAATAAGTACCAGGACGACTTTTAAGGATGATCACCCATGCTTAAGCACCTGGTGCTAACCCGTGAGAGCTTGGCTGGAAATCGCAGTATTTATGTCTCCCTTTTAGACAAGATAATGTGATGCTTTCTAAAACGGAAGGACACTGAGGTGGCTTTGTCTTGTACGTCAATTTTGTAAGGACAGGAAACAAGCAACCTCAAGTTCCTTAGTTCTATATTGTTATCAAAAAAACTCTCAAGCCTCAGACCAGACGTAATGACCAGTGGCTGCAGAGCAACCCACTCTCAGAAATTCATCCTAAGTGCATGGACTACAAAGCAAAGTAGCAAATTCATGATTCCTACTGTAAAAATGCATAGAATGCTTTCCCTGAATAATGATTTATAAGAGCATTCAGATAGCCTATCTAAGGTACAATGGAAACACTAATCAATACATTCTCTCTAAGGAATGACAACCATACAGGAGAAGGTGTGGATGCTAATTCCTATACACCCTAAGTGATTCCATGAACTGAGCTCTATGTATACCCCAGAAACTGAAACGGTGATCCTAAACTGCTTTCTTTAAATTATGCATTTCATAATATACTACCCAAAACCACAAATACTCAACTGAGTCGTATTAGGGCACATAAAGGGAGAGTATACAGCTTTCTTCTAAAGATCCCATTTCTAACTGATTTTATTAAAAAATCACTTATATGCTCATTCGCAAAATATACCTTCTTAGGGAGTCGCACATTTGAATATAATTAGCCACTTGTTTAGTTGCATTCAGTGATAATGACCTTTCTTTGAAAAAAGATCCATTTTTGACTTTTCTATTGTTCAAACTTAAGAAAAGCTTCATTGGTTTGAAAACGCAGGAATCCTCTGAACTGACTTTAAACGCCTAAGCAATCAATGGCCTTTCCAATTAATTTTCGCTGTGTTTGTTTGGGACAGCTTTGTTTTAACAGCATGAAGGCTTTAAATCTTGGTGATTAAAGCCAGCTTCTAGGTACATACTTGATGTACCAAACAATAATGCTAAGCAAATACAGCTCCCGCTGACATCCAGGGCAGGTCTACACAGCATGGATCAAAACCAGGCTTAAGTATGCTAAACCCAACTCCTTGCCACACTGGAGCCTGGGTTTGAGGAGACCACGCTGTACTTTTCTCTCTGTTTTATAAGTGTCATTTGCTTATAATTTCTATTAGAAAACAAATTTAAAAGAAAAATCTCTGTGTAGGAAACAATTATAGTCATTTTTCATGTGTTACATTCTTAATATAGGAAATTACATCTAAAATTACAGCAATAATAATGCCTTCAGGAGGGGGTATGCATTTGAGAATTCTTCCCCCCTCCTGCAATTACTTAAACTTCCTTCATTTCTATCTACATGTTTAGCACTACTTAGGTTTAGTCTAAGCAGCCTACTACTCAGCTATTTTTATTGTCCAAAATTATTCAATTATTTGAGTACAAAGAGGGGGAAAACATCTTCATCTAAAGGAATAGTTTGCAACTTCAAAATCATGATTTCCCATTCCACATTTAACCATAAACAACCAGTTCTGCAAAGCCTTAGGAAAAAAGCAAGTTTCTTTATAACTCTACTTTACAACTGCTGAGGGAAAAAAAATTACTACATTTTATATGTATGTTTAAAGGTTTTTTCCAAATAAGAGGAAAAGCATTACATTTATTGAAGACATTGAAAAGAAATGGTGCATTAGGAGCCTGGATTTCTTTTTTTAAAGAGTCTTTCCAGAGCAGACTGGAATTCTTGTCCTTCCAAATTCACCAGATTAAATTACATCTCATTCATGAAACAGTTTATGTCCAGTTTATGAAGAGACATCACTCTTCAGCCTTTCACCTTTGCTAAAATATTCAGTACTTGCATGTTATGCTCCTTCACTCCTTCATTCCTTATTGCAAGCCTTCATAATCTCAGTACCCAAGAAGGAATCACACTGGCTACAATTCAGATATGGTCCCACACACCCAGCATCCACCCTCCTAAATTATCCCATATACCATTTTTACATCAAACGTGGTCATAAACCATGCGGGAGAAAATTCCGCTCAAAGCAGCTCACACAAGAGCAAACCCAAAATTTTCAGGAAAGGCTCTACTTTAAAGACTCGGTTAAAGAAATTCTCTATCTCACCACTCCTCCCATGAAATTACACTTGAATAAGTATGGCAATGGCAGAACTGAAACTTACTTTCCAGGCACGTTTTGAGCAGAGTGTAACAGCACCACCTGGTGATTGAAGCTGTACAGGATTTTGAACAGATCCACTAAGTTAAGGCAAAGTCATGAGCATAGAAAAACAGCTTTTAAGTCTGGTTGTGTACAATCTGGCATTTGTTTCCATTTAAAACACATGCAATTTTTACCAGCAAATGGTAACATTTTTTGATTCTGTTAAAAAATTAATCAAACTCCTCAGACCTAGCATCAGATGACTTCTAATGTTAAGTAAGGAAAACTCTTCAAACAGGAACACTCAGTTTAGTAAAATACAGTAATTGGTTCAAATGTTTTAACATACTAGGTTAACAAAATGATTGTTTAAAGGTTTGCTTTCAGAGAAATGGAAAAGCCAGCTCAGAATCAGAAACAGTCAAGCCTGGGTTACAAAAATACTTGAAAAGTATCAAACTGTATGTCATGTATGCTGTATTTTCTGAACTGATTAATATATAAACAGAATTATCATTTTGGTGCTAAACTGCATTACAAATTTTGCTGCTGCTCCATCGAAGCATTGCAGAACATTTAATACATATTGCTGGAAAAAATCCTTAGGGATCCTGAAATGAAAATGTACTCCCTGAAGATGTCACGAGCGACAAGAATTCTATTAGAGCTGAGCATTTCTTCTTCATCACTCCTTTTTAAGTTGTGACTAAATTAGCACAGCCTGCACACTCCGGGGTGTGTGCTGGGAGGAGGGAGGGGGAGAAAACGGAAGATATCAAGGCCTGAGGCACTTCAAGCGGAGAGCATCCATCTGCTAGCAGCAGTCAATGAACAGAACATTTCTAAAAACCTTCCCACTCATATTAAGTCAAGCCAAAAGAACAGAAAACACCTTCTTTCACTCTGACTGTGCAGGACTGCACGTAACAGGACAGTGGGTTATAAATAAATGTTTTTAAAAAAATGAAGATAAAAAAGCAAAAGAGAGAGAAGCTCACTACGCAGCTCTGCGTTCAGCCTCTCCTGCTGCAAACTGGTTTCAGAGGCTCCTGCTAATCTCTACGTCACCCATTCCCTCCTCCAATCTGTGGTGGCATGTGGAGGAGTGAAATGATAAAAGAAAAAAAGAAAAGGAAAGGAAAAAAAGGGTTGGTTCTTTATATTTTTCTATTTTGCTTGTGAAACCCAGGTGTTTTCACTGTCCCAGTAAAGAGATGGATTGCCCAAGCTAAGGCCCAGCATATTTGGGTGAAGGGAGTGGGAAGGGGCAGTTGAGGGATGGGAAAGGCTGGGATTGAACCAGATTTGCTGTTACAAAGTGCCCAGCATGGAACTGGACTCCAGAGCTGCAGGAGTCTGATGGCAATATCACTCAGAGGAGTTCCCAACCCTTTACACAACAGCTCCTTCCCACCTGCACAGCACATCACATCAGCCTACAGGGAGGGCAGCAAATCCCAGGGCTGCACTCATCCAGGTCAAAGATAACTTGATGAGTGCACAGAGCTGCTGTTCAGGCTTGGACCAGAGTTTGGTTTTGAGGTTTTTGGTGGTTTCTTCTTCTAAGCAGGGGGCTGACACAGGTCAGTTTGCTAATAAATTTGCTGGTGTGGCTGTACTGGATACAGGAAGCTCCCACTGACACACGAGTCATACCTGATACAGAACCCTGCAGTTTCTGAATTTTTTCTGTTATTTGTTATTTCTGCAAAGATCCAGAAGTTTAATGCTGTGGCCATTATTTCAGCAAAATAATCTTCCAAGAAAAACGCAATAGCTCCAAAAGCAAATCGCACTTGCAGACCCTCAGGCTTAGGGAATGCTTTCCTGTACTGTCACATCACCAGCACTCCAATTCATTCAGCAAAACAAAAAGGTACTTTCAACACACGAAAAGAACTCAGCACTATCAGACAACACAGCATTAAAAAGCAACCACAATCTTCTCCCTCTCAAGTTTTAGCCACAGTGCCTATAAAATGCCACAAACACTTCAAAACTCATGTTTTAATATTTAAGACGGTCCTATGCCACAAAACTGACAAATATATTCTTTCATTATCAAAAAAGAGAGCAGCAATAGACCTTAAACCAAAGCTATATAACCTGGAGTGTATTTTAAGCTTGTCTAACAACATTCCAAAGCTAAAATGGCTTAATTCAGATGTTTGTTAGAAGAGGCAGATTACTAGCACTGAAATTTATAGATATTACTAGAGGGGGAAGAAAGAGAGAGGCAGTCCCCTATTTTCTGCCACACTGTACAAGAAGGAAGATAAACCTATTAATATCCAAGTTCATTTCCTCGTGAATAGTATTATAAAAAGCAAATGTTTTAAAAAACATTAGCCCTTTAGGTAAACTATCTTTAAGTAAAGGATTGCTCTCAAGAGAAATGACAGGTTCCAATTACCTACACAAGGCTGCAGGGAGATAAATCTCCATCAGTGAATTCCACAAATGTGATCAGTATTGTGCTACTCTGTCTCACACAGAAATTGTCAAATTTAACAGGGAGAAAATTGGAGATACAAAAGGCCAAAACTCTAATATCCAACCAAGAAATTTCACAAGCATGCAGAACTTTAGAGGGCATTTCTTCTCTTGTTTGATAAAATGAAGCAGAGATTTGTGCTTCCCTGCCATAAGAGTTCTCTTGCCCACAGCCAGCTAATAAACCAGGAGACAGAGCAGAGACAGGAGAGGAGACAGAGCAAAGGAATCATGAAAGATGCTTTTAACTCCAGAGTCACAAACAACTCAGTTCAAAGGAGCTGAACATGCAAATATTTCTAGTTATTAGTTAAGACAACAGAAGTCATGTTAATTCATTTGATCAAGACTGCAATTCTTTTTTTTTCAACTTCAAAAACAACCTTCAAAATTGAAAGAAAAAGTTAACAACAGAGACTGTCCTCAGCCACAGGACATCTCTCTGTTTACTCAGTCACATACAGACTGAACCAACACCTCTGAGGAATTTTAGAAATGCCTTTTCTCATTTTTCTCTTTTCTGGCTAAGCAAACACAAGAACAGAGTAAGGAAGACTAGCAAAGCTTCACTCACGTATTTCAACCCAGTGGAATGCTGTGCTCGAAGTTTTACGTTGACAATCAGTCTCTGGATGAAATCCTACCACTTTATCTCCAGCAGTTCCTCTATTCTTTATATAAAGGATCCCAGATCTTCTTCTTCAGAAACATAACACAACATAATGTGTCATTAAAGGACACATGGACTCTTCCCCATCATACTGTCCCTATAGGGGTAAGCAGCACAACAAAACCATGTCCAAGACAGGTACTTTATTCATCATTCCCCAGCAAAACACAAAAATGGCCAAGATCTAAGACAACAAAAATTTTCACATTTCAACTCAAGTAGGAACTAATTAATCAGTGTATAACCAAACGATTGTCCCAGTCAGCTGATGAACTCAACTGGTCTTTTAACAGAGGTAACTGGAGATGGTAAGTACAAGGTGTCAGTAGCCAAATGAGAATGAAGAGATTCTCAGTGTGCTTAAGGAGAAGCTGGAGTATGGGAAGGATCCCAGCCTCCTCAGACACCTCTGAATCAAACTCTAGAGTAACAGGAAAACAAGCAGGGAAATACAATCTTCTGCTTTTACCCAAATTCTTGGAGTAACTCATGCTGGCTATAGAGTAGGTTTTCAACCACCAAAGTTTTTTGTTTGTTTTCCTTTAATAAGTGTCTTTCACATCTCTTCAATGCAGGAGAGAATCTCCTAATCTTTGCTGATTAGTGCAGTTGCTTGCAAAACTGGATGATGAAGCTCTGAGAAAAGTGTGCAAGATACTGAGATACCCTGAAGGCTTGGCCACCAGTACAGCATCATGCTGTGGCTTCTGCAGCTGGAACTTACCAGAGGACCAGGAAAGCCCACACTTCCTGACATCCAAGCAAGCCTCAGAAGCACAGAGATCCAGCAAGCTGGAAGTCAAACAAAACAGCCTAGTAACACCAGGAAAGTTCCCTATTGAACTGTTATGTGATCAGTAACAGCAATCACAAACATGAAAGAGCAAACAAGATGGGAAAACAACATTCCTTTAAAATTCTTTGATGAAGAAGTTAAGGACTGAAGATTTAGCATTCCAGGTCACAACTTTTTTGCATTCCTGGCTCTGGAGCATGTTCTGATGAGAGAGGAAGAGTAATGCAAATCAAGAGACACTTATTCAAGAAACAAATATGTAAGTGCTATGGCTAGGACACATCCATGGTTTAGCAGATGCTGGAGAGGATGGATCTACAAGAAAGAAGGAAAGAAAGCTGTGAGCAGTCTCGGTGGGAAGAAGTTTGAACTTGTTAACGTGCAAAAGGGCAGAACAGTTGGATGCAATTCCTAATTCAGTTTTGGCCATGTTAACTCTGTGTCAACAAGGAGATACACAAATACAGACAGATTCAGCAGACACCAAAGCCTACGATTCATCACCCTTATCTTCAGAGATGAGTGACTGGGCTTAGTCAATATAGACTTCCTTTCAGTGAGTGAAGAGAAACAGACGCTTCAGAGAATGAGTCATTGACTTCCTTTCGGATTAAATTAATCACACCCTAAATCTGTCTGCCTCTATGCAGAGCCTCTGAAAGGAGATGAGAAACAGGAGCTCACACAGACATCTAAATTTTGCCACCCATGTCCAGCGTTGACATAGGACTAGATGGAAGAGCTATGTTGAGGTTGAAGAAGTTTACCAAGGGAAAAGGTTGTACTTGAAAAACCAACCACCAAACAAAACAAACAACAAAAATCCACCACCCAACAAAACACACCCACACACAAAAAACATGTAATATCATTCCAAATGAAAAGGAGAAGATGCCCCCTTATCCTCCTTAGAAGAGAGACAGGGAAATTAACACATGAAATGTGAATTTGAAGGAAATGGATGAGAGAGAAATTGCTAATGATAACAGAGGACTCGTAAGGGACAAGGCAGTAGACAGATTAAAGGTCTATGAAGCAATGGCCTGTCTAGAGGAGGAAGTCTTTCAAGGCCTTAGTGAGTAAAGAAATTTAAGAAGATATGAGGCAAAACCAGAAAAGAAGAACGTTAAGAATTATTAGTTTAAAAGACAACAAGAGAAAACTCAATGTGGTGCTAATAAAAACAAAAATGAGAGTATTAGGATTAGTTTCTATTGCAAGAGAAATGAAGGCAAGAAATACAAGATAATGGCAAAGAGACTAAACTAAAAGTTTCATCATTGAAATCAAAGCTGGGGACAGGAATTGATACAGGAGGAAGAATCAAAGAAAAAATTGCATCTAACGAAGGAAACAGTCTGGAAGAAAAGTTCAAAGCCTATGCACAGCTGCAAAACTACAAATTCACTGGGGAGTAACAGACACACTGTGGAACAGCTCATGTGTCTGGAGTAATGAGATGGATGGTTAGAGGCCCCACAAGAAGGACAGGCAGGGAAGGTGACAGGGATTCTATACAAAGGAACAGCCTGAAAGCATGAAGGTGTGCTGAAAAATGATCGACAGACCAATAAAGAGCAAATGAGTCTGGATGAGAGGCAGGGCCAAAGGAAACAGTCATGAGCACCTGCCATAGACCCTCTGATCCTAAAGATGAAGCTTCTTTAGAAAGACATTCAGGTTCTCATGGTGAACTGCATCCACCCCAGCAGCTGTTGCACGGGACCCATTGTTATGAGTAAAATTTTACAAGTTCTTTTTCCAGTTTTCTCACTGTTTATTTACTTGAGTTTCCTTATCTACCCTTTTAATTAAAACCTATTGTCCAAGTTAATCACTCTCATCAAGCACCCCACCTATTCACTGTACCCTTGTTTTTGTTAGTCACCTTTGATGTATCCCTTATCCCCCCCCAGTAAGTAAACCCACCTGGTTTGTTAATTACTGTAATTAAGCCCTCCTCTTGTCCTGTTTTATGTTGTTTATCTTAAGTTAAGAAGGCTCTACTGTACTCTGTTGTTTACTTTAAGTTAGAATACCCTGTTCTACAGTATATTATTAAGTTAAAATATGTTGCTGTGTATTTTTGTACCCAGTTATCCCCGCTTTTGTTAGTGACCCACAACACCGATGTAACCCTTTTGTTTCCCTAATTACTCACCCCAATTATGTATATTAAGTTGTCCCTAACACCCTTCTCGCGTCGGAGGTGCCGCCCCCCCACTGCTCCCGACAAGCCGTCTGAGAGGAAGTGACTGCCTTGAAATGCAAATGAGGTGATCCATACCAACGAGCAGCAATCAGACCCCGAGATTAACGAGCTAACACCCAATTAAAGAATTTCATCAACACCATCGGACCAGCAGCAATCTGAGCTACCAGCAAATCCCAGTTTCCCGGCTGGGAGGTTGCCACCCTAACTTGAAAGACCTACTAGGAAAATGACACCCGGAGGTAAAAGAGCGGGGTCGGGGGTTGGTTGGGTGGTGGTTGAGATCTTATTCTCAGCCAGCAGGAGGCGCTCCGGTGGACTCAGCAAGACCTGCAAGCCCCGGCTCTGCCTGCGAGACTGACACAGCTGCAAGACACCTCCTCCTCCGCGTCGAAGACGGGAGCAGTGGCGGCCGGCGCGACGCGACCCCGCGAGCCCCCTCCTCAGAGCAGATCCTTAATAAAGGCTTTGAAGAAGGGATTGTTTTCCCTGCCCCGTTTTTGTCCACGTCACCATGGTGGGTCACAGGCAGTCCAGCAGAATTCCAGAGCACATCAGGAATAGGTCAAGCAGAAGCACATCTATCACTCTTTAGAAAGGGAGAAATGGTGGAGAATGTGAAGTCTGATGGCAGGCTTGGTTACAGCAACCCAAGAGAAACAAGATCTTGAGGGGTGTGAGGAAGATGGGTAGCATAATTACAATCCTGGATTTCAGAGAGCTTCGGTTGGTTCAGAGAAGAGGTAGGCAACTACCCATTGTGGGGGCCGGTAGGCCTATTAACCAAGGAACCACTGCAGTCCCCTGGAGGGGAACACCCTGAGAGACACTTCCCAGGTCAGGCCGACAGAGAAAGGCTCCTCCCAAGGACCTTTGTTCCAATATGTTAATATACCTCAGTTCTGCTTCCCCGCTTGGCCTGTTGGCCTCCCTGTCCCTTTCTCCCCATTATATCATAGCCCCAGAATGTTCTCCCTTCCCTGCTCCCCCATTGGCCCTTGTTCCTCAGCCACTCCCTCACTGTTTCCCCATTGGCTCTCATGCCCTGGCCCCGCCTGTGTCCCGCCCCCACACCCTCAGATGTTGGGCCCTGGTGCTCTCTCTGCCCCTACCTCCGCTTGTACTTGAACCTGGACCCTTGCCTCATGCTCGTTCTTCGTTCCTGGATCCCTTCATGTGTGGCGGTGTAATAAATCTCTCTGTGGAACCCCATACGAAGACCCTTCCTGGCTCTTTACCATCAGCCTTTATTTGGAGCTATCTGGTGTGTGTGTGTGTGTGTTGGCACTGCCAAGCAGCTTCCCTGCAGAGACGCTTTCGAAAGGTTGTGGTATCTACCACCTCACTGGCCACAGCAATCCATGATAAAGAAAGACTGAGCAAGGGCTCACTTAAGCAAAATCTACACACACAAGTTAATGGGACTTGGTGGGATACATATAAGGATGCAAAAGGAGATAGTAAAAACAGTTATCTCTGCCATCTTTAAAAAGTTCTAGGAATTTGAAGAGGTTCTCTCTGACTAGAAGGCAGCAAGCATCAGGCTTCTCTTCCAGAGGGAGAAGCAGGACTCCAAAGGTGAGTCAGGCTCCCCTCAGCCTCTTGGAAGGCTAAAAATCTACTTGGAAACCATTTTCAAACACACAAAACCCAAGAAGATTACCAGGAATTGCCAGCATAGATTCCATGAGGGTAAATCATGCCCAACTGCAACAGCCAGAATGCAGTCAAGATAAATTGTAAATACAGCTCTTCCCTCACCCCATTTCATCATTCTCCCTGGCAGCCAAATTGCAGCGATCTGGACTAGCCCAGTGAACAGCAACTTGGGTGAAAAGCTGGCCTGGTTCAAAGAGTAGTGCTCAGCATTTTCACAATCAGACTTACAACTGGGATTGATATTGAGGTCAACACTGTTTGACACCTTCATTAACACATGAACAATAGACCAGGAGGTTTCCTTTGCCAACCTGCAGATGACATCCCATTGGAACAATGGCCAATACGCTGATGGGCAGAGCCGCTATTCAGAGAAATCTTAAGATGCTGCAGAAATGAGCTGACAGACATGAGCCAAATGCAATTTTTCTGTGCCTGGGACAGAAGAACAGCAGGGCAAAAACACAGGCTGGGGACTGTTTGACATTTTTGTAGAAAAGGATGTGGGCTCTTCATGGACAAAAAAAAAGCTGAACATGGCTCAGCAGCACCCAATCACAGTGGCGAAGGTTAACTTAATCCCAGAGCCGTGTTACTAAGACTGCAGCGAGCAGATCAAGATTATCATCCCTTGTTGAACACGTGTGAGACTGTATTTAGAGTACTTTGTCCAGTTCAGGACTCCTCTGCAGAAGAGGCATTGACATATTGGAGCAGAAGAGTCCCTGTGATGATTTCAAGACTGCAGCACATGGCATAAGGATGACAGATGAATTTGCTTAGTCTCAAGACAAGAAAGCTGAGGGAGAAGTCTCTTTGGTGCCTTCAGCTATGCAGTGGGAGCTTATAAAGTTGGAGCCAGAGCTGCATCACCAAAGATGAACAGCAGAAGGACAAGAGGCAAGAGTCACATTTCATCAAAGTTCTGACTCGACACAAGGAAAAAATTCCTCACAGTGAGGGTAGCCAACCATTAGAGAACAGGTTGTCCAGGAAAACTGTGTCATATCCTTCCTTGGTGATAAGTGAAGCTCAGCTGCCCCAGGTCTTCAGCAGCTTAATGCAACTTCAAAGCCACCATTTTGTCAGCCTCCAGATGTCTGTTCTAATCTCAGTTATTCTAGGATTTCACTATTCTCTCTTCCCTTGCTATTTTAGTTTTGTTAAATAGTGTTCTCTGTTTCTACCCTTTGGACACTTTTGTTCTTCACGTGTGTGATGTATTGTCCTGGTTTATAGTTCTGGGAGGAAGCAGAGCCCTCTGTTATCACTTGTAATAAACCAGCTATGAAATGAGTGATGACAATAAATGTTAAAGAATTAAGCAAATAGTTTAAATGTAAACAGTAAAAAATGCATTACAGAACATCTTCAGAAACACTTTCCCATTTAGAATTAAAATACTGCTAGCTATGTTTTGTTATTTAAGAGGACTGAGGGAAAACACATATTTAAAGAAATAATTAAAAACACAGTACAACAGTTCAGAAATTGGATTAAGCTAGATGCAGCTGCAGTCATGAAACTTAGTTTAAACCAAATTTTAATATCTGCAACTGAAGCTTTCAAGTTATAATCATGCCGTTGACCCTCGTTCCCCTCTCCCTTTTCTTTTTGGTCACTGAAGACTATTGAAAGTATCAGAGCTCCAAGTCAAGAAAAACTCCCTTGTAACAACAACTCTGCCACGGATATAGTGAGAGCAGATTGCTTGCAAGGAAACAAGAATAAACTGGCTATTTAGAGAGATTATGTAATGCAGCACGGAACTGTAAAATGGGATTTAAAGAAACATCACTCTGCATTTCAGCCCTGTAAGTAACTGTAAGAGTTGACCAATACTGTAGAAATTTGAAGAGGCTCAGACACAGAGGAAGATGTCTTGTCAAAGAGTCCCCTCTCTAAGCTGGTATTTTATTCCTTTTTTTTTTTTTGCCACAAAATCAGCAGTGTTTAGCTATTTTGCCATATCCCTTAAAACAAAGTTGAAACACCACATCATGTCACAGGTGTGTGGATTTTTACTACAAAAATGAGGTCTGTATGCACAGATATAAAGCATTTTGTGGGCCTGAGCTTGTTGAACTTGTGGAGCTTCATACACTCAATTAGCAAAGTACTGCACTCTGAAAATCAAAGTGATTATGAACAAATACAGCAGTATTAAGTCTTCCCTGCATAAATATTTTAGCAAGTGGAAACAAGACTCCAGTTTCTGTAAGCAGCCAGTTCCCAGATGAACACACACAAACATAATCTGGTTCAGCAAAGAAAGGGAGAAACTGAACAGCCATGCCCAGCTGCATGATAAATAATGGGGAAAGGTACAGCGAAGGCACATGTGGTAAATGGACATTCTTACACAAACCTGAAAACTACAAAATGTTCAGGGTTTTACAATGGCTTTGTTTAGACCATATATATACATATTTATAAAAACTCCAATGCACAAAAAGATTTTGTGTAAGTCCAGAACTGATGAGCAGTTGCTGGGAGATTTTCCTTTTGCATTTCTTCACTGAAGAATGGATGAAAAAAAGCTATTACCTTAAGCATTCTAATGCAAAACTGTTCTTCATCTAATTCTAAACATCCTTTCATTAAAAGCCTCAAAAATCAGCATCATACATTAAGCCAAGCCCAGCTGCTTTGCTGGTAATTAAGTAAGAGACAGCAAGTCCAGATCACCTCCCTTCCACCTCCCCTGAAAAGACAGACTTTACTTTTACACAAGGAAGAATTCAGCCCAAACTACATGAGGAAGGAGAGGGGCAATGGAGGGACAGCAGGGGGAGGTGGTTGTTTTTTAAAACCCAGCAAGTCCCTGCTCCATGGCTGGGCTTTTCCCCACACCATGTCAGGCCCGCAGGTTGCTGGCAAGCAGAGCAGACGCAGAGCGAGACCTGCCAGCACTCTCAGACCACACACAGGCTCTCAGCTGCTCTCCAGTACACTGGGGACTTCCATCCATGCATCCCTGCATCCCACAGCCTGGCTCTTCCCTTCAGCAAGAGCCTGCTGGAGCAGGAAGGAATGGTGTGCTCACACTACCAAAGGCAGCAGCAGCCTTGACAGAAGAGGCAGGACCAGGCCTCCCAGAGCTGCTCACAGGCTGTCCTGTGCCAGCATCCCCACAGGAGTGAGAGTCAGCACTCCATTTGCAGCACAGTTAACTCTGGAAATGCCAAGCAAATAAATAAATGGCACCAGCAAATAAATAAATAAGTTTATTTATTATATATTATAAGCTCAGCATTTTTTTAACTGTTCATTTTTAATACGGCCAACTACCAGTGCACTTCAGTTTCACTCAATGAACAACTCCATACCCCTTCTTTAAAATACGTACAGGAAGGTCATTTACCTTGCTACACATTCAAGTCTAACCATGATGGATATTAACATAATTTCACCCCCCAAAAAAAGCCATGATCATGGGCTTACAGTGACAGAGTGAGATTTTGTAAGCTCATTGCCATAGCTCAATTTGCAATTAAAAACTTATGTAAAGCCAGAAGTGTGATTAAAAGCAGCAGACAACCAGCTCATTATACAGGAGCAGAAAAGAAAAGCCTTTCAAACACCAATTGTTCTACCTGAAATATCAGCTGCTGTTGTCATGCCTGGGACTGAGCAAGAACATCACTTAGCTCACTGAAAAGAACTTTCCCAGAGACAGATTGGCAGCATGACAAATGAAGGTTGGCTACAGAAATCAAAGACCACATACTTGTTCCTTATAGAAAGGATAGGCACTAGGAAAAAAAATAGAAGAAAACCTGCAAAGAGCTTCAAAGGGGTGTAAGTAAAAAGAAAAATTATCCTCCTGTTTCAAGACTGGGAGATAAGCTCATTTAAAGCAACTAAAATTTCTTGTATACATTGCTGATATACTTTAGCCAAGTGATAATCATTGTTTTTGATCAGGGACGCCTCATACACAAAAGCTGTAGGGGAGGAAGATGCTCAGACATATTCCACAGCAAACACTGATCCAAGAAAAAAACTGTGTTTAGATTCTAGAAAAACGCCTACACTGTCTTTACTTGTGATTACCTTTTGGCATAACCAAAAGGGCTTTTGAAGGATTCAAACACTCCATGAAGCAACAAGTCAGATTTCCTTCCATCAGCATTTTACTTTTCTACAATTAGAGACAACTGTGAAGTTCTTACGCAGAAAAAGCCAATTTATTTTTAAAATGCCTGTTCAAAATTACAGTTTTGATTAAAGTGCCTTAACCCAAAACCAGACTTCACTACGTTTAGTGGCTTTATCCCACTGCTTATATAGGTTACATGTTAGACAGGAAATTTAAAACTCCTAAGATAGTAACTTCAGACCTGACATTGACACTAGCTCACCTAAAGTGCAAACTTTACTTTCCCAAACAAAAAAGGGCTCAATACTCTTAAGTACAAACAGCTGAATAAAATATTCTGTATATACATCAGGTGAATAATGCTGAGTAAATTAATCTGACTATACTTCAATCACAGATCAATCTTAACATGTCTACTATACCTATAAAGATATAACATCAGATCAATCTTACTCTTCTTATACCTATGGGGCCATAATACAGGCAAGATTTTTCTGTGTTGAGTTGCAAATGTAAGATTAATTTAGGAAAATACCTTTCTCTAAAATATCTCCCCCAAATGAGTACATTATCAGTAAAACCCATTTACATCCCTAGTTAATTACATGTCAGCTTCTGAGACTTTGCTATGACAGTCCATCAGCTGTCATCTCCAAGAGTCATGAGACAGGAGTATTAATTAGCCAAAAAATGACAACTCCTGTCCCTTGATATGAGTAACAGCAAACTGGAAGACCATTCTGCTCCTGAAATAAAAGCTGGTTTTATTCACTCTCTTTATAGAGTGTAGAATATGGAGATCTCAATTAAAATGTAAAGCATATAATGAGAATATTTATTTTAATGTCATTTGTGCACTAAAACCTTTTTTCCATTTTTCCTCTCTATTCAGTGATCACATATTAAGCAGATTACTCATATATACAATCTCACACTAGTATTGCTTAAGACCAAAAATATTTGAAAAATTGTACTTAAAATTAAACATGAATAAAGCATTTCAAGAGCCCTGAAAACTGACTAAATAAAAAGCCACAACAGGTTTAACAGATAATAAAAAGGTGCAATAAGCATGTCAACCTTGAAAAAGCCCTTTTAAACCACAGTAGTATTGTCAGGTGCCATTACCCTTTGTCAGTCAGCTACATGAACTCATAAATCAGAAGTAGCAGCCAAATGAGAGCACAGTGAAAAATGAGCACTGGGCAAACTTGTCCACTGAATAATAAGGGGCCTGCCAAGGTTTTAAGGTCACATTCAAAACTAAAAATTAATTGTATCAACCATAGTAATAAAAAAAAAAATCCTATCAACAAGACTAAAATTTGTTAGTACCATTCTGTAGAGTTTGTGCTCGTGACTCCTTTCCCAGATTGGCGTGGAATCCTCCTCCTAACGTTGGTGTCTTCCCTGCACCTATTAGGGGAAAAAAACAAACACCAGACATGTCAAAGGGAGTAACTTAATTAAAATATTAAGATAAAACTTATTGTGCCAATATATTCAGTATCTGTATAATCTACAACATGTCACATTACATTACGAAGGTCTTAAAGTACTTAAGATATCAAGTTCCAATACTGTGCAAATTATTTCTTCCTTGGGATACCATAACAATTACATGGCTCCATAAGCCCTCCCAATCTCAGCTCCAAGGAAAGTACAAAAATCTCTCAATGACTATTTTAAGCAGAACATGAAAATTAATACTGTAAAATATTTCTCAAAATAAAGTACAAAACAATTGCTTAGTATTTTTTGTCTGAAGAATATTCAATAAAGAATTTCCAGAATTTTAATAACTAATTACTGGCAGTACAGAACATAAAACATATTTAATCATTCAATAATGACTGTGTTGGCTACTAACGATGTAACATTTATTTTAAAGTAACTTCAGTTTGTCATTAGGTAAACACAGCAGCACTTAGGCTACAAAAACTGCAAGTCTGGAACTGCTACTTTTACGCCCTCAAAGGAGACTAAAAGAAGTCTGAGTTGTAACCCAGAAAAAGCTAGACGCTTGGTTTGGGCATCCATGCCAATGCTGAGCAGCCTGAATACAGAGAATGCTGAAAGTCAGTGGAACTACTCATCCAGACCAATCTTGCAACAGGGAATTAAACTACCAAGGACAAAAATAGTCTCCCACTAAAACAGGAAAGTTTTTAAAAAACAATCAGGGTACCTCGAGCAGGACATCTGAATCTGTCAGCTCAACAGCGAGACCAAAAAGCTAAATTGCACAGGATTGAAAACAAGCAATTTGTGAGTAATTGGACTTCAACTTAATTCAAGTAGTCTGGTCTTCAGGATAAGGGAAAAAATCCACCTTGTTGTCTATGACACCTACAGCTTTTCCTCAAGTTCTTGTGGCTGTTTTCTCCTCTTACACTAGCTCTCCAGAATAAACTAGAAAGGCTTTGGGATAAGCATAAGAGAGGGGAATAAAATGGTTCTTAAAAGCAGTTCAGGGCATTTCTTCCCCACATCTGAATAAGGTATTTCCATAGCAGATACAACTTGTCAGAAACTGTGACCTGAACTGTTCACTCTTACCAGACTTTTTTAGCTCTAGTCTCCTCTCAGTTGTACTTAATGAGCATCTATACTGAAACAAAAAACAAAACCAAACAAAACCGAAACCCAGAAAAGCTAATAAGCAAATATTCCTGCAGAATTACTATCAGCCTTCAAAGCTTATTTTTCCATATAACCTTTAAATTAGTGTTATAAATGACAAAAGAAGGCGTGGGCTTTCGTATATCAATTTATGGTTAAGGCAGTTAATGGGGTTAAGAAATTGGTTTTTATATGTTAATGAGTTGAGTGGTTAATTGTTCATGTTATATTTAATGAGTTTATAGTTAGATCAAGTTGTATGTTAAAAATGTTCTGGTTACTGTTGTAATGTTCCCTTTCTTTGTAACCTCCCCGTTATTGTTATAATGCCCTTGTTATAGCTGACAAATGCTCCTGTTCTTATAATTAGCTAATAATGGTCAATTATTATACTTTCCAGTATTGGGCACTATAGACAAAATGGCCAACAAAGGCCGACTGGGACTTTCCAGAACGTTCCATGCAGTGTCAATCATGACATCAGCCAAGATGAGATCCCTCCGGACCTCACAACTGAACGTGCTCCAAGTGGGTGGAACCTGGTCGGGCCGGCCCCAAATGGATGGAGATAGAGGCAGGCTGGGAACCTAAGGTCAGAGTTGGATAAATGTATCTGAGCCCCTGATTGACACTCAGAGGGTATAAAAGTAGCTCCACGAGCTCCGCGGGGCGTGCGTCTGGCCAGACCCACCCCAAGTCCAGTGTTGAGTCTTTCTCTTGTGGGCATCCCTGGTGGTTATTTTCTGTTAAGAAATCTTCAAAATTCTACAACATGGAGCATCGTTCTTTACATTAGGTTTCCAGTGCTATTCACAACAGAAACAGACTTTATTTCATTAACTGATCCTTTCAACAAACAATAATCAGCTCTCACATAAATTCCCCACAGATTAAGTACTTCATCCCTAGTAAGAAGTATAAAACATTCAGTAGTGATCTCCTCAAAACAAACCAATGCAGCAAACCAGAGAGAGGTTACCAAGCTACCACAGCAAGGCATAACACTTTTGCTGTATGTTTTTTAAGAATCATTTACCTGGCTGAAAACATGTCAACGATGGCAATAGTTTTACATTCCTTTTCTTTAGTAGCAAATCTAAACAGGCAGAAATTCTGTCTCTGCCTCCCAACTTTTTTTT
>VZTN01025917.1:0-12181 GCA_013400515.1 Erpornis zantholeuca | reverse complement strand
TTTTTTTTGGTGGTGGTGGTGGTGGTGTTGTTTTGAGATTTGCTTTACTACAGGCTTCCTCACTAGTCTGATTTGCAGCAGGAGAGCACACACTCGAGCATCAGTACATGGGAGGAGGATGCCAACCACCAGGCAGGAGTAGGAGCAAACAGCAGGGCAGGCTGGAGGCAGGAGGTTCCCCCAGCACTTGTGTCAAAGACACCATTGCCCCTCCTGTGCACGAAGGCTCCACTTCCCAGTCCCCTCTATCCTTGAATGTACCAAAATACTGGATTGCTTTGGACTATCATTGGCAAAACAGTTCTTTTAAACATTTCCCTGTTACTACTAAGCTTGCACAAAACAATCTTACCATGGTGATAAACAATACTAATAACTAAATAATTTAACTTACTCGGAAATTAAAATCCAGAATAATATAAACAAAATGAAATTAAGTTGAGATTGCAGTGATTTTGTTCTTTAAGATTCTTTTTCATTAGACATCAAGCTGTAACATCATACATAAAAGTAATTTCTTTCCAAGCTATAGGGACTGCAGCAGATACCAGCAGAGCTATGTGAAAGACAGATTCTGCTATCAGAATTGATGTACCCATTTTTCAGCAAGTTAACTGGAAAGACTGAACATCTCTACTTAGCATTTGGCTTTGAAAACTGATGGAAGCTAGTCTATTGAGCACTTACACTTTCCGAACTGCAACTAATGGTGACATTGACTATATAGTCTTACCATCAGCTTTAATCTTACAAGCAAAATGCAAACCAAACTCATTAACATAACTGTTCAGCTGGGTAATAAAAAGATAAACTCTTAAAAAAAGGAAACTGAAATCGTCAAATTCATTTAAAGACAAAAATCCCTACAAAGCTAGTAATTTAAAAAGTACAAAGGAAAGGAACAGCAATTGCTAGGCACAACCAAATTAACATCCCAGCTTAACTGCAATTTTTACATTTCATGACCTTTTCCATTCTTCCCCCACAACTTCAAAAGTGAATTAAGCAGGCTTTTGGTTTTTCACTTTCAGCTTTCAAGAGATACAAAAATATATCCAAGTATTTGGTGTCCTCAAGTACTGCCTACAAAATCTTCAACATTAACACTACGATTTCCCTAAGGCAAATCAAATCATGAGGTGGTGCCTCTCAAGGTACATGGCCATCTACTCATCTGCTGAGGAGGGCCAGCCATGTCCTCAGGGGGCATCAGGCACAGCATTGCCAGCCAGGTGAGGGAGGGGATTGTTCCACTCTGCTTTGTACTGGGGTGGCTTCACCTCCAGTCCTGGTGGCAGTTTTGGGCAACACAATATTAAAAAGACATAAAGCTGTTAGAGTGTCCAAAGGAGGACCATGAAGACAGTGAAGGGCCCAGAGGTGAAGCCGTATGAGCAGCAACTGAGGTCACTTGGTCTGTCCAGCCTGGAGGAGACTGAGGGGACACCTCACTGAGGTTACAACATCCTCAAGAGGGAAAGAGGGGCAGACTCCAAGCTCTTCTCCCTGGTGACCCATGACAGGACCTGGGGGAATGGCATGAAAATGTGTCAGTGGAGGTTTAGCTTGGCTTCTAGGAGAAAGTTTTTCACCCAGAGGATGGTTGGGAACTGGAACAGGCTCCTTAGGGAAGTGGTCACAGCACCAAGACTGGCAGAATTCAAGAGGCATTTGGACAATGCTTTCAGATATTTGCTGTGATTCTTAGGGTGTCCTGTGCAGGGCCAGGAGTGGGACTTCAGTGATCCTTGTGGGTCCCTTCCAACACAGAATATTCCATGACTCTATGGTAATTTTTAGAAACTCACTCAGATTTGCAGCTTTGCATAACTAAAGCTTCCTTTTCTCTTAAAGTTTGCTTTGGACATTTACATGGAATTTTGGACAACAGAAGGTGAGGAGAGATGTATTAGGCAGCTCAGAAATACAGCTACTTCAGTTTTTTTGTTGTTGTCTCAGTGGGCTAAAGTGCCCCAACACAACACAACTGAAGATGCTGGAGATCATGCCTGGAAACTTGATGATACTTGGTCAAAGCTCACACAGGACCAGACCCAGACCATAACCTCAAGTGCTGAGCTACTTGTCAGAGCTGGGTCAACAGCTGGATCTGATAATCTTAAAGGTCTTGGGTATTTTCCAGCTAAGCAATTATATATCTACAGTGACTATTCCTCCATTAGCCAAAGCAGCCACCCCCACCCTGCTTCTCACAGCACAAGCAGCTCCACAGTTTCTGTTTTGCTCCACCAATTCCCTAACAAAGGAAGTCACATCACTCTGCTTCTCTATGAAAATGCTCCTCAAGCTGTAAAAGGTGCAAGCAAAGCTTGAAGTCTGTGGTAATCCTGAATGGCAACAAAAAACAACAGGTAACAGGAATGGCACTTATCAAACCACTCTATACAGTGGAGGCAAAGAGCAGCCACTTGGGTATCTGCAGCTTAAAGGGCACTTTTCTGTCAGGTCGTGACATGATGAGTTTCAGATTCAACACTTGAAGAAGAAACAGATTCAATCCCAGCTTACAGATTTTGCTTCCTCTACATAAATGAGCAAGTGAAGACAGGGAATGAAGCTGCTTATAACCTGACGTGTACCTGCTATCTGATAGGACCAATCCTACCAAAATCCTTCCCTGTAAAATTAAACCCAAAAGCCACCAGTCCTTTTCTTCAGGACATGGTAGGGGAAAATCTTCTCTTTCAAATACATGTACTTACAGACCCAGCATAAAATCTGGGTCTGGTAAAGAATGCAGACTGCATCACACCAATGGCTTCATAACTGGGGAAGATTAGATAATCTAATATAAAAAAAATTAATGAGATTCCTACTGAAGTTAGACCATAAAAGTAAAAAGGAGGATAAGTAAAACTCCCACTACAATTCATACTTCTAAAAGCAAAATTATGTGATTCAAGTTCTGAAGTTTGTAACTTAAACAATTCTTTTCTCACTCATTTTTACAGGCAAATTAACAGGTCTGCAGGCACCAGAGCCTGCTGAAACAGTACTTCCACATAAACTTACCCAGACTAACTTTAAATCTATTCCATCATAGCTTTTTTTCAAGGGCTTATTTTTATAACTACCAACTGTAGAGATAAATATACTGTTGCATCCACCACAGCCCAGCTTAGGACTGCCCAAACCTATGAAACTAGTCTGCATCCAAGTAATGTGTACTACTGTGCACTGCCACAGCTGACAGCAGCACCCTCTGTTGTTGCCATCCCAAGGACAGTATGGAAAAGGCTCAGTGCCAGAAAAAGCTTCATAGTAACTCTGGTGCACGATTGCCACCTGGAGGATTTGGGGAGAGAAGCAAAATTTATTTGATTCAGCTCACTAAAACATATAATAGATAATTATTTTAGATGGAAGTTCCCCCTCTTCCTTCCCAACACAGCATGATCATGGATTATTTTTCTAATGAGAAAATCTGGCACAGAGTAAAACAGGTTCATGATTTCCATCAAAAGGTCTGCAAATCCAGCATACTTATACTTCTTTTCTCTGTATTGCAAATGACATCATGACCACTCTCCATAACTTAAAATTAACCATGAATTAGTGTCATCTCTAAAAAGCTGGGCTACAAATATGACGAAATGTGTTGGTATTAATAGTATTTTAACTTTTCAATACCCAGTGTTTTAATTTCAAGCTTGGCATGTGTATTACTGACAGAGCACACTTCAGGACTGTTTGAGGCTGCACTGTAAGAAACATTTAATGTCAGTATTTGGTCTATCAATATCTTAAATGGAAACCAATTAAAAACAAAACCCTTACTTGTTTCACTTTTTAATAATCAAAAATACACAAGAATCCTTTATTGCACATAGGAACCAAGTGGACAAAAGCACAGAATCTGACAGAGTTCTTCTCCTTTCCCAACTGTCTTAATAGCACTCACTATGACAGTAATTGTCCATCTTAAAAGTTCTAGAGGGCAGAAAGGTACAGAAGATGAATGGCTAGTAAGCTTAGCTTAAATTTTATGGAAGACTTTTCCTCCATGTATTCAGTCCCTCTCTTCTTCCCAGTTTGCTGACCATAACTTTACATTTCCACAATGCCCAGAAAACAAATATTTAGATCAAGGCAAACTCTTGTCAAGTTCTGCATGTGAGGTCAATGTAGCTCACCTGCATCGATGTAAAAACATAAAGATTATAAGGATAAAATAGTATAGAAAATATTTCTGTAAGCTTCCACAGGTATACCTGAAACACTGAGCATACCACAGCTTTACTAAAGAGAGATACATTAAATCTGTCAAGGGACACTAGAGAATGAGTACACATTCAGCGTTTGTGGCAGTGCTAATGGGTCTCTGTGGTAAGTTCGTTATAATTTACCTGCAAAAAAACCCTGTAACAGTAGAAATACACTCTTCCTTGATGTTCTAAAATTTGAAGCAGGCTACTTAAAAATGTAGTGGAACCTCCTACATCAAAAATTTTAACAAACACTTGTTGGTGTGTTAAGGACTACTAGTTCACAACTTTCCTTTCTCCTTATGAGCAAAAGAAAGAAGATAACCTCCCACCAGAGTCAAATTAATACACTGCAAACTCATGTACATTTGGAGATGCAGAATCTTAATGCACATTTGCTGTACCAGAGCTAGGAGTTCTGTGTGATCCTCACTCAGTGCTGAACTTGAACTGATGCTGTCAGTGCCCACTGCAGAATCCTGTTTCTGTGACTGTGTCTGTGTATTTGTCACTGCCTTAAAACGTCCAGGCTTAGTCACTAAGTCAAAGTAAGTTAAAAGACTTACTAATAATTCCCATTTAAATTTTCACTAGACCTGTGACCCTGAACTCTGTAGCAGGGCAGGGACATGCAGAGCTGAGGGCATTGGGCACCTCCATGGGTCCAGGAATGGGCTGAGGCCAGGCAGGACATCAGACTGCACATGGGGGTCAGGGTTAGGCCCAGCAAGGGGAACAAGGTCAGACGCAGCCCCAGAATGTCTGAACAGGGCCACAGGGATGGGCTGAGGCCAGACAGGACATGAACCTGGATCTACAGGACCCACAGGTGGGCAGGGCAAGGCTGTGGGGAGCTGGAGACCGGCCCTGCTGTGCAATCCCTGGGGCAGGGGCTGACATCCCTGAGGTATGGGATGGGGTCTTGGGCCATGGGCAGCCTTGGGGGAACCCCAGAGAGAAGCTGGTCAGGGACAGCAAGAACCAAAGGTACCTGGTTTGTAACCAAGACGCTTATCAGATCTGTTTTTCTCAACTTACTATCAAGCATTAAAAGGGAATTTCTGGAACAAAAGAAGCTGAGCTTCCCCAGACAGTATGCTTGAGGATCACAAGCTCAGTACACGTTGCAGCATCATTTCTTTGTGCTGTATTTGTCAGTTACATCTTCCCAGCTTTCTGCTGTGCTGCCTGCACATCAACCTTCCCAGGTGGGACTGTTTTCTTCTCCTTTGATTAGTGTCAGAAGTCCCAGATTTCACCTTTCTCAGCTTCTTTAAGCAAAAGCCTGAAGAGAGATCTGGACTGTCAGGTTTGCTCCATCTCAGCTTTCTTTCTCTCACTCTCTTCAACTTCAGTTTTTCTCCTGTCAGCTACAAAGGAAATACTTATGAAAATGGTTCCTCCCAACAACTACCACAAGACAGGGGACTCCCACCCAGACACAGTGAAAGAGCAATCAGAGAATTCCACACCTTCAGACATGGCACACAACTCTAAACTTGCCTTTCTGCAAAAGCAGCAGCCATCAAACCAGTGCAAACTGGCAAAGGACTCGGTGTAAGTCCATCTTCCAGGATGCCCTTATAGCATAATGGAGAGAGAGAAATGTAGCTCACTCTTAGACCCTGTATTGCTTGCTGTACTTCCTGCTGGGATGTGTTCAAATGTAGTGATTGATAGGCATCTGTTAAGAACTTGGGTATGATGAAAAATAAAAAGCAAGGCACATTCATTCCAATTAGCACAATTCAAAAGCTCTCCAAATTTGTTAATAAGTCACGGAAAACAGTCTCTTGGGCTAATCTGAGATGGCTTTAACTGGCTATCAATTATAAAGTGAATAGTTATTGTTCAAAACTAGACTCAGCTAGGAAAAGTACGTGCCTCAAACACTTTCTGTGCAATTAACAGAGTTCATTGGAGCTCAAATAGGCCTGACAACCCTTCTCCACTAATACCTGACTTATCCAGGGTCAAATTAGTCAGGTTCAGAAATACAATTTCAAGGCAGGGCCTTCACAAGCTTCAAGACAGTAACAAATCTAGGGTATAGTGTTGAGGCTGGATTCTTTCCTGATTGTGACCACTCACAAGAGAATTTAGAATTACAACTAAGTAGACCAGTACAGAGCCTATCAAAGCTTTCAGAGGACTTTCCTCTCAAAAGAGCAACAAAACAATACACAGCAGCCCCTTGTAGAGAATGAAGAGGTTATCCCCTTGCTAGTGAGAGAACTTACCAGCTCACAACCCAGGAAGTGACAGGCAGCTTGCAAGAAGAGCTTATTTGCCTCTCCTTCAGACAGACAGCATTGAAAGGAATGGTGGGATTAGCTCTGTAAAGCTCAAAGAACATGATCTTCCTGTGAAGACTCAAAAGAACAGCTGTGCCAAATCAAACTGAAAGACTATCTAGTCCAGTATCCCAGCTCTGAATGAGAAAGTCCATTAATATACATGCCTACAAGGGTAACACAAAACACAGGAGGAAAGCTTGTTATGATAGTTCTCTCATATAATCTCCCAGAGTCTAGAGATCTGTGGCTCAAGGTTTTCCTGAACCAGAAACAATGTATTTTTTTAACGGCCAAAACACATTTTTATTCTGTCTGCCCAATCATTTCAAACTCATGTAAACTTTTAACATCCACAACTTCAGATTCACATGGGGTTTTTTTCTGTAAAAACCAAAACCAGAACCAACTAATGTTTCTGGACCTCCTACCCACTACCTCTGCAATCAGCTAGCTGCTAGATTTCTTAGCACTCCCTAGCTTTTGCATTATGTGACCCTGAGCAGCCACTCATCCTTGCTGTGTCATTCTACTGCATTTACAGATCTCTACTATGGCCCCATTCAATCATCTCTTTTCCAGTCTGAAGAGGCTGAGTCTATTCAGTCATTCTAACTGAGAAGCTCTTCAGGAAGCTTTCCTCTTCATCACTCCATCATCCTCTCTGTATCTTTTCTAATTCTATTAGAAGTTTTCCTGAGGAAGGGCAAGAAAAGAGAAACCCACCAGAACTGCACACAGCACTTCAGTTGGAGGTAATGCTGTGGATACATAACAGTGTACAGACATGCTGTACATGCTCTTTTAACTTCCAACATTGCCCTCCCCACTCAATCTTTTTTGTACCATGGATGAACATTGTTTTTACAGAGCTATCCATTAAGACCTAGGGATCTCCTTCCAACATTAAGCTAGCCAGTTTGGATGTAAAAGAAGAAAACACACATGGAAGAAAGGAACAATGCTAACTCTCACAGCAGCTCTGGAACCCATCTGCTATCCTACTACCCATCCACTAAAAGCAACAGGCCCTTCTACAATCTTTACTACTGCAAAATAATTTAGTATTGCCCACAAACCTCATTAACTCACCAGTCACCTGTTTTCCAGATCATCAGTCCAGATTCTACGGAGTTTCTCTGGCACCTCCTTCATGAAACATGTTATTTCTCTCTAGACTGTATTTCTTATCACTTGAAGAGCTGCTCTGTTCTGTAAAGACTTTTCTTTATCAATGACAGCTCAGATTGTATAAAAGCTTCTGGTGAAGGATTTTGCTGACCTTCCTTTGAAAATACAACTTTCTGCTCTGTCCACTTACCAAAAAGGGCTCTGGAGAAAGATCTTGCTGACCTTCCTTTGAAAATACAACTTTCTGCTCTGTCCACTTACCAAAAAGGGCTCTGGAGAAAGATCTTGCTGACCTTCCTTTGAAAATACAACCATTTGCTTTGCCCACTTACCAACTTCCTTAGAAGGATCGACAAGTCAAGTCAATCTGCCAAAAAGCATTGTTACCCTGTATTTACCTGTAAAGAACACCTATTTTATTCTTCACTCCTTCTACCTTCTTGGCTCATCCTGTGCATGTAGATATGGCACTCAGCAACATCGCTCAGCGATGGACTTGGCAGTGCTGGGTTAACAGTTGAACTCAATAATCTCAAAGGTCTCTTCCAACTTAAATGATTCTATGATTGTACTCTTTTGTCCAACACACTTAACTAGCCTGCATCTTCCCAAGACTTCATGCAGAGCAAAGCAAAACCCCTCATTCACAGCCAAGCACAAGCTCACACTTTCCCAGCACACCAAAAGCTCAGTTGCTAAAACATCAAAACAATGGAAAGAATCACTCAGACACCTGCACTGGAAAACACTGGCTACACCAAACTTCTCTGTGAAAGGCATTAGTGTTAAGGCTTCCTACGCCAGGCACATAATTAGCTCAATGTAAATACTGCCACAGAAAACTTAACTGTGATCTCACACCTTCCTCCAACCCTGAGAGAATAAAAGAAGGGATTTCCGATGTTTTATAGGGATTCTACATTACTTATTAGCAAGGACTTGGCCACTTTGTGTTAATACAGACAAGTGCAGGACTTACTCCTTCAGTAAACAGATGCAAGATTCTGAAATCTTAACACGTAGCTTGGCAAAAGGTTGTGCTACATGTGAAAAAGAGAAATCGGTGTCTCAGCGCTTTTCACTCCCTTTTGCTTTTTTGTGATGAAGGTGAAAATAAATTATTAATAAATCCATCTGTAACTATACAACATGTATTAGCACACAAAAAGAAGCTGTTGTGGATCTTGAAAGGATTTGAGGAATATTTGTTGCACAACCAGCAGCTCTGAACTCCAGAAACACCAAATGCCCCATGCAATTCTCAGCCCTGCAATAAAGAACCTGACATCCCTCATACTTTGCAAAGCCTAGACAAAGTTCTCCAAGACACCCAGCCCTACTAACTATGCACCAGGGACTCAAAAACAGCACCCAAGGCTCCTCTGACACTGCAAATGCTCCATACAGTAAGGTTGTCTGAGATCACCAGACCACAGTCCAAGGAGCCTCAGACGAAGGCATTTTATACACAGGGGATTCCCCAGGGCCAGACCTAAAGAGCTGAGCAAGATGATGTGAAAAAGGGTTAAAAAACTTGTAATTCTGGTGGAAATTTGCTAATATAATCAGAAGTCAATGAGAAATATAACTTACCAGAAAATGTTCCTTTCAGCAAGTACTTTGTTTCTGGCTTAAAAGAAATATACATTCCTTCGTAAATTCTCCACCCTTTGTAGAGATAAAGTCCTTCTTACACAGTACATGGCTTTTCTCCTCATTCCAGAGGACTTTAAATCAGTCATACACACATTAATAGACAAGCACACATGATGAAGACCCTGTTCTTGCAGCATAAATACATCTTTTCAGATTAGCTTGCATCACTCAATTTATGTCAAGGGAAAAAAAAGTATTTACAACAAAAGCACCTGTTTTGGAACATAGAGAATTGTATCAGCATAAGCGACCCATGTTCTAATTTCCTTAAAATAATTCTTGTGTGGAACAGGGCCTACACTCACAGAATCACAGAATGATTTGGATTGGAAGGGACCTTAGAGATCATCAAATTCCAAACTCCCTGCCACGGTCAGGGACACCTTCCACTAGACCAGGCTGCTCCAAGCCCCATCCAACCTGGCCATGAACACCTCCAGGCACAGGGCATGCACATCTTCTCTGGGCAACCTCTGCCTCACCCTCACTCACCTTTATATACAGCATTGTTTTGGAAGTCCTGTTCTATCACTTTCACAAACAACACTTCCCCCCAGTACACACACCCCAAGTGCACGTGAGGATGTGCTAGAAGATCACAGTATGAACACACACTGAAGCCCCTGCAACCACACCTTGTGCCAGCCAGATAAAGCCACCATGAGCATGTCAGAATGCGCTGCAATCACATTTTCATTTTTACACACCCACCACCTTTAGGGTGTCTATCTGTCTTCATGGGCAATAGACTTTGTTCTTTCAGGGTAACATATAACAGGAAACTAACCAGCTATACAAGATCAAAGAATTAATGAACTATCCAGGAAAAAAAAGATTAGCCAACAGCAGCACCTCAGGACTTAGACAAAAAAGAAAGGCTATCACCTGAAGAAATTTTGTAAACTATTGTGCAGTTCATTCAAAAGAGTAAAAAAGTCTCAGTATGGTGCATTTCTCTCTTCTCCTTTACTTTTTTTTTTAAAGATAAAGGCATCCCAAAATGAGCTCTAGCTTGCATGCCATCTGTCCTGCATAATTTTGGGTGGGAGGAAAAAAGCAGAACAAGCCCTAAAAAATGTAGTCTCCACATCACAACAGGAAAAACTGAAGGATACAAGAGCTGCTTATAAGCTATAAAAAAAGTAATGCCAGCACCCTGAGTTGGAAGACAGGAATGGCATCTTCCTAGCCTACAGTAAACTCCCAAACTCCAATTTGCAGTGCTGCATTCTCCACCACATTTCCTCTTTCTTCCCCACAGCTATACAATCCATCAGAGCTGCTTGTTTTACTGCTAAGCTCTTTCCCATGCTTTTGCTTATATTTCTTTCTCCTTATACACATTCTCCATACAGATTTTCCATCTTTCCCCTTTCAAACACTACGTTGTTCCCACACCCATTTTCCTTCTCTCCCCTTCCAAACACTATGCCTTCTTGACGTGGCCTTTTTCCATGTTCTATCCTTCAGAATATTCACACAAAAACCCCAACCCATCCACTGACAGGAGACTATTGACCCTTCACTTCCAGCCTTTTTCTCCTCCATCACTGACTCTGTGCCTCCACATATTCCCCCTACCTATTAAACACCCAACCCAACCTTTCCTGTCCTCTACCCCAAATAATTTCATCTACTTCCCCATTCCCTGTGCACTCAGCCATTCCAGAGACCCCCACACCTTCTCACACACCTGCCCCTTCCCCTATTCATCCCAGCCTCCCCCACCCCATTTCTGTTTCACCCTGCACAGCACGCTCTTCTTGGCCCCATGCATTGCTTCTCCCATTTCCATACTGTACAACACTAGCTCCCAGATGCCACATCCATATCCTTTCCTTGCACAACACCGTTTTCCACAGTTCATCCCTCACATCCCTTTGCACAGCACCCTTTTCCCTATACATTGTCCTTATCTCCCAGCACAGTGTCCTTATCTCCCCTATACGTTGTCCTCACTCCACCATGCAGCATCCCCAAAACCCCACCCTCTGGCAGAGCATCTCCCTGTCCCTTTCCCCACACTGCCCACAGTTCCCTCACCCCCATGCCCTGTCCCTGAACTCACAGAATCACACAATCGATTAGGCTGGAAAAGACCTCTAAGATCACTAAGTCCAACCTATGACTGAACACCACCTTGTCCACCAGACCATGGCCCTGAGTGCTATGTCCAGTCTTTCCTTAAACACCTCCATGGATGGTGACCCCACCTCTACCCTGGGCAGTCCATTCCAATGTCTAATCCCCTTTTCTGTGACGAAATTCTTCCTAACGTCCAACCTAAACCTCCCCCGGGGCAGCCGAAGACTATGTCCCCTCGTCCTGTCACTTGTTCCCTGGGAGCAGAGCCCGATCCCCACCTGGCTCCATCCTCCTGTCAAGGAGTTGTAGAGTGGTAAGGTCTCCCCTGAGCCTCCTCTTCTCCAGGCTAAACAACCCCAGACTTGTGTTCCAGACCCTTCCCCAGCTCCGTTGCCCTTCTCTGGATGTGGTCTGGCTCCTCGATGTCCTTCCTGAATTGAGGGGCCCAGAACTGGACACAGCATCAAGGTGTGGGCTCACCAATGCCCAGTACAGGGGGACGATCAGTTCCCCGGTCCTGCTGGACACGCTACTCCTGATAGAGGCCAGGATGCCACTGGTCTTCTTACCCACCTGGGGACACCGTGGGCTCACGTTCCGCCGCTGCCGACCAGCACCCCCAGGTGCTTTTCCGCTGGGTCGCTCATCCCTGTGTCCTGTCCCTGATCCCACACCGCTCAGAGCCCCCTCACCCTGTCCCTGTCCACGCCTCTTCCAGCACCCTTTCCCTTCTGCCATGTGCCCCGTCCCCGCAGCACTCTCCCTCCATACACCGCCCGTTATTCCCCA
>VZTN01025916.1:1684-125347 GCA_013400515.1 Erpornis zantholeuca | reverse complement strand
ATGATTATTCCACAACCTCTGCTGTTTGGGGGTTTTGTTTCTAGCTTCATTTGTGGAGGGGGACTCTTTTGAAGCATGCTGATGTATTTTATTTGAGATACATACATATTCATGAATCTCTCATGTCATCTGCATAATTCTCAGGTACATTAAACATTGAAACAAGGCTTGTAAGCGTGCACATCTGTCTCAGGCTGAACAAACGGTAAGGCAATGTGATTTTTCTTAACTGCTACAGAGGGGTGGGAGAGCTGAAGACTTGAACTTTGTGTACTTTCAGTGGCACTAAGGTCTGTGATCACTCACACAGCATTTGCTTGCAGCGTGCACATCCAGTTCTCTTAGATTCTCATTTCACAACTTCCTCCTCCAGGTCAGATTGATTGTCAGTTTTGGCTGAGGTCTTTCAAGGGAGGCTAATGCAGAGAGCTGCAGCCAATAGGCAAACTTCGAAATATAATGGGAATGGGTTATCAGAATATCTTCTTTCCCTTTTAAAAGTGGACCATATCTGTCATATGACTTTGAGGAAAGCAAGAGATAGATAGTTAAAGGCATTAAAAGTGATGGACATCTGAGATGGAACTTTTAAAATGGAACTGTAGAGAACATGGTATTAGGTAGTATGTTTGTGATGACCTATTTTGCACTTTAAAGCTTGTGAATATTTTTCTGAAAGATGCATGACAACTTTATTCTTATGCAAGAGAATAAATGTGTTAAAACATTTATTCAGAACATAAAAATGTTTGTTTCATAAGTCTGGATGAGTTACATAACTGATTGTAGATCTAAGAAGTTTTGTCTTTTTCCTCAACTGTTTGTGTATTCAGTACCAGAGAGCCTGAAACTGCAAATTATTTCAACAATCAAAGAGTCTTAATAAAGACAGAATGCTATTGAGAATAAAAGTTTTTAATGGAATTTCCTTCTACTGATCAACATCAGCTTAGTATTGTGTGGGTAGTAATTGGTTTTTAAACCAGAGGTTGATTTCCACTGGTACTGAGGGGTCTGGGATATTGGACTGTCCATAATTGAAATCTCAAAGCTGAGTGATTTTTCTATATATTCTGAAGAACAATTTTATTTTTTTTTCCAGTGAAGTTCTAGGTACATCCTGAATTACGTTCAAGGTACAAGGGTGATAGTTGTGAGTGAGGGGTTTAGAAGCTGCAGAGCGGTCCAAAGCAAAGCACTCATTTCTGAGAGGCAGGATGTGGCATAACTGTTAGATAGCATATATCCTTCTAATTCTCTGCTGCCAGATCAGGTGCTTTTTGTGAAGAACAAATAAAGTTCACACACTGAACAGAGTCTGGGATATCATTTATGCTATGTTTATTGGTTGGATAGTGGCATAGTTTCAGTACAGACTTATTTGAAGTGACTGTCCTTGTACTTAATGCTGGAAATTATTTCTTATTCTCACAGTTCCTAGGAGGAGCAGGTATAGTAGACATGAGCAGTGATGATCCTGATTGACACTGAAGTTGCTCTGACTTGTAAAAACTGTTCTTGGGATCCTAAATGTTTTTGTGTCAAGTGAACTTGAAAGTTTGATGCCAATTTTTTCATTAGTTTTAAGTGCATTAGGTTCCCTGCATAATAGTAAATGTACCAGATTACTTTTTAAAAACTTCATTACATTAAATGGAACTCTGCTACAGGTATTTCTGCTTGCTTCCTACTGATGTCAGTCAGGCCATCTTTAAAGAGAGCTAATTTAAGCTAAAAAGAAAAGAACATTTTAGGTGAGTGATTAAAATAAGCCTTAACACAGCCTTGTACAACAGCAGTCAACTGGAATTTTCTTGGAACTGCCTCTGCACTGTCCTGCTCTGGATTCTTGTATACAATAGCAGGCAGTGAGCAGGATCAGACATGGAATACAAAAATAAGATTAATCAATTCACGATAAAATAAGGCCTCCTGTGATCATTCATGGTAATAATTGAAGCAGGCAAATTGTATTGGGTAGGGGCATTTGATTTTTAACCTTCTACTGCGATGGTCAATTTAGGCTTATAAAACAATTTTTTTCATGGTATACAAATGCCTAGTGTTCTTCTTCTCATTATAAACTATTTGAATGTGTTGTAAATGGAAATATGTTACTGTTTTTAAATGGAAGAAGCTACAGATGAATTTGCATGTGGAATTAAAAGGAGGAGTGTGCATGGTTTATATATGTGGGTAGGCCAGAGCTTCAAAGCTATTTATTTTTCTTGAACCCAGCTTCTCCATTTGGAACAGTGCCAATAACAATCCCAACTTTCACTAAGATACACTCCTTCAGAGATGAATTAATTTGTACACCAGAGATTGAGAGCATCACCTTTGTACTGCTAGAAGCCCCAGATCAGGTGGGATTTTAGCTTCTGGGTTTCTCATATAGAGCGAATTAAACTGCTGGAAAGAAAATGTAAAGGTCATCTAGCAACCAAGGCTTGCTTTTTTTAACTAATACCGAGTTTTTAATCTAAGTACATGCATGCACACTCCCCTCAATCCCCCAGAATTAGTCACCACCAGCAAACTTAAGTTGTACCAACTTTATCCTGTGGTGAAGTAACCTTCCCAGGCTAAGAATACAAAGTAGACAAAAATAATGTTGTCTTACATTTTTGTGGTTTTAAGTGTTACACAACCAGTTGTTGCTGTGCTAGCCTGCTATTTTTGAAGGAGAAAGTTTTGTCAGCTGTTGTCATTGAGCTATTGATAGTCATTAGAAAAGTTCTTGGACAAAAGAAAATAACTTTGGGAATTTTTCTTTGCTATCTCTTTAATATACTGATACATTATAGAGATAATGATCTATATGTGTCAAATGTGAATGCTCTAGTGAGGATTCCGACTTAAAATGGGGCTCAGAAAAAAAAAGATGACGTTTTTCTCTATTTTTCAGTTGGTATCAGTGAGGAAAGTGAAAATATACCAAAGTGACAATGCCCAGTCACTTTGAATCCCATTCTTACTATAATCCATTTGCTGCTATTTATCTGCAATGTGAATTGAAACTGATGATGGATGTGAGAAAAGATGATGCTGCAACATCTAGGTTAACTATTGCTGGCAAGATGAAAGCTCCCAAGCTGCCTCGGTAGTTGGATGGATACACATTGCCAGTGCTCTGCAGCAAAGGTACAGGAGAGGTCACAATTTGGGAAGAGGCAGTTAGTGCTGTATCTGCCATCTCTTTGCAGATTCTCTCAGGAGGGGCGAGCATCTTTGGTATGTCTTTTAAACAGGAACTGAGACACTCTATTGCTTCATGGTTTTCCTCCCTGCCCTTGTCCTGTTGTTGTTCTAAGCAGTGTGGCTTCTTTAGATGATCTTTCTGTCCACCAGTCCCTGAAAGATATCTGCTTCTGGAATCTTTCCAGTATTTTTATAAAGCTGTAAAGAGGGGCTGATGAATGCCAGAATGCTTAGTGTACAAAATTCTTCTTTGCTTTTATTGCCCTCTGATCAATACTAATGTTTTATGTTTTCCCTGTCCCTCCTGGTCCGCAGCATATTGCACTTTAAATTCTCCTTATGAGTTGAGGCAGTCTGGATGATCGAGCCCCCCAAATGGAAGTATTCATAACTGGGTAGTGCAGCTATCCTTATCTCCTGGTGTTCTCAGTGGCATGGCCACTTAGAAGTCTGGAAGGAAAATTTTGTTTATTGCGAGAGATGACACCCAGAAGGCAGAATGCCTGAACTGAAATGAAGCAGTCGGGGCCCTTCCTCCCCAGGCTTGGGCAGCAGGTGGCAGTGTGAGTCCGTAACAGTTTGAGCAGAGAAATTCAAGCTAAAATCAGAAAAAATGAAAAGAAAAATTATTTATTTTTACTCTGTATTAGTCTTCTGACCTAATCAGTAAAAAAGTCATTATTCACACAACACTGGCCAATATGCATTGTAATTTTTAACAAATAATAGGAAACTGTTAATGTTTTCACAGGAAATACAGTTCTGTCTTGTGCAGCAATGGTCATTTATCACTGCACTTTGTGAAATCACTCATTTGTTCTAATTTGAATGTAAATGACTCTAAGGTTTTACAAATAAGGTGACAGACTCACATAAATGTAATTGCAGGGTTCATCTCTCTCTTTTTATATATCACTCATTAAGTTATGAATTAAATACATCGTATTAAACCAGGGGCATGTCCAATGATGATATTGTAATGGCAAATTACTCTATGCTATTAGAGGTGTATTTTTTATTCATGGACATTAATTTGTCATTAAGCGGCATTAGTTTAGCACTTTTATGTGGAAGACGTGACCTGAAAGAGGAGACTTACAGCTCTAATGTGAAAGAACAGGAATATAGGCACCAGACACAGAGAGGGGGTTTTACCTCCTGTAAAGAAGCAGAGGGAAATTTTACTTAAATTTGCTTTGATCTAAAGCACTTTGAGTTGTGTTAAGCCATTTTAGCAAAGGCATTTCTGAAACAAGAAAATGCTTTGGTTATAAAGTATTTACAATATGGGAAAAGCCAGAATGCTAAGTACAAAATGGTGACTATAAATCATTTGTAACCTATGAACCTGAAGAGAACATTGGGCTTGAAGTGAGTTACAATCTGATTTTATCTCAGAAGTATCTCTGTGGTAGAGAGTTAATTGTTCATCTTTTCTTTCCTCTATACTATCTTACCCAAGATAGAACTGATTTTTTTTTTTCATTCTACATTATGAAGTAAATATTTTTACCACATGTCTACTTCATATTTTTAGATAAACTATTATTATTTTCACAGGGTTCAATTTCTAAAATTCTAAATGCAGTAACAAAAATCTTAGAAAATGAATGAGAAAATGTGTTATTTGGTGGAATTAAGAGGCAACTTAGCACCTGAAGTATTAAACTAAGAACAGACTGAGTCATTCTCTATTTTCCTGTCTTTAAAAGATGTCAAAAGGGCCTTGTAAATTTTACTGTGTTTTTTGAGTCAGTTTAATAGAAAAGACTTTGAAAACCTTGTTTATTTAGTGGTGAAGATGGACTGAAGCAATGAGGATCCAAGTTGATACATTGTCCAGTTACGCAGTACTCGCATTTTGGTCTTTTTGGTAGACCATCTCACATTAAAGGCAAAAGAAATCCGTACATGATACAAACCTTTGTACTTGGCAGTTGCTGCCCTGGCCCATCATTTTTTATGTTTTTCTGGTGGCTTAATCTTTACTGGTTGATCCACCTACCTGAACTGCTTTCAACATACTCAACTAATTGTGCTAGTTAAGAAGAAAAATTTGTAAGGAAAATTACCTCAGCCCTAGTTATACATAAGTAGTTCCGGAAATGTAAGTACTCAAGATTATCATCTCTTTTTAACTACTGTTAAATACTATTTCAGTACTTAATAGAGAAACATTTTTTGCTAAACCATTTCTGTTTATAGGGGACCACAAAGAAAGAGACAAGTTCCATGTCAGGCTGTTGATGTTCTCCAGTAGATCTTCCAGTGGCAGTAAATGAAACAGCATTTTAGCACATTCCATCATTTATGGTATTTTGTTTGCACAACTGCATGAGTAGAATTTGTATTTTGCTTCAGAATAGTGAAAACTAACTCAATTTAGAACAGACACCCTTTCTGTCCAAGGTATTAAATAGGCCTTGAACCTAGAATGAATATAAATTCAAATTCAAATTACGCATGCTGTAATGACTTACTGAATCTTCAGCCAATCTGTAATAAGAACTTTGAAAGTTATAAAAGGTCCTCATTCGTCTCACTAATTCTAAAAATGAAAGATCCAAATCTAAAGATTAATGGCATCAACAACTTTATTAACCATTGATAATGTCCTGCAAGTGTGTTATTTCAAACATGAGAAACACAAGAAATGTCTGTAACTTCATTCGCCCATTTTGTTGTGTAATATATTCAAAACATCTGTTTATTAATTTGGAGGAAGTTGTTGCTAAATTTCCCATCTGTTTAAACAGAGTTTTACAGAATTTGTGATTTCTATCACAGAGTGTGTCTAGCTGTATAGGCAGCATTAAATCTTAAACCAGGAAGTTTATTTACAGTTTAGTAGGAACCAAACTGGGAACACATGGAATTATTTCTAAGGTAATTTTTATGGGTGCTGTTGTGTCCTCTGGATTAGAGAGGTAGTGAAACATTGGCTGAACTTGTCTTGTAAACACTTTGGCCTTTGTTGTGAAACCTTTCAAAGCTATACAATGGAATTTAGTTCTTTCTAAATTCCATTTAAGTGTTTTCTCCTTGTTTACTACAAGCAGTATCTATTCTAATTGAATATGTAAAGGACCTTGAATTTCCACAGCATCTCAGCACACCTGGTTATCATGGGGAAAGTATTGTTGTAATCTTAGGTGTGTTCAGTTACCAGTGGTCACTGGGATTGGAATTCCAACTGACTTGAGATGGCATGTTGTGGACATGAAAAACACCAGGGACATTTGGGACCGTGCTCCAAATCACTGTTTATATGTGTTTGTATTTGGTTTTGTCTGCCTCTCACTATTTTTACTCATATTTTAAGCATTACCATCTCCATGGGGAGCTGAAGCATGTAGGAAGTATATGTATGCAATGGTGATGTCCAGGACCCCTGAGACTGCTATTGAAACTTTACTGTAATCAAACACTTTAAATCGTTGGACTACCCTAGGTACTATTGTGAGTCTTAACTTCCCTTGTATTCCTAATCAAGTTCTGGACTCACACAGCAACATTCAGCCCTGGACCAGAACTGGAACAGGTTAAAGAACTTCTTGAAAAGGAGCAAAACAAGTAGCAAAAATGATCAGTGTGTATGTGGTGAATATTTTGAGGTGGGGGAAACAATATTAGGCATATGTAACCTTTTATGAGCTCTTTATAGGGCTTTGTTTGTAAGTGTGGTTGAGGTCTTTGAAATTTCAATGTTTTAGCAACGTTTCTTACTGACATTTGTATTTGAAAAGGACTAACTTTTATAACATCGCATGGAATAATTATTGGCTAAAAACCTTTTCAGTAAGCTGTAGTTAATTTTTAAAAGCAGTGACTGTTCTGCAGAAGTACATTCTTTTTGAAGCAACTGATCTATTGCTGATCTATTGCAACTGATCATCTTTCAATGCCCTTCCAATGTTCTGTGAAAGAGTGTCACAGGATGGGTGAGGTTGGAAGTGGATTGTCTGGTCCAGCCTCCCTGCTCAAGCACAGTCACCCTGGAGCACATGGCACAGGATTGTGCCCAGACAGTTCTTAAATATCTCCAGTGAGGGAGACTCCACAGCCTCCCTAAGCAATCCATTCCAGTGCTCCGTCTTATACTTACCTGTATAGTAAAGAAGTTCTTCCTCATACTCAGGTGGAATTTCCAGTGTATCAGTTTTTGTCTGTCACCTCTTGTCCTATTGCTTGGCACCACCAAGAAGAGCCTGGCTCCATCCTTTTGGCATCATCCCTTCAGATATATTGTTGAGGTCCCCTCTCAATCATCTCCTCTTGAGGCTGAACAGGCCCAGTTCCCTCAACCTTTCCTCATACCAAGGATACTTCAGTCCTCTAAACATCTTTGTAGCCCTTTGCTGGACCCACTCCAGGAGCTCCACATGTCTCTGGTACTGAGGAGCCCAGGATAGGACACAGCTCTCCAGATGTGGCCTCTCTAGGGCAGAGTAGAGGGGCAGAATCGCCTCTCTCAACCTGCTGGCAATGCTCTTCCTAAAGCACCTCAGGGACACTGTTGGCCATTTTGGCCACCAGGACACACTGTTGGCTCATGGGCAGCTTGCAGTCAGCCAGTACTCCCATGTCCTTCTCCACAGAGCATTGCTTCACTTCATTGTATTGTGTTTAGAGGGAAATGCTGGAGAGGTGCCTTTCACACTCTTCAGGATTGAGATCCTGGCAAGTATCTGTAGTTGTGAACACTTAGAAACTGGGTCTACAATGATCTATTCAGTTTTTAAAGGTGGTATCTTTAAGGTGAAATCTTGGAAGTCGGTGAGAATTTTGCCATTTTGTTGTTTTAAATATATGATGGATTGATTAAATGTTCTTTTCTTTGGGTGGAAATAAAAGGCTTTATGCTAAAGCATGGGATTCTTACTGTAAGCTGTTTGAGCTTTCAGAGTGAGGAATTGAATTATTTTTTATTCTTGGTAAGAACTGCTAGAAGCAAGTGAACAAGAGTCATCATGGTCTTTGAAGGCTCATACATTCCTGCTGGTGCTTGGCACCTTCAGCTGTGTAAACATTCACATGTATTAGTTTTGGGAGGACTTGTGACTTGTTTGGCACTACTGAATGTCAGATGTAGGAAATCAAACTGGATGTTGAGTCAAGGCCCATTTTTTCCATTTGGCCTTCACCCTTTCCAGGTTTTCTAGTTTTGAAAGTCAGACTTATAATGATGTCTGACTGAAAGAATGATAGGTGAATCCCAAGTCAATAATGCTTAAAATATATGTAGCTTAGAAAAAAAAAGGAGGCTCAGGGGAGGCCTTATTGATGCCTTAGGTTTTAACTTTTATATTTTTTCAAATCCTGTACTGCTAGTGTAACTCTGAAGTTTCCTGTAGCTGTTAAGAGCTGTTCTCCCATGCTAAGATAGACATAACAAAGCCTCTCTAGCTTGCTCTCCAAGGACACCCAGACCATCCTAGGCCCTTAAAGTGTAAACCATCATCTTAAAGACAAAAAGCAAACTTGGGGAAATTACATCATTAGCTAGAGTTCTAATTGGTGAATTTATGCTGATATAAAAGTGTGAAGGACTCGTGACCTGTCGTCCATTTTGGGATCCACCAGAGGCAGGACCCTCTGGAGCCCAGAGTGTACCTCTGAAGGCCTTTCAAATATATACCTCCTTTATTCCTTTATTCCTGTCTAGTCTCTGTTTCCAGGTGGCCATTTAAGGCATCATTATCACTCTGCAACTCCCTGAAAGGAGGTTGTAGCCTGCAGGGGGTCCATCCCTGCTCACAGGCAACCAGCAACAGGACAAGAGGACACAGTCTTTAGCTGTGCCAGAGGAGGTTTAGGCAGGACATTAGGAAATAATGCTTCATAGAAAGAGTGATTTGCTGTTGGAGTGGGCTGCCCAGTGAGGTGCTGGAGTCACTGTTCCTGGAAGTGTTTAAAAAAAGACTGAATGTGGCACTTAGTGCCTTGATCTAGTTGGCAGGGTGGTGTTAGTTCATAGGTTGGAAGCAATGATCCCAAAGGTCTTTTCCAACCTTGTTAATGTTGTGGTTCTGTGAAATACAAGCAAACTCCTCTTGATCCTCACATGTACTGATTTTTTTTTAAATTCAGTGGTTCTTCCAGATTTTTAAAATTCTTTTCTTCCCATTTATGGCCTACCACTCTCAATGCTGCTTAGCTCCTGAAATCAGTACTGATTATTACATAGTAAACCTACTAATAACACAGCTTCTCGTTGTGGGAAAAAGAGATGTTCTTTTCACTGCATAAATCTGGGCAAAGAGAGTTGTAGAGAGTTTTATTTTACTGGGGTATGATGTCTATACAATATACGTTGCAGACATTTTGCTGAGGTATTGAACTGTATACATAACATAAAATTCTGTTAAAGTTGCTGAAGACAGAAATTATCTAACTACTAGAGTGCTGGAGCGGGTTCCAGGCATTTGATGTTCTGTTCTTTGTATATTCTGCATCATGGGAAATCTTTTAAATAATTCTTATGCTTCTCCTTTTTTCCTCTGTAAAATGAGAATTTGCCTTGGTTTAATGCTATAAGCAACAAAAATAAAATTCTTAGTGATTTTTGAGCTGAGGTCAGATATTGCAGGAGCACAGAGATACCTGAAGCAATAACGAGTTTTCCAAATAAAATGGAAATGTTGCCTTTTTATCATTCACATTCTTACAGTCAGGTTCTTTTAACTGCTTTAACTCCTGCAGCTGCAACAAGTCTTGCTTTTGAGAGGAATGAGAAACCATTATAACCCCAGAGGTCAAATTGCACAAATATTTCCTTCTTTGCCTGAACAGACAGTTGCCAAAAAAAAACTTGTTTTATTGCAGTCATTTTTTTTTTTTTAATTCAGAGCTGCCAAATGTACATAATCCCATGAAGCCAATGCAAAGAGTCCTTTACTTTCTAGTTCCTTGTCCAGGGTAACTGATCCTACATTCATGCACCAGAAACTATTTTCTGAAAATTTAGTCAGAGCTTTTTTTCTTTCATATATTCTCTCCATGTTATAAATACCTTTGCTCAAGATCAAATCCTCCAGGAGTCTTTCTTTCAAAAACTAAGTTGAGCACCTGAAATCTTGCGAGGTTGGTTTTCCAACCTGTAGTATTTAAGTATCCTTAAAGATTGGACTTCACAACTGAGACCAATAATTGAAGAGTAGCTTTAAAGTGTAATGTTGAAGCAGCAAGAGGGTTTGTTTCTTTCATTGGGCAGTACTGGGTGTGCATTTTATGACATGAGGTGGTTTTTTTTTGCTGCAGCACTGTTCTGAGAAATGATGTTGCTATTTATGACTGCTTCTTAGTGCCTCTTGATGGCTTGTCAGTGTTGTTCCAAATAGAGCCTGGTATATTTTCTATATGTTACTGCTTCCCAGATAGCTATAGCTATAGATATAGAGATAGATATAGATATAGATAGAGATATAGATATACCCACACTTTTTTCACTTTGTTTTCTTTTTTTAAAATTACTTAACCAGGAAAGCCTGACAATACTCATGCTGTTCTTACAGAGTCTTCTGCAGATTCTGTAGACAAAACTTATTATCCTCTACTTCAATTAAACTGTTAACAGTATTGGATCAAAATTGATTCTTTGAGGACTTTGTTGGAAGAATTTGCACTGCTTTATAACTTACCATTATCGACTTCACTTTGAGATTGAGCAAATCTTTGATCCACCTGAGATGCATCCTACTAAAAGTATGTGCTATATGAAATTTATGAAGCATAACACACAAATCTCTCTAATTCTCCTTGTGTTAAGCTTGACCCCTTTTATGCTGTTAATATTTTTCGTAAACTTGGAAATCTGAGCTCTTCCAAGGTTTCACAAAAATAAAGTTCCCCTACTGATGCCTTAATCCTTTCATACAAATCAAATGTTAATAGATAGCTTGGGTGATGTGATTCTTATAATACATTAGGAAGTACTGATTTCAAATTGTGACTGTTTCTGCTTTGTCTGTCCAAGTTATTACTGTGTTATGCTGCACTGGATTCCACCTTTCTGTAGATGGAGTATCACATACTGTCTTAAAATTCTAAGAAAGTTCTGTTGCTTTGGGTTGTTTTGCAAATATTTCTAAGACTTGAATTTATCTGTGTTAAATAGCCTGTTATATTTTAGACAATTTGTTTCATTCTCTGGTGTTACTAGATGACCAGCTCACTACAGCTACCCTTTTCCAATTCTTAATTTTTAGATGTGTCTGTTAGCTTTGTAATCCTTAAGCATTTAGTGACAGGCTGTTGCCTGAAACAGGTTTTTAAGAAAAGTGGCCCCTTGCTAGGCTTAATACAGAGCACATGTATACAGTGAAATACTCCAGAAATAAAATGTCATAAAAAGATTATGAAAACATTGTTTGAATCATATTATATATTCTTTGAACATTAACATCCTTATTCTTATTTATTCCTAGAGTGTTAACATTAGTATACTGATAATTCTGAATATGCTCCCTGTTTGTTATTTAGTATAATGTCTTGAGTTGGGAATGTTGCCTTCTTTAGTTAGTGACCATGATGCTTTTTATCAGTCTTCATCATTTTTCAGTTACATGTGTGCAGAGTAGTTGGAGGAACTATCACTCAGCCTCCTTGAGAAGCCATGTCTTCTCTCAATTTGATTCTAAGTCTCCTGCTATATTCCAGTACTGTTTCCCTCTTGAAATCTCTGTGATTCTTGTCTGGATTTGCTCTCTTATTCTTTGGTCTGGGATTTTTTCATGCCGTGGCCTCACCAGTGCTGAGTACAGAGGGGCAACCACTGCTCTGGTCTTGCTGGCCACACTGTTCTTTTATACACTCCAGGATTCCATTGGACTTCTTGGCCACTTGAGCACACAGCTGGCTGATGTTCAGCTGCTGTCCACCAGCACCTCCAGGTCCTTTTGCCCTGGGCAGTTTTGCAGCTACTCTTCCCCCAGCCTGTAGTGCTCCAGGGACTTGTGGCCAAAGTGCAGTACCCAGCCCTTGGTCTTGTTGAATCTCATACTTTTGGTCTCAGCCCATTGATCCAGATACAATTTGAAACAAGTCTTAAAAAAATCATTGAAATAATTTTCCCCCCAGTAAGTGGTATGGAACAGGACAGCTACAAGATCTGTTACTCAAATATAGAAAGAAATTAGAGAAGGGATTGGAAAATAGTTTCTGAATATCCCCAATAGAAACTATTGCATCATAATTCCCAGTTGTAATATGTTATATTATTTCTGTCTTGCCTGGCAGACTGAGTGGCTGGTGCTGTGTCTCACTTGAAGACCAAGTTTACAGAGAATTTTCATGTATTAAATCATATGATGACTTTGAGCTACTAATTTGATGGCATCAAGAAAAAGGCAGTTTGACTTTCAAGATACTTCATACAAGGTAGTTTATAAAGCTAAGGAAGTATTAATGCTACTTTACAAAGTAGTGCTGAAAAATCAGGAGTACTGGGAAGAGTTTGTCCATGCAGAAGAATAAGTGAAATCAAAACTGTGAGTGGTGTAGAAAAGGTCAGCTAAGATGATCAGGAAGGCCTAATTTGCATGAGGAGATTAGAAGACTTTGCCTTGTTTGGTCTAGTAAAATGAGGGCTGAGGAGGAATATCATTGCTTTCTGTAAATATATCGAGGGAGTAAATACTGAGGGAGGAGGGAACAGGGAGAGGAACATTGTGCTGTTAAATCTAAAAGATAATGTTGGCACAGAAACAAATGCATATAAACTTCTGAGTAAATTAAGAATTAGGAGATGGGGTCTCAAAAGAAGCTGAGCCTTCTTGTAATAATAGTTGAGAACAAGAAGGATCTTTCTTAATTTATGATAAAGATGCCTTGATGAGCTTGTGGTATAGTAGAGGAATAGACCTCTACTTATATATTCTTATGCCCTTAAACTCTTATTACTCCTATATTCTCATGGCCTTAAGTGGTTATGGGACCATGTAACAAAAAAAAAAAAAAGGAAGAGTATTGTACAGTCCTGTTTTTTTTCTTCTGGTTTGTAATTATTTATTTTAGCTGCTACCCCTGTAAGCTTTGGGTTTCTAAGGGACAATACTTGCTCTTTCTGGATTTTTCAATATTAGCAACAAAAACAAAAAAAGAGAACATTCACCATAAAAAAATTACTGGTTGTTAATGCATTAGCCAAGTAGTTTTCAGCTTTCCACTTACACTGTAGTAAATCCAAAGAACTAGCAAAAATATAAAATGATAAATCATCTGTAGGGGCTACATTCTGTGATTTCTGCTGGAGTAAAGAGTATATGGATGTGTATGAGACATGTTATTCCTCACAACGTGTTTGAAGAAAAGGCAAGCTCCCATATTTGGCAAAAATGGTAGATGTTGATAAACTCATCAAATCCCTGCTTTGTGTTTCTACTGTCTGAAATGGTATAAAGGTGCTGGGTGAAGGATTAAAAGATCTCCATCTCATCTCTTCTTCATCCTTGTACTTTTATTTGTTTAATAGTACTGATTGCTGATACAAAATAACTGATTACAGTTATTTTGCCAGGAGTAGCTGGTGAGATGGGAAGCTTTAAAGCTGGGGAGTTTCTGTGCCAGGGACACTTAAAATAGTTTTAAAAATTCCTATAGCAGCCTCTGTTAACCAAGGGAAAGCATCTATTGATACCTCTGCAGAACCTTAACCTTGTTCCACTGGTACCATGAAAATTTAACTATGTAGTCTTAATGTTTCATTATTTTATTTCTCTCTATGATACATATAATTGTGAATGCAGATTATAAAAGATATGTATAATCAGGGTCACCTAAAATATTTTATTGGATTGCCAGTTGAAGATGTTTGTACAATTTAATAATGTAGATCAATCTAGTTTCAAGAAGATGTTTGCTTTTTTTTTAGTTTTACATATGGCATGTTTTACTTTCTTTTTTATTTGAAGACTGCACATTTGTGTCATCACATGAGGAATCTGAGAATGTCATGTCTTTCCTCGGTGCTTGTGAAGCTCACAGGCCTCCTCTGTGCCTTCAGAGAGGATTCTCACTAGCATCAGCCAGCAGAATTAAACCTGAAAACTAAACAGATAGAAACAATAAGTGAAAAGGGAAATGAATTCTCATAGGGTGGAGGGAAAATAGTAGGCTGAAATGTTTTGATATTGTTGGTCTTTACTTAGCTGTAGACCTACTTTGAAATTGCAGCAAGGATGCAAATTAACTTTTCATGCTCAAAGGAGAAAACGAAAGCAAGAATTACAGAAAGTGTTGAGAAAGCAGTGATCCATCAGAAAAATTAATTGTGTAAAATGAGTCACTTATTAAGCTGTCTTTTACTTTGTCTGTAAACACATCTGCAGTCTGCACTTACCTCATAATAAGTGTAATTGGTTCTATACATTGAAAAATTCTGAGCCAGATGTTCCACTGTGACCAGGCTTCAGCAAAATGCTTTTCATGGCTCAGCTAGATGACTTCGGTGTTTAACAGAGGCAAATTTCAAGTAAGATCTAAAATATCCTTTTTGTGCTTATGCTTATTATGAAACGTTTATGTTTGTTGCTGTGTTGTTGAGTGTATGCATGATCTGTTAGTTCTTAGGTAAATGTATGAGGTTTTGCAGAACTAAAACCTTTGATATAGAAAGAAACAGCTAGAACCAGCAGAACTGGATTTCTTTTGTCTTAAAATTGTGTCGATCTCTTTTGTTGCCAGGTAAGTATATTTTTGTCACCACGGTTTTTCATTTTTTTTACTATCCCTTATCTATTTTGAGTTTGTAGTATTTAATGTGGCAGAGAACCTGGAAGATATATGGTCAAGACCCTGTTGTACTAGGTGCTGCTTACAGATTTTGCATAGTCATGTCCCTGTCTCAGAGGCCTCACACTTGGGTTTGTTTTTGGGGTTTTTTTTGCTTTAAAGAGACTGAACCCCTTTTAGGAAAAGGGGAAATAGTGTCACCATGCAACTCTTCTCTGCTACAGCAGAATGGCTAGTCATTTAATACCTTGATTTATAACAGTGTTGTAATCTAAATAGGAAGCAGGTGGAGTTACAACTGGGTACGGTACTTTGGATATTAATGGCTTGGCTTGGCAGTGGAATTCTAAAGCTGTATATACTTTTTCTGTTTTAATTATGCATTCATTAAAAGCTTTTATACCCAACAGAATAAAGTAAATATTGTTTGATCTCTGTAGTGTGCTCCCAGACTGTAGATTTGCACAGCAGGGTCTTGATAATCTGAATAAATTGTATTTCCCCAAGGAGTTTATCTTTCAAATAAGGTCATAAAGAAATGCATTCTTTCCCCTTAGTTCTCCTTGTGCTTTTTCTGCTATTTATAACACAGAGCACAGGAATCGAGGTATATTGTAGTCTGCTGTGTACTTGGTTATGATTAACTCTAATTTATCAATCTGTTGCATCCTTTTCTGTGGCTTGTGCAAGGCAATTATTCTTTAAAGTACGAACGAATAAAGATGGTTTTCGAAGCAATTTAAACACAATGTTTTTATCTGTTTTCCCTGTTTGACAATTTATCATATCTCTATACTAAAATACACCTCGGTATCAAAATATGCACACTGTCTATTTTGAATATTTAATATTGTCATATTTCAGATTATGTTTGTAGAACATACTTTCTTTTACAAGGCTTTAAAATGTCAGCTCATTGTTGATTTGGCATCTAAAGGTTGATGCTACTGAATCAGAAGACCAGTAGTGGGGAACAATGGATTCCCTCACTTCAGTGGGGGATGCACACTAAGTAGGATGCATAGGATCTAAGATAGTTTCTTACTTCAGAAGCAGACACTGATAAGTAATTTGGCCAATTTACAAAATTGGTTTGAGTTTACTGTGAGATTTCAGAACTATTTCAACTTCAGTTTTAAGTGCTCTATCTATAATTTTATACATATTTTCTTAGTCTGAATGTTCTTCAGCAGTGTAACATATATAATATCAGAAGAGATAGGATCACTATCTTTCCCTAATCCTCTTCAGCTCTTAGTGAGAGTTCTGCTTGTGTTCATATTTCATTCCTCAGTTCAAAAAAGATGAGTGACGTATACATAAAAGTTTATGAAAAAAGGGTTAAAATTTTCAATTATTTACATAAGCCTGGTTTGTATTCCATGTTTTCAAAGAACACATACTGCAACACAGTACCAGAAGAAAGTTGCACACTAGTTCAAGATTTTGTAGTTGCTCAGCTAATGCAATATAATAAAATCTGTGGAAAGCAGAGAGTGCCAGTACTCTTACTCATGACCACACCTAAGTTTCCTGTTTAGTAACCTATTTCACCATTTACCAAAGTTTTTAATTCAATTAAGTATTTAGTGTGAAAAATCTATTCAAATCAGTCTGAGTTGACAGTGATTGCTTTGATCTTTCCTGTGGGACTTTTTTTAAGCTAGAAAGTAAGGTGCATTTTTCTTGTAACTAACTTACATACTACATTTTAGTCTGTTTCAGAAAGTTTTACCACTTATAAGAGCAACGTTATATCAGGGTCTGGGTAGACATTGAGGAATATCAGCGTGACATTTTTGCCCTCTAGGATCATGACTGAGACAGTAATGTACAGTACTGTATAATCTTGATTTTCATTTGTAAAAGCTAATGCACTCTTGGCCTCTTCGTCAGTGAAATGCAAACCTGTAGATCAACTCTAACCCTACAAAACCAGAAATAAATGTTACTGATTCCAGGCCAAGGCCAGTTTTAACAAAAGACACTTGCAGTATTCATTAAGAAGTAAACTGTAAGTTCAGCAGGTAACTAAAACATTATGTTAGGAAGCATCAAAAATCATCTGAAATTTAGCAATGAAAATAAGTAAACACATAACCCCAATAATAAATAAATAAACACACATACATAAATCAGTATCTGAAATCAGTTATTACATACAGTATAATAAGTAAACAACTGGTGAGATTTTATTTATACATCCAAAATATATTTGGCCTCTTCAACTGTAAGACAGCTTTCATAAAAACAACTTCAATTGCTGTTGATTTCAGGGGATAGGGGAGTTTGGAGGATCATGAAAAATATCCAAACCAAAAATTAAGGCTTACCAGTGTCATTCAGATTTCACTGGAAATGTGAAGATTTTTCAGGGGTAGATTGTGTTTGTGTGTCTAATTACTGGTTTTCTCTAATAAGGAAGTATTTTATTATGTTATCTCCAGTATTGTCCTCGTCTGAATTCTGCTAAAAGCCACCTCTCCTTCTCAGCTGACACTTAGTGGGTTTTTAGTGGCATATATTTTAGTGGGGCTGTTGATCCTCAGCTCACAGTGCTTGATTATTTATTTATTTGTTTGTTTGTTTATTTATTTATTTATTTATTCTTATCCTCCCTAGACATAACCATTGACCACAAAATAGCTCAATAAATACACACTGAGCTCTTCTAAATTTCTTTCTGGGATTTGGGATTTGTTCAATCAGAGAGTTCTTTGAAAAGAGAGTTTTCTAAACCAGGGACAGTAAATTGTGGTTGTTGCTTGTCAAATACTGGGATGTTTGCTTTGATCAGACTCTATGTGCTGTTGCCACCATTGCATGGCCATCACAGGAGTGGTGTTGTGAGGTATCATCTGTGATCTGAAGATACTAAACCACCAAGCAAGCACACAGACCAGATACTTCTCATGTAAAATTCATTCTTTTCTCTCTTTCTGCAACTGCAGATTTATCCTTGCCTCCTCTGTGTTAGTGTGAGGAGGAGCTGACACTAGAATAATTGTGGCTTTTGGGATGATGGCTGTTAGTGCTTGTTCTGACAATGTAAAGAACTTACCTTTGTTCTTCCAAGAAAACCATGTGAAACTCTTATGCAGCAGTCTAAGTAGATAATGAATAGGTTTCATCTTTAGTGTACACTTCTGCTAGGGAAGGTGCAGTGTTCAGACTGGAAGATTATGTAACCGGCAGGAACCTCCACAGGAATTTGATTCCATTTCCTCCAGTACTGACTCTAAGCAGGTAAAAAAAATTCTTTCTCCACTCTCCATTGCCTATGCATAAACAGCTCCACAGTCATTGGGACAGGCACCCAATTCACACGTTCAAGATGTAGTCCATAAAACACTCCAAAAAAACCCCTCTTCGCACTTTCCCATCTTCCCTGTTGCTCTGCTCTATCTGCCAGCCGTGCAGCTCATTTGACATTTACAAGATTTCTTGTCAGTTTCATTTGGTGCTGCCATTCCATCCAGCAGAGCAGTGAAAGTGAAATTGACTTAATTTAGTCTGTTTCTCTTCCTTGCTCCAGTCCCCGTGTTAACTCACCAGCAAAGTGAGACTGACGAGGCTCCTTGTCATTCTCACACATGGGGCTGGTCAAGGAGAAGGCGCTGATAGGGAGCAATGCGGTAAATTGGAAGATGAAAACCAGGATTGCGGAGGAGAGAGGAAGAGAGGTGTGAGCATGCAGCAAGAACAGAGAAAACGGGTAAATGTGATTATTTCCCAGGTGCCCTGGGTACTTTTCTCTAATACAGGTTAGTTCTTGGCCTCTTCCCTGAAGGGAGCAGTGTGGTCTAGAACTGCAGTAGTTAGTTGTCCAGTTACTAATTTATGAGGGATGCCAAACTGAAAACATTAGCCCATAAATATAGGTCATCTATTAGCAGGATGGACAAAGCTTCCTGCCTTGAGCTACTGCAGCTTTTGTCTCTTCACATTTTCAGCTGCCAAAAGAAGAGGGAGAAGCAGTAGGAGGCCAGCATCCACTACATGTTGACACCAGTGGTTGGAGAAATAAAAAAAGGGTTTAGTTCTTCATTGAAGAAGAATTCATACGTAATAAAATATAGCTCAGCATCTTGTATTTTGTGAGGTTTCATAGAATGAAAATTTTGCTACACAGGTTCTCTAGTTCAATCAGAACAGTAAATAATGAACAAACAATTGCTTTGTAACAAAACACTGTAGTTAAAAAATACATTTTTTAAATCCACTTGTTAGCTCCTGTGAGCTCTTGACATACAGTGTAAATCATGCTGGTTTATTATATTATGTACTAACCCATATTTCTTACAGATGTATTATGCATGTATAACCTTAGAAGTTGCAATATAAATTAGTACTATCATATATATTTGCATATGCACTGGTAACACTTACATATACATTTTGAATGAGGCTGTGTTAATTAACTTCAAGTTATATTGCCTTTCTTCTCCACAGCTCCAAAAGAATAACCTTTTTTCATTATCTGAGACTTGTGGATTTTTATATTCTCTGTTTCGTGTTTGGGGGATTTTTTTTTGACATGCATTTTGTTTGCTTCATCCATTTAGGAATTAAATAGTTTTAATTACTTGGACCTGTACAAGCTTGCAGACCTCTTCAACCTCACTTTGTTGGAGAATGCAGTCATTGGCTTCTTAGTAAAACATCTCTCTGAGCTACTGAAGAGTCATCCCGAAGAAGTTCTGGCACTCCCATACTGTCTTCTTCGAGAGGTTTTTAAAAGCGATAGACTCACTTCACTCAGTGAAGAACAAATCTGGCAGGTAAGGAGATTGGTGAACAACCAGAATGTGTGACACTCTATAAACCATAGCAGTAATCTGTTGTTTTGAAACCCTGGAGCAATCTCGAGGGAGAATAAGCACTTGAGCAAAAACTGTGAATAACAACTGAAGGAAATTTCTAAATGAAATTCTAAAAATGTTGTGTTGTGTTAATGCAATTACTTTGTTTGAAAGAGAAATTTGTCATGCTGTTTAACTTCTGCTACTTAAATAGAGCCAGAGATTTTCCTGCAGATCCAACTTCTTTGGTGGGAAGAGATGGCTGATGTATGCAACGCAATTATAATTGCTTCTGATGAGGCTAGTGCTGTGAGTCTGCCAGGTGGAAAACCTGCTTCTGCAGTCTCTCTCATTCACTTCAGACAATTTACCTGTATAACTTCAATAGTCATTGAAATTGTTTAGGCCACCACAGCTCACTGTGCCTGAAGCAAATGAGAGAATCATCACGCAGGCAGCTCTGCTCTGAGATGAGTGGAGGCTTCAGTGGAAGGTTTGTGGCAAGAAGCTGGAGATCACTTCCTTTTAAAAAGCTGGATCTAGAGAAGGACCAGGTTGCTAGTCATGAAGTATTAACGAGATAAAAGCATTATTTTGTGACCTTTAGTGTGTATAGGCTGGGAGAAAATCCAGTGTGAGAAAAACACATAGCCTATTAAGAGAAACACAAAAACTAAACCAAAATCTATCCTTGGAAACATTCTCATCATATGTCTGGTAAAATTCACTACAGAGTGGAAGGAAATCTCTCTAGTATTGATTACCCAAAGGCTTCTTTCTGTTTTCTTTTTGCTGTCATGTTTTAGAGTGGAAAGTATTTCTATGTTTTTCAAGGTAGAAGGAAACTTGCTGACAAGAAACCTGTACATTCCTTTTAGGAAGTGGGTTATATTGGTCCAACAGAGAAGACTGTGATTCAGAAGACTGATTTATATTTCAACCCTTATTATTTATCTATTTATCTTTTGGATTATTTTAAGGAAATAATTACATTTAGATGCCAACAGTTTCTCAAAGCATAAAGTGTTGATGCTTCATGTTCTGTGGATGAATAATGTCATGCAGGAATAAAATATTTATTCTTAAAAAAATTAAAATGTCAGGTTAAGTTCTTCACAAAACCAGTGTGAATATGTAACATAATCCTTCAGTATGATAACAGGCATATTTGTTTCCAAAATTCTGAGGCTTTAGATTATGGAGTATGTTACAAAGATGCTATTTTCTGCAAATACCAAAATAAAGTTTGACTTTTTCTTGTCCTGATCTCTGGAGGATGCCTGTACAATGGAACCTGCAGTATACTACACATGATTGGTTCAAGTTTTTAAGGAACACTACTCTGGAGTCCTAGCCCATATTCCCTTTATCAAAAGCAAGTTTTGATGTACAGGTTTATGCACGGACCATGGATGATTAGCTGACTGGGTTTTATCATTGTTTCCCGGCAGGGTCGGTGGAATCCCCTAGCTTGGGTGTACTTGGGCCACACATGTATAAATACTCAGTAATGAGCAAGCATGTCCCAAGTAACAGGCCCTCTGTAACCTGCTGTAATGATGTTTGGCAAGTGGGAGTTTTTTAAATCCTGTCTCACTGTCCTGTCCTGCAAGAAAGATTCAGACTCAGAAGTAATTTTCTTAATTGTCTGCACTCCAGTCAATGACCACTTCATGAGGCAAATATGGCAAAGCCTCTGTTTCTGTTGCAGGATCATACTGGGGAGAGATACTTATAGGTAATGTGCTGTTTTCTGAGTGACAACAAGCTCCACACTGTCCATTTAAGTGTTATCGTAATTGCCTCTCTAAAGGTTACTAATGCTGTTTCGAAGAATTTTTCTAAACTAGTTTTCTGCTGCAGGCAAAATGTGCATGCATCTTTTTAATTCAGTTTGTGAAACCAGGAATAAATATATATTTATAAATATTCCAGGTCCCCAGAATGGATTAAAAGACATATATAAATATTTACCAATTTGGGCATTCAGAAGGCAATAAGAAACTGGTTTTTTGCTTCATCTTAGTAAATAAGTAATTCCCTCATAGTCAACCCAATAGAAGAAAATCAAATCAGACCAGCTATATTGCCTCAAGTGTAGTTAAGTTCATCATTTTTGCTAAGGTTATAGTGGTAATGCAATATACCATGGAAGAATCTAATATTCAGCCCAGGGTGAAGATTGGGTATGCCAGAGGATTAGTGTCAGGGTGCTTTATAGAAGTGAAACTTGATGGACAGGCTGGAGACAGATCTACAGAATCTCATTAAATTGCTGAATTGTTCATTACTGAGCCCTCTCACTGTAATAAAGTGCTCATTGACTTTGACAAATCCCCATCCCATGTCTTAAGGAAGAACAGCAAAGCAAGAGGTGTTGGGGAAGCTGGAGGAAATTGGCACAAAGTGGGGCAGATAATAGAAAAGCTGATGGGGGGGATGCTACCATTCGATTTATCTGTCTTACCTGTGACTAGTGTGGCCTCTGCACACACACATGGCTGTGTGTCACAGCAGCACGAATTCAGCACGTCCCCAAGGCACCTTTGCTAGTAGGGCTGCCATGAAGCCCTAAGCACAAATTAAAGCTTCCCTCAGAGAACCTCTGGAGAGGGTGCCACTGTCTGTAGAGCACAGTTATTCATGCCAGTTTGAATTCCTGGTGTCCACTTGGTGATCTGATCCTAGTGCACGTAGAGGTTAAGGCGTTTATTTTAATGCATCAAAATGCGTACATGGAGTGATGCTTGAATATGACTTACAATGAAGTGACCGCAGCTCTTACCTGTCATACTTTGGATTTTTTAGACTACCAATTCACAGTTGGCCAGTTCTAGTGAGTATGGTGAAATATAACTGTGAACAAAACAAGTCTGAGAAAGTTAAATGGTGGTATTAGTGGCAGTATGCTAGGATATGGATTAATGTAGAGTACTACAGTAATCCATGTTGATTTTTCAGATTCTTTGGTTTGATGTGTCTTATTTTAAGTGGAGACAATAGACAAGGACTATAGTGCTGTATTTCTTAAAAAAAACAACAAAACAAAAAACACAAACAACAGAACAACAAAAAGCCCGCCAGAAAGCCTGTATAGGCTGTGAAACTGAATCGATTTATGAGCCTCCACAATCAGGGTTCTTTTCAAGTAAGCTAGGCCAGTAATGATTATTAGTTGACATAAGATTTGTTTTCATGTTGAGTTTTTACCTTTTATTAGCACGTGTACAAAATAATACAATTATTATTTTGTATATCAGAAATTTGTTATTTGTCAGCTGCATTAAAATGTGTAAAGTTAAGACAGTGACATGGAAGAAAGGATTAAGTGAAAAAAAAAAAGAAGAAAACAAAGGAACAATCCTGAAGAAGATAGAAGAAAAGAGTCTATTTTTTTCTTTCTTTCTTTTTCATCATGACCTGCACAGCACCCTTCTCTTTTTCCACAGGAAACAGTCATGACAAGGACATAAATGTCTAGTTTATCATGAAATGAAAAGCGAATCTTTTCATAATTGTCCATTATAAGAAATATTCATTGAATGTACTTTAAGGAAGCAGGTGAATTCTTTCCCTTGATAATTGAAAAAGTAACCAACCCTGTGAGATGGAACGTGTTGCCAGAGAAATATAATGATAGAGGCTTGTTGCTGGAACCTTAGCAAGAAGAAAGCAAGCCAAAGATTTAAGTAAAAAAATATTGTTAGCTTTAGTTGCGATATAATTATTCCTTATATTTTTTATTATAAACTTCAGTGTCATTAAGCTTAAATATTCATATTTCAAAGATCATACTAATAGTTGCAGGTAGAAATATTTACTGGATTATTCTGTCTCCCTGCAGTAGATTGGTCAAATAGTTCTGTATTAAATACTGCACTTGATCCAAGGTGGGCTCTTAAATCATATTTGGAAAAAAATCATAATGTGAGATGAGTATAGGTTAGTTTCTTCCATCTTTGCTACTGTTTATTGAGGTTGTTAAACGATGCATATAATTTTTAAACAGCTAACATTAAAAGCAGATCAGTTTCAGTATTTGTCAATATTTCTTCTGAAGCAAAGGTTAGATGTCTTCCCTTGGTTTTCTTTGGTTTTTGTTTTTGTTTTTTACTTTGCCAAACAACTTGGTTTCTTGGTAATCAACTGATAAGCAAGCAATCTAGGAAAAATGTGTAAATAAAACGGGGTGAGTGGTTTATTCAGCTAGAAAGCAAGCAAATGTGTTGTGCCTTTCCCTGGGCTAGTGTCCTAAGACATTTCAGCCCTGTTAAATTCCTTGTGTGTAACTTCTGTACTTGTGTTCATGAAGTATGTGTTCCATGTGTGAAAGTGTAGCACTAGTTATTCCTTTTATCCCTGCAGGTGAGCAAAAACAGTGTTTGGTCTCTGAATTAGAGAAATGTCTTTGCTTAAATGGAAAAATAAAGGACAGGAAGACTGCATTGTTATAGGTCAATATGAGTTTTTAATGTATCTTTTATAAAAATAGGTGTAGAAATCTAGTTTCCTTATTACAGTCCTGTTTATTCCCTTCCGTGCCCTATTTTCAATGGCCTTTTCTTACACTTGAGCTCCATTTTGAATTTCCTGATGGCATTTGTGAAGGGCCAAAATTATTCTTCAGCAGAAATCCCAGAGTTCAGTGCTGTAGGAAGTTATATGGTGTACACATTGTGGCAGCCTGCTATGATGGAACAGTTCTGTGCTGACAACAGATCCAAAGACATCTTCCATACATCTCCAATGGTGCACACATTTACCTATGCAGATCAGCAGTTTCTAAAGTGGGTTGTCATGTTCTGGTGCAAGCTTACCACTCCGTCAGAGCAGTACTTGATGTTTTTTCTGTCAATCTTTTGGTATTGCAGAGCAATTTTTAACATGGGGAGACCAAAGGTCATTTTTCTCAGGGGCATATATATGTTTTAATGAAATGTGGTCTAAGTGCTTTGCTAAATGTGAACTTCAGTTTTACTGCCAAACAAGCAACAATGTAAAATATAAGTGAAGGGAAGCATCTCAGTAATCAATGTTGTGTTTAAGTAGTATATTAGCCTTTCACTATTCAAGAAATAAGCTTAAGTGCTCTCTTGGGCAATAAGTGAAATAATGTCTACTCTAATGAGTCTTTACCCCAAGCAGAAAACTACCACTCTAAAATCTGGTTGTCAGCCTCTCATCAAGAAAGGCATAGAAGAGAAAAAAGGGGCTTGATGCATATCAAGGCTGAGGTGAATTGCTGAGGCTAAATGAGAAGAGTAGCATATTGCTCATGTGTGTTTTGCTGTGCTTTTACCTCCTTTTTTGTACCCTTTTCGTGAAAGTCTACGCAAAGTGACAGAGAGCCACCTGTGAATCCCAGTATCCCATGTACTACATCTGTGATGGTTGCACTGGGTGTAAGTGCAAGTGGGTGCAAGTAAAATCACACAGTTACTCTCAAATAAAATCAGTGTGGAAGCATAAACTGCGATAGGCTACAGGTTTCCTTTTCCTTAGTCTAATCCTCCTAAACATAGGTATCTCACCTGAATTGACTCTGTGCAACAGTGTATTCCTTACAATCTCCCCAGATGGTGTGGGATCGAACTTTATAAGTATAGGCAAATGCACTATTCTTGATAGGACATCCATTACTTATAGGCTAAGCTGGTAGTTGTGGCCCAAGTTCTGCCAGGAGCTCGGTGTCCACTGGAACTGCAGCCTGGACAGGGTTCCTGCAGGACACAGTGGGTCAGGCAGTGGATGTAGGCAGCAGAAACTCACACTGTTCTGCCAATGTGCTCAGGTCACACACTATTTTCCTGATATAATTTCTGTATCGTTTGAAATCATAATGGCATTTTGGCTTACAGGGAAAATGAATGCTGTCCCTGTTGGCACTGTTCCCTCATTTTATGAAACACCTTTCCCCTTTATCTGCTTTGGCTTAATTCAAATGGGCTTTTAATCTTGTCCTTTACAATAATATCTTGTGAACTTTATATATGCCTTTGTTCTGAACTTTTAAAAGTTTCAGGGTCTTGTTTTTTGAAAGCTAGCTAATATCATTACTGTTATTTATCAAGCATAACAGTATAGAAAGCCATTTTCTGTATTAAAACTGGGTTTCTGTTAGGAGCAGCTGTGTGTTCTTCTAATTTTCTTTTTGATACTTCAGTTCCAATCAGAAAACTTTATTATTTTGCTGCTATTGCCGTGAGCAATGGAGAGCATTACTTTTGTCTTGCTGTCCTACAGTAATATTGCCTCAGCCTATTTATCCTACATTACCTTCAGAAGTGCACAGAACATCACACCAGTAGGTAGGAAGGTTGTTGTGCTAACAGCTCTTGAATTCAGGTCGCTTCTTCAGCCTGCAGTGTATGTGCATTTTGATTTGGAAAGCCAGAAAGGGATGCCAAGGTTTCCACACAGCAAGACTTCTTCTGTGTTACTTCATTCTACTTTTGAATTTGTCTGCTGTGGTGGGGTTTGTGTTATGCTCTTTGTGGCTTGGATCTGTAGAGATTGACTGAAATATAATTATATTAGCATACAGATATATATGGTTACATAAAAAGAAGTTACTGGAGCTGTTTTGAAAGTCAAATGTGGTTGCAAATATACATTAATTTTTAAGGTAAAGAAAAGAACATAATGACTAAAATCCACATATACCATGAATGATCAAATATGGCAGTCTGTTGTTACTATCTTAGTTAATGTCCTCCATTCAGAAATATAAATGTGAGTAACTTTTACTCTTTCAAAATTTTAGTAAAGCTGTTTAGCACTGTTTCTACTGGATTTAAGCTTGTGGAAAGTGATAGGAATTTAGAAATTCTTCTGAGAATTCCCAGCTCCATATGTCAACAAATTTTCCTATGGGAGCTGATAGAAGCATTACTTTTATTTGTAACCAGAAAGCCAAAGAAGATGATGGTAGAAAATTGAATTCCAGGTTTCCTGAAACCATGCACATTGTCATCAATGTGTTAAGGTATCTAGAATCTAGTTTTGGGGTTAAGCACCCAAAGTGTGCCGACTTAGATGTAGTAAAGTTGCACTTGTGTGTCTAGACCTGCTAAAAGTGTGTTAGTTTAGCTTGACTGCTCAGATTTCATTAGTTACTGCCCCGTGCTATCACTCCTGCCCCAGGATCAGGACACTGGAGGCTCCAGGAAGGCAAGGAGGCCAGGAGATAGAAAAGCAGTGGCACTCCTGCACATCCTTTCTTACTCCAGCTGGGACACCCCTGGCAGCTTCCAGATGTACAAGTGAGCTGCAGAGCTGGGGCTCTCCTCACCCTGTGACAAAGGGTTCCTTGTACTCCTTTGATTGCTTTGGAGTCCCTCGTGCCAGGGAAAAATGGAAGAAATTACAACAAATACACTTGTCAAAAAGATCTTAAGAAGCTTTACTGTAAAGTGGCTTCCAAGCTAGAGGTCTGTGTGGGGTAGTAATGACAGGTTGAAAGATCATGGTCTCTGAAGTGAAAATCCATGCCGAAGAGCTTTCAAAGTGCTCCTTTAGGTGGAGCCTATTTTAACGTTTGTGTGAAACCATATAGGTCATAATTTTACAAGGTTTATCTGCTAGCAGTTGCAGGTGTTTCAGTTTGCTTGAGGTATTATTTAGTCAGTTTAAATAATAAATTTATGTTTGTTTTAATCTTGGAGTGCTCTGACATTCCCAATTCGTTTTATATGTTTGGGATCTCAAATGCAATTACAAATGTGGTTCTAAGTGCTTAAGTCACTTTTTGAAAGAAATAGCTTTCTCAGAACAATTAGTTGATTTTGAAAAATTAATGCAGGACTCATTTTTAGGCAGTGAGTCAATCTGAAGCCCATCATGCAGGGGTTAAATCAAAGTCAATAAAACTGAGAGAGTGTGGGTTGTTCAGCCTGAAGAAGATAAGGCTTTGGAGAGACGTTAAAGCAGCCTTTCAGTATCTAAGAGGAATTACAAGAAAGATTAAGAGGGACTTTTTGCAAGGGCATGTAGTGATAAGGACAGGGGGCAATGGCTTTAAAGTGAAAAAGGGTAGATTTGGATCAGATACACAGAAAAAATTCTTTATTGTGAGGGAGGTGAGGCACTGGCAGAGGTTGCCCATAGAAGTTGGGATGCCCCATCCCTGGCAGTGTTCAAGGCGAGATCGGATGGAGCTTTGAGCATCCTGGTCTAAGGGACACTGTCCATGACAGAGGCTGGAACTAGGTGATCTTGAAGGTCCCTTCCAACCCAAACCATTCTGTGATTTTGGTTGGAAAATGTCTGTGGTTCTGTAGTAACACAACATGTTGAAAGCATGCATATTTATAAACCAGCTAAGGAGAGCATATACTTTGAAGTACGTTTTTGTCTGTGACCAAAGATATTAATGACATACAAGTCCTCTATAGCTGTTGTAAAGATTATTATAGAAAATGATATATTTTTTACGTGATTTGTTGGATTTGCCTATTAAATCCCTAGAAAATTATACCCTAACAATAGGGAAGAAAGGAATAGGAATCCTTTTACATTCAAGAATCATTTAGAATAATTTCCACAAAGCTGAATTGCATTTTTATAGAATTTTGTCAATTTTGTGCCTATTCCATTTTCAAACAATTTTTTACTGATGAAAGCTTGTAGATTCTTGTCTCTGTAGTGAGCTGCTATACTTCTAAAATATATTTCAGAGGGAGAATAACGGGAGAGGCATAGCAATAAAAACTGTGTATCAGATGGCGAAAAATTGTCTTTTCCACTTATTAATTATGTACCAGCAACTTATTTTGGTGCTAAATGGGGCTATGTAAAGTTTCAGTGCATTTGATGTCAACCTGAATGTTTTCTCTAAAAATAAAAATGAGCAATTCTAGATTTTGAAATGGTGGCTGCTGGAGGGAGGTCCTTTTCCACTTCGCATGTTCTTTGTCCTTACCCTGTTTCAGAAAAGATAAATGCTATCATTAACCCTAATCTCCTTAAACTGAAATCAAATCACAGTTAAGAGCACTAGTTAAACAGCTGTGTTTATGAAGAGATAAGCTTCTGTTCTTTGCAGCTTCAGAAAAACTTATCAGATATAAAGCAGCTAACAATGTCCAAAAGAAATTGTGGAGGATCCAAACTTGAGCATTTTGTGATGCATTTGAACATGGTTGGCAAGAAATTTTTACCTCAGAGCTTCTTGCCATGTGATCCAGTTATTAAAGAGAGGCAGATTTTAGTGACCTATGAAGCTACATTTTAAGAATGTTTATCATGAGAAGGTTTCCCTGTCATTTCTAACTCTCTGTGGCTGGTCTTGTTTCAAAGGAAAGAATTCAGTTTGTATCTCTGGAAAAAGTGAGACTGAGTCTCTGGATGCCGTATTTTGCATTTGGTTTTTTTGTTTTGATTTGCTCTAGTTTTGTTGGCTTTGCTTTGTCATCCTCCACACTCCTTTTTGATGATCTTGATAAAACAAAATTTGCCTTGATTGAAGGAGTAAGTAGAGCCTTTCCAGTATGATCATTCCCAGCTCGTTTATTTTATGTGTGTGGACTCCCAGGTGGGACAGCCATTGCAGTGCACAGGAGAACAGAGTGTCTGTGAGTAGTGGGGTGGCTGTAAAGTCTGTTGCAACAGGAGCTACACACAAGCTCATGCAGCTTTTAAATACACACTTGTACAAGTGGAGTGTCACTGAGAGGGGTTGCACTGGGCCTTGCTTGCCCCTGCTATCATAGTGGAAGAACCAGTTAGGTGCAAGAAGCACATTCCTAAATCTGCCTTGGTTGATGCCTTAAATGGCTACCTAGAAACAGAGCCTAGACAGGAATAAAGGAGGGATTTATCTGAAAGGCCTTCAGAGGTACACTCTGGGCTCCAGAGGGTCCTGCCTCAGTGGATCCCAAAATGGATGATAGGTCACGAGTTCTTCACACTTTTATATTAGCATAAATTCACCAACCAGAACCCAGCCAAGGATGGAATTTCCCCAAGCTTTCCCCTCTTTCTCCAAGATGATGGTTTACAGTTCTTGGGCCTAGGATGGTCTGGGTGTCCTCGGAGAGCAAGCTGAAGAGGTTTCGTTATGTCTGTCTTAGCATAGAGAACAGCACTTAACAAGCTACAGGAAACTTCAGAGTTAAACTAGCAGTACAGGATTGGAAAAATACAAAAGTTAAAACCTAAGGCATCAGGTAGAGAAGCTCCAAATGACTATAGAGGAAACTCCTGCATGGTTTGAGGACCTGATTGCTCAAGAGCACACTCTCTTGAAGCATGCTGTGGGACAGTTTAGTCTTTGCTGCTCCAAGGTTAAGAAAGGATGCAGTGTTTATAGCCTGTGTGGAGATGCACTTTTCAGCTACAAAAATATGTCAAGTACTTTTGACAGATGATACTTAGGGAACTGTTTTGTTCTCAGTTTCAGATACCTGCATATCACCAGACTTTGTTCTGTGGTATGAGCACCAAAATTTCCACAGGATTTTTTGTAGTGGAATAAAGAGACTCGGACAAATTGAGGGGACAGAAGATTTTGATTTTTTCTCACCTGTTTTTTCTCCTAGTTCCCATTTTGAGAAAGTGGTTAAAATGTAAACTTCTCTCAGGGCAGCCTGAGTTTTACTGCTTATAAATTGCTTTTAGATACTTGGAAGGAAAGTGCTGTATAATTTTGAAGTTCAGATTCCCCAGAAGGTGTAAAATGGCAAGCTTTCATGAGTTGTGATAATTTACAACAGCTGAGAGTTTACCTTCTGTCTGTACCTTACTTCACTTTGAGCTCCAGTAGATGAGAAGTTCAGGTTTCTATTATAGCAACTCATTGCTTTATATGATTCCTTACCATATATACTGTTATATATTAATGTAGTTCGTCTAGCCTTTTGTAAAGCTATGATTTGTAATAATAGTTATTTTATTTTAAGTCTAAAAAGATGGAATATCTTTACTGAGTTTAATCAATGTCTTCCAGGTAAACTTCTTACTGTCATTGCCAGTAAGTATAAGAAATGGAGAAAGTGTGTAAAAGAAGTGAATACAATTCTGAAAGCATACATTCTATTCTTTACGGTTATTAAAAAACTGGCTTTTGTTTCTGTGCGTTTTATAGGAAACACATACATAAGAAATATGAAAACAGCACTGTCTTTCTCACAAACCTTTTTCACAAAAGAATGTCCCTTTTGAGAAGGCCACTATAGTTATGTGGCACTAGAGAAGAAGGAAGCTTGCAGAAAAGCTCTGAACTGGCAATGCAAGGGACTGTACTTGGTTGGTGGAGAGTTTGTCTTTGGATAAAGAAGGTTGTTGTGCAGAAACAATTATTAAAATTTCAGAGATGGAAATACAGGTGTTTAAGTTGTTACTCCTGGAGCTGTTTGATTATGAGTAAGGAATCTGCCAAAGATGTGTAGGTGGTGTTATCCTCCTTGCACCTATTGAAAGACTGTGCAGGACAATATTTTTGTCTAGCAGCAATTGGTGATGGATGCTCTACAGCTTAAATGCCTTAAGAAGATAAATGTTATCAACACTTGATAAAAATTGAGAAGTATTTTTAATACATTTTGATTCACTTTAATGCCATTGATTTTTATGAATGTTTGTTATTAATACAGCTGCATTATCTACCTCTGCTTTGATTGCAGCATAATATAATGAAATGCGTAATTTTTGGTGCTAGAGACTTTGACCAATAATTCTGCTGGCTGCAGTGTTTTTCAGCTGAAAGATCAAAATCAAATTTCTGCCTCTTGCAAAGTGGCTTACAGACTGCAGGGCTCCTGTTCTGAGAGTTGCAGGTTGTCACCTTGACATCACACAGATCCCAAACCAGCAAACCAACCAAGAGGTGTAGCATTTCTTATTTAGAGCAAGAGTTCCCCCAGTAGTACTCTGGAGAAATCCACTGCAGCTTTTGCTGAGCCTGGTGAGAGGTCAGGAGGACACTCTAAGAAGTGCTTTCACTCTCCAGAGATAATGAAGCTTGGTGTTCTCTAATCTTCCTTTGGGGCTGTGTATTTCCTGAAGTCAACTCATTTATATTTGGCTTCCCTCTTTATTGCCTGAGCCAATCCCTCAGTCCTCCAAGCCCTGTCCATCTGTGAAGCTGAGAGTCTGACTGTGTCACAGTGAAAATGCTTGGGTCTGGAAGGATGCATATTTTTTCTTTCTTGCCAGCTGTGATCTCAGTCTTCAGTTTGGGGATGCACTTCAGGGGCACCTGTGTACACAATGCCAGTGCCACTGCTGAAGCAGAAGTCTGGCAATAGTGTGGGGTTGGCTGGGTGGGAGTTGGGGACAAATAGCAGAATGACAGGATCTTTGAAAGTGTGCAGTGATGCCTTGTGGTGGGGAAATGTGAATGTGAGACACCTTTCTTTATTTAGAGAAACATTTGCTTTGGAGTCTTCTTCTGCTGCATCCAAGAAAACACATGTTGGCAGCTTCCCAAACTCTAACTTCCCTTCTTAACTGGTTTGTGAGGAATGTTTTGGGTTCATTCCCAAGAGTTCACCATATATATATATATATTTCATAAACAGTGTCTTTATACTTGGAAAGGTTTGGGTGCTTTTCGCCTTTCTTGACACTTCAAATATTAAACTCGGCTGTCATCTGAGTGGAAGCATCGTGGGGAAGTACTTCTTGCCAAATCACTGACAAACTGGGCGACTTCAGTCATGCTTCTTTTACTTAGGACTTGGAGCTAGTAAATCTTAATTGGGCTGGCTTGATGTCTTCATACTCTCTGAGGGTAGTAAGATTTTCCTCACTATACAAATAAAAAGGACCAGAGAGCCTTTTGACATCCTTACATCTGCAACAGACTTCAATAATTGTAAATAGCATCTTGTGTGTCAATAAGGATGTGCAAACCTGCTCACAGCTTCCTCTCCTGAGGGCACTTCCACTTAGGTGAATGTTCTGCTTACAGTCCCAAACTTTTAAGGAAGTAAAACTTCAATTCTGTAGTGTGAGAAGAGATACAGGACATAAAATTTCTTAAAAACCTTTGGTGTTTGGATCAAACTTCTCTATCCACTCCTCCTTCGGACAAACCTTAATCTTGGCTTCTAGACTGTTTTTTTGTTGTTGTTGTTGTTTGGTATGCTGATGTGAACATTGGTATGAATTCTGTAGTGTTTGACAAACTAGAGAACATCTGATGATGACCAAGATCACAGAATAAAAGCTTTACCACTCACCACTTGAAATACTTGTTTCTTTCAGAGTTACGAATCAGTTAGATTCTTTTATGTTTGCCTCACCTTCCTTACAGCAGCCGTGTAAGGAGGGGAAGCCATATAGCTGGACCAGGGCGAGTCTGGGAGAGGAAGTGAACCTAGCTAAGGAGGTGCAGGAAATTCGAATCTTTCATTCTTTCCAAATCAAAGCCGGCCCTGCATTTTTTCCGTTTTTTTTTTTCCCTGTTCATTTGTGAGGCATTCTGAATCAGTGCCGATGAGTAAGGTAAGAAACACCTAGTGAGATTGATTAATTTCCCATCCTTTAAAATGTGGGAATGAACAACCCAACCCACCAGAAAACTAAATATTGATGCTGTCAGTGGCATGATAATTGGTCTCTGCTTTCATCTCCAAACAAACCCTTGCTTGGATTCTATTATTCATTCAAAGTGGAAAAAGATTATTAATGCAGTGTTCTTTAATTTATTTTTTTCTTTTGTGTGTGTGTGAGAGAGAACAGGAGAGCAATAATACAATAAATATATTGGCTAAGAGAAAACATTTGCAAGAGATCCCTGCCCATTTTTTTTAATCTTCTCTTATCATGAAGAATGTGAGCTGTGATAAATTGTTCTGCTAATCAAACAGCACTGAAAGGTTAGGTCATTGGAAGTCTTTAGTCATTTTGTGCTTTTCAAGAGTGAATTTGTTAAAATTATGCTGAATACCCACTTAAAGCCTGGGCTGAAAACCCTACCTGTGTTTTATAACTCTGCACTGTCAGAACCCATAATAAGTCAAACATTCTTTCAGAGGTACTCATAAGGGAGAAAAAACCCTGTAAATTTAAGAGTAATTTCAGATTGTAAATGAAAAAGAGAGGCACGACTGTTCATTTGCACCAATCATGCCTTCCTTTCATCTGCTCTGATTAGGCCTGGTGCGGTTTCATCAAACTACTCCATCACTGAGCTGTCACTCCAGTCGTCTGTTGATTGAAAACAATCAGGGCTCTGATGGCACAATTATTCTGACCCTTTAACTAGAGGCTGCTGTGATAATGAAAGGTTGATTATGATAGTTTGTGCCTCTTTCAGTTTGCCAAGAAGGTTAATTTGGGCATCAGACGGATGTTTAATGGGCGCTTGCTGGCTACACTGAGGTAAATGAGAACGTGCAGTCTTCGATATTGCACGGATATAGTTTGGCTGTCAATCATTGTCATTTTGAGTTTGTGCCTCACACTCTGGAAATCACATTTTATTTTTTCCTTGGGATTTAATTTATTCCGTGCCCTGAGGAAGTTCTTTCACTCTGTGACCTTCACAGTAGCTTTCTCTGTCTTTTTTCGCTTCCCTCACATGGAGCCCAAAGGCATAATACATCTAGAGGAACGTTTTTCTTTCATTTTTCACATTAAAAAAAGAAAAAAAAAAGGAAAATTTAAAATCCTTGTTTATCAGCTCACCCTGAACAGAGCAAATGTTTTAATTCTGATTGTAGAATCCAAATGTGCAAATGGAAGCACGCCTGCTTGCTAACGCAGCGCCACACAGGGAGCAGCTTTACGTAGACACACATTTGTAAAACTGACAAACAGGTAATTTAGAAATGTCTCTGTGTAAAGAGGGTGGGGGATGGCACAGCTTTATATTCACAGGCTACACGCATATGCCTTAGCTCACTGCCTTGTAAATGTGGTCTCAGTCACTGTACTGCAACTTTTTGAGTTAGAAAGTCTCTCTTCAGGGTTCAGGGGCAAAAGGCATTTCATTGCTGATTCATAGATTATTAATATTTACTGTGCTCAGATTTAAAGAATCATATGCATAATTTTGTAGTTGTTTGGCTCAAGGTGCAAAAGAAATGCTAATACCTCATAATTTTGATTGTTCCACATGCAGCTCATTAGAGTCTTATTTTTATGCACATTTTAAATTCAAAATAAAAAGAAGAAAAAGATCTCTATCTTTAAAGCGCTCTCGCATCTAGGCTCAAGACACTCATTTTCCATGCTGTCCACAACTGTAAGATAGTACCTGATTGATAAAATTGCAGAGTGAGTCTGGAGGCTGTACTGAGTGGTTACTAACTTCTAAAAATATTCACGTGTAACTCATGGCTTTGAAAAATTGTGTGTGTGTGTTTTGTTGTGTGGTGGGATTTTTTTCCTCAGCAACAATTCTTATATTTTTCTTCCTAAAAGGGTGATACAGACCAATTTAGTTCATTCTACTTAAAATGCTTAAATGAATATCTTAAACCTGCTGGGTTTTGTCCTTCGTAGCTTCTAGAGAGAGAGAGGAGGACTAAGACCCTTTAGAGATCCCTGTTCATTTTAGATTAGGTGAAAGTTCTTCTGTAGTGCTCAGTGGACTTTGTTTCCGAGCTTCAGTAAATGTCCTGGTTTATCCATAGGTTCTGCTCCTGTGCTGGAAATTTGAAGAGCCAGGGTGTTGCTGTCAATTGCCTGCTGAAATGTCATTTTGACACAGGAGGTCCCAGTCTGGACCACCTCTGCTTGCTGAGTTAGATAAAATCCAATAAAAGACAAGATTATGAGCAAGTTTACAGCCAAAATAAAAAGACCAAACAAATATATTCCAAGTTTTGCTTCTTGAAGTTCCCTTGGTGGTGCTTTAAGGTGATGGTTGTAGTAAGTGTGTTTCTTTCACGACTCTTCTTGGCTTCAAAAATCAATAGGATCAGGTCTATAGCACTGTCCAGTATGCTAAGGATACAAAGATATTCATTTGATTTTTTTCTTTTCTGGCCATAAATTTTTGCTTCTGTTACGGAACAGAAGAGCTGTTCAGGTGAGATTTGTAGTTCTTTCTCTTCCCCTCATATGATATCATCATCAGATTGTCATGCACAAATTGGGTTATTTGTGTTGCACATATCAGCTCTCAGTCCAGGAAAATACATCTTTCCGCTTTTGTTTCCATATTAAAAATTTTGTCTTCTCCTAAAGTGAGTATGCTCACTAGGTTATTATAATTAAGATTTCCATTTGTTTTAATAAGACAGTGTGAATTCATTGCTTTAAAATCTTAGAAAATTTGTTTCCTTCTATTTGTTGTTGCTAAAACAAACAAAATGCAAAAAAACAACACTCCAACCCCCTGACTTTTTCTACTGCTGTCACTTTTGGACTTCAGCTCATTTACTAGACACCTTGGGTGATATAAAGTAGCATATTTGCAGTTCATTGGGCTACAACATGAATACATCAACTAAAGAGCAGACCAAGATGACTTTTAATAGAGTTCCTGTAGCCCCTCACACAGAGCCCAGGCTTAGAAAAGTTTTTTCTTCCTTGGAGCTCTGTCAACAGAAACTTTCCCTGATGCTGACTTTGAGTAGTTTCTAGGTGAACCCGAATCTAATAAATATGAGTATGTCAAAGTTTTTGCACTCATGAAGTAGCTTGGCTTTTCTGATTAGGAAACTTGGTGTGATGTCAAGTGAAGGTCTGGCAGGTTTCCCAGCACAATGCCTGGAGAAGGATTGCAGGGAATGCTGAACAGGCGAGGCACAGGCATGATGGGCTCTCTTGCTCCCTGGGATAGCTGGCAGCCCAAAGGACCAGGTAACTACTTCTTGCAGGGTTATCTTCAACAGGAGTGAAATTCCTAGTTCAGCTTTAACCTCCTCTGCCTGTGTGGCCTCTCTGGCCGTGGGATGTGTGTGGTGTGTACACCATTAACAGCAGGGAGGGAAGCACTGCGCTCCAAGCCTGTGTGACTTGGACTGTGGAAGCACTGTGCTGGAAGCGGGAGCAGGTGTTGGAAGTACAATGAAATCGCTATCCAACATGCAGATGTACTTTGATGTGTGCTCCAGCTGTGCCACAACATATTTTTCCATCTCTTTTCTGCTGTTTTGAGAATGCACTCCATTGCTAAATCACATAATGTAACCTTGGAGAAGAAAGAACCTTTGGGTTAAGGCATTAGAATAAGAGAATTAATCTGGTTTGAAAATCCTGTCCTTCGGAGGGTCTACTTTTGTCATTTACTTAGTTTAGAAGATGAATATGGCAAAATATATTATTTATTAAAGTTGATATAGGCACTAGGCTGTAGCTTCCTTTACTCACACACTCATACATTAAAATTAATAGAAAAGAAGCTTCTAGCAGTTTAAACAGAATTTGCCTATATGGCAGTAGGAGTAGGAGTCTTTCCTTATTTTTGTAAATTATTTAGCACTGATACAAATATTTTAAACCTCAAAATTGTGGATGGACTTTTTTTTTTTTTTTGCTTGCTTGTTAGCATTTTAAACACAGCTGTAATTTCAAGTGCTATTGGTATTTCCTTAGAGAAGCCAGAATGTCTTTTCCTTCAGCATCATAAAGTCTATAATGGCTTTGAGTGTATTTTGCCAATACTGTTTATAGTTGCTAATTGTTACTGCCAGAGAAGTGAAAACATAGGCACTATAATCAGTGTATAGATGGGGTGAATTTTGGAGTTTTTGTGTAGGCACCAGGTTTTTAGGTTTAGGTTACAAAACCTGAATAAAGGTGTTAGAAATTGTGTTGCTTTGCTAAATATACAGATGTTTTTTGGTCTTGTACATGGACGTTTCTGTCTGCCATATGTTGATGAGAGTTAGAGGAAAGTTAGAGCTGTGTTAATGTCCACCAATGACTACTTCTACTATAATGAAAGACTTGTTTGGGAATTCAGTTTTCTTTCTTTTGAACTTTTTCAGCCTTCCAATAGCTGCCAAACCATCCAGGGACTAGAATATCACCCATACCCAATTTTCTTCTATGCCTCCATAGTGTGAGACACCATGTTCTGCTAGAGAACACAGTAACAGTGTGATGCAAAACCAATGTAGAAGTCTAAGGCTCAGTCTGTGAGTGTTCCTGAAACCAGATTACCTGTCCCATAGCCTTATGTCACAATTTAGAAGTTCATCCTGTATTTTCTAAACAGACATCGAGATACCTACATTTGTAGGTTAAATTCCTAGCATTTACTTTTAAGTAGAGAGCCTAAATGAATTTTAAAATGGAGTAACACAAATAGCAAGACAAGGAGATAAAAACATTATAGCTTTTAGCTCTTATGGCCCTTTTTCTGCCTTGGAATGTCACAGATTAGGTGTGGGTCACACAGTAGCATGAGTTGATTTGGAGAGGAACTCCTGAATTGTGATTCACAGATCTTCACAGTTGCTTCGTAAGACTCAGTAAAGCTTCTCTGCATTCTGTCAAGTGCTCACAGACCGTCCAGGTGGTGTGCAGGGTTCTTAGCCCTGCTTTCTAAACTCATGCAGTAAAATGCAGTCTTCTGATCTCAGCCATGGAGTCGGGTAAGAGCCAGTAGCGACCTACACAAGAGACAGCCTGGAATTCACCTTCTCCTCCCTATTGCTGTTGCAGCTGCTTGGCAGAGGGGAAAGGTAGAAGTAGCATAGGCTAAAGGTACCTCAAGGAGCAGCATGGAGAGAATCCCAAGCAGGTTGCAATAAACATAATTTGGAAAGATTCAAAGGTTTACATAAAAAAGATGCAGGACAGATGAGCGAGGATAAAAGAGTGTGGAAGGGATAGAGAAGGCTTTGGTTCAAGACCCGGAATAGACTGTACATTTCATGAGTGCCAACAGAGTGTTTGTATCCCTTTGCAGCCATTGCTGTAGTGGTTTAGAAATTCTGTGACTTTAGTGAAAAGTTAAACATTATTGGTTTCAGTGAAACATTTTTTACAACTCCAGTACTATTCTCAGCGCAGACCTAACTCAGTATGAACCAAGCTGCATATGCCAAACTTCCTACAGCAGAGAAAGTGTATTGTAATGGAGATGTCCATGCCTTCTGTGCAGATCATCACACATCCCATATCCAGAAATGAAAGCAGGTACAATGTCTTTGGCGTTACAAATGTACGTGGTGTTGCTTGTGTGTTTATACAGTATTTATTGGGGGACCAAAGGGAGGACAATAAAGGAAAGCAGATGGATGAAGTTCTAAGATATTAATAAGGCATTAATATTAAACTTCCTCCAAAAGTCCTGTGGTTACGAAGTCCTAGTTTACATTAGTGCCTGTCTTTTACAGTCTATAATGTCTGTCATTGTAGCCCAAGTGATACCTCTGTGATGCCATTTTAGATGCGAGCAAAGGCATGAACTTACGGTCCCAAAAGTAACCAGTCTGTTATCTGTTCTTATCTGACTGATAAGAACTCAGTTTTTGTAAATTCTTCTATCTCAGTATAGCAACCCACAAATCATTCAGTTGATATATATGCTGAAGACAGCCTGAATTTCTCTTCAATTTCAAGTGCCTGAATGATGAGAGCTAAGTGCCTTTCAGGAATCATTCACATGGCCAAAGACATGGAATAGGGAATTGCCTAATACAACTCCGTAGGAGACACCTGACACATGGGTTTGGTGGACTTAGAATACCTGACTATAAAACTTAGTGACTTGAAGTCCATAAATATTTCCAAATGTATTTGATTAATGCCTTTTTTACTAGCAATTCAAAATACATATAGCTAATGCACACATTTGAAACTCAATACAGCATTTAACTGACTGAACTACTGTTGCATTTTTGATGCCCTTCAATGATTCTTTGTTTCACAGGGGATCACAATGAAGAAAAAGTGTTTCAAATTAATCTTATAAGAAGGTGGTTTTGGTTTGTTATCTTCCATATCTGACAGAATATAGAAGCAGTAATAAATTTAATACATCTTATATGGAAGCTATGAATAAGAGAAGCTTTTATTTTCAGCTCCTTTATGTGACATTCCCAACAACAGTACAGGGAAGTAGGATTTAACTGGAAATTTTTTTACCATGCAGCTTCTTGAAAACATCTACTCCACAAGTTCTGTGTCAGAATGATTTGAAGTATCAAGCAGAGTTTGTCATTTGTCCTTATCCAGAAATAGTCCATGTCTATGATAATAACTTGGATGAAAGAATAATAAAGGATTTATGTTTTCAGAAAATCAGAAGGTGAAATGGTTTTCAAGCACTTTTGAAAGTACAATTAGGATTGAAAATTATCTTGACTGGAGCAGTGGTCTGAAGTAATAATAGAGAGTTTCGTAATGACAGACAAAGCATGACATTCTGCAGAAAAAAAGACCCTAAACAAACAAACAAAAAAACCAACCATAAAAAAAAGAGGTGGGAATAGTACTCAGTCATAAGCTTAAACATGGATCAGCAACATCATGGTGCACTGACAGTGTTAGGTGGTGATGTACAAGCAAGAATGGCATAGATTGTTACAATCAAAGGGTTCTTCCAACTTACTCACTACTGCTGCAGCTGTTAGAGGAAAATTATGTCCAGTTTTCCACAGCAAACGTTAAAGATTCCAATAACAAAGAAGTGTAAGACAGGCAACAGGGATTTAGAAAATATAATCTGAGATGCATTGAGATACTTTTTTCTTTCACTGAAAAGGAACCTCTCACCAATATTAAAATGCATCTGTGGAGGTGGAGAGGAAAAAGAAGGTAGCAAAATGCTTTTCATCATGTATGAATGAACTGGATGAACCAGTTTCAAGGATTGCTCTGGAATATAAACCCAAAGGTGCAAAATGGGGTGATGAGTTTAAGGGTTTAGAGCTTTTGCATATGTAAGAAGAAAGTCTGTCTGGGAGGATATCAGAGCATGGTTTTGATTTTCCTGAGGAAGTTTTGGGATCTTCGTTACTGAATGTTTTCAAGCAAAACTTACACATCCATTCTTGAAATGGTTTAGGCCCTTCCTAGCTTCTTTTTAGGACCGGTTGGATCCAATGAGCTTTATGTGATTTGAATGCAATGTTTAATTTTGAATGTCGATACAACAGTTTTAGAGTTTTCCTTCTTGCTTTCTGTCTGCCCCAAACTAGCAGAGCCTCCTCTGTGCTGATCTCTTCTCTGACTTAATTTTTTTGTCCCCTTACACCTTTCTCCCCTTTATGAATAAAATAAATGAGGAAGAAAAAGGATTCAGTATATATTGTGTTATATTTCTTCAATATTTTGTCATAAATAGGATGAAATAGGAAGGGCAGAAAAGGCTTTTTTTTCTAATTTTCTGACGTTAGTTCTCTTTCTAGTGTACCTATGGTATCCAGTGATCCCATAACCCCTACATTTATATTAGTTTTCCAGCAGCTTGATTCAGGGATAGGATGGTCTCCAGCAACACTAACAGATTGCACGAGAGTATTGCATACCAGCTGATAATGCTGTGGAAATTGTTTAGGGGGAGCTGGTGCAATACAGTGCTTTTGTGTATACAATCTAGGGTAGAGTTTTAATAGGTATCTTTTTATGTGGACTAACAGGCTTTCATAGCTGCTTTTTAGATGCTTAGATACCATGACTGGGGCAAGTATATATCTGCTCTTGGAATGCAAGCAGCTTTCAAAAGACCAAATTTTGGCAGAACTGTACAGCTATAACGCTTGTTTTTCCCTTCCTTCCCCCTGCTTTTAGCTGGCTGTGAGGTGGTTGGAACACAACTGCCGCTACCAGTACCTGGATGAGCTTCTCCAGTACGTGCGCTTCGGCCTTATGGATGTGGATACACTGCATACTGTAGCTCTTACTCATCCCCTTGTCCAAGCCAGTGAAACCGCGACAGCGCTCATCAACGAGGCCTTGGCTTACCACCAGAGCGTCTATGCACAGCCAGTTTGGCAAACCGCAAGGACAAAGCCTCGCTTCCAGTCAGACACCCTTTACATTATTGGTGGGAAAAAGCGAGAAGTCTGTAAGGTGAAGGAACTGCGGTACTTCAATCCTGTAGACCAAGAGAACGTTCATATCGCAGGGATCGCTAACTGGAGCGAGCTGGCGCCTATGCCCGTGGGGAGGAGCCACCACTGTGTTGCTGTCATGGGAGACTTTCTTTTTGTAGCTGGCGGAGAGGCAGAGCACTCCACGGGGCGCACATGCGCCGTGAGAACTGTGTGCCGGTACGACCCCCGCACTAACTCCTGGGCGGAGATAGCTCCCATGAAGAACTGCCGGGAACACTTTGTGCTGGGAGCCGTGGACGAGTACCTCTATGCCGTAGGGGGCAGGAATGAATTGCGTCAGGTGTTGCCCACCGTTGAGCGCTACTGCCCCAAGAAGAACAAGTGGACCTTTGTACAGTCCTTCGATCGGTCGCTCTCGTGCCATGCGGGATATGTGGTGGATGGTCTTCTTTGGATATCAGGTAGAAAACGTTTCACACAGTTTGAGGTACTAATAAAATACCAGAATACTGTCTTGAATTGAAGTAATCAATCTTATTTGATTTATATGTCGTAATAACTTTCTCTTAGGAGAGGACAAAGAACTGAAGCCTCATTAGAAGTATAGGAGCATAATGTACCTTATACATTGCACTCTCCGTGTTTCAGAGCTGCTGATATCATATGGGCTATCTCCAGTTGCCAGTCATAAGTCACGGTGAACTGGAATAATAATGCATTTTTGGACAAATTTCCAATCATAAATTCTGTCTGCTCCCTAAAAACAAACAAAAAAAGACATTGTTTCTGTAGTATGATCTGGTACTTTTGACAGTAATAGGACCCAAGGGAATGGCTTAAAGCTGTGTCAGGGGAGGGTTAGGCTTGATATCGGGAAATTGTTCTTCCCCCAGAGGGTGGTTGGGCTCTGGAACAGGCTCCCCAGTGAGGTGGTCACAACACCAGCCTGACAGAGTTCGAGAAGTTTTTGGACAATGCTTTTAGGCAGATGGTGTTATTCCTGAGCCTGTACAGGGCCTGGAGTTGGACTTTGATGATCCTTCTGAGTCCCTTCCAACTCACAATATTCTATAATTCTATGATTCATTTATTCCTGGTGATGAAAAGGAAAATTAGGCGTTTGTTAACTTGTGTTGTTCTAGGGCTTGAAGGCAGATGTATGATTTGCTCCCACTTGCTCTTCAGGATGTTTGAACAGGCCAAGATGACTTTTCTTAGAAATCATCCGTGGCTCTGTCCATAACAAATGCACAAGACTGTCTGGATACAATCACAACTGTATGGCACAGATAGATAAATGTATGGATCCTATAATCCTAAAATAACATATCATTTGCAACTGAGTCTTTAGTTGTTATGTTCCATTGGTGTGGGTGGGAGGACTTAGTTTCCTCTGTCTTTGTAGTGACTTTTCTGGTATTAGTTATTTTGGAATACAGTTGATGCTGTCTACAGAAGATTTGACAGAAAATTACTAAGTGTGCCACAGAAGGTTATGTAGTTATAATATTTATTAAGGAAGCTAATAAGTAAATGAGGCCAGCCCTTGAGGTAAATGTTCAGTGATTGGCATCTTCACCATAGATACCCTCTGGGGATTTTAATATGGTCTGGAATGCCTCTGGTGAAAAGATGGAATATGAATGGAAGATTAATTTAGCTTTTTAGGCCTTTGCTGTGCTTGTCCAAGTGTGTTGTTTAGGTTAGCAGATGTACCTTTCTGTCCCTATGGATTAAGTGCCTCATGGGAATGGATTCCAAAGCATTGGCAAGGGAATTAGCAGGTATCTATTTTAATACATGTACACTAAAGTCATGAATGATGACTTTGGAATTAAAATCAGGACAGAACACAGAAAATCACCAAGATCCTGGCAGGTACTTTGGGTCACTTTCTTTAGTGACCATCATTGAAGGAGTCTTGCAGAGTTTGTGTTGTGTGAATCCTTAGCTGAGACCCAGGTACAGTACAGGAGCAAGATTTCTGCTGTAGGCTACCAGCGTGGGTGTATTCAGGGCATTATCCTGTTTATTCACTGCCTTTTCTATTTTATTAGTGGAGAGGGATGTGTGTCTGTGGTGGGCACTTCAAATACATGGATGTTACTACTGCTCTGTCTTGATTGCTGTTTTTTTTTCCTGTTTGTGGTTTACATTTGTCTTCAGTATTTATGAAGAATAGGACTTTTTAGAAAATGGTGTTAAGCATTCTCATATAAAATCATTGAATATGCACTAGAAATCCATCAGTGTGTTCTTTCCTATAGTAAATGAAAAAAGTAATTTTTTTGTCTTAATTTCATTTTAACAAACCCAAAGCAACAAAACAAGATAATTGAAACTCAAGAAAGAATTTGATAGCAATTTTTAAGTCAAACATGGGGCTGATTTAAGATTAAGTTTAATCTTTCCAGATTTGCTAGGAAAGAGGAAAATATCCTGAGGATTAATTCATGTGCTTAGTTTTGTAGGTGAAATGCATGCATGCCTGTGTGTTTTAAATTCCACTTGTGTTTATAAAATGATGCAGTGTGATATTGTGTTCAAGGATACGCCCCTAATAGAGCTGTGGAATCAGGGGAAGAGGTAAGTGGAAGCCTACTAGACGAATTCTTTAAAACTGGGCAAAACAACAAAAAATATTTATCAGTATTGTTGCATTTATACTTGAAAATACTACCGACAGTGGAATAAGGTAGTCAGAGCTTTTCAGTTGTGTTTTGATAGGTTCTGAGAAAATGCTTAGAAGTTTTGAGTTGCTGAGTTCTGACAGGTTATTATGAAGTACAAGAGCATACTTACCACACCACACTCCAGTAGGTATTGATCTGAATTTTGTACTCGCAGACTGAAACCTGATTGCTTATTGAATAGAGTTATTTTAAAAATAAAAGTAGATGGATATGTAATAACTATAGCTAGCTTTCTATTATTAATTAATTGCTTAGGACTAGAATGTCACTCATGGTGCATTCAGGGGCAGGAGAATAGTAGAGTTTTATTGTATCGTAGTCACTGCTGGAAAATCCACTGTTCATCGCTGACTATAAGATGTTAGCATAAAAGTAATAAGTAATACAGGAGGGAACCTAATTCTGAAGTATGTGGCCTAAAATTAAGTAATAAAAAAATTAGTCTTAGTTAGAAATGTTCTGAGCTGTATCCCTGCTGCTTTTTCTGGGAAATACAGGTCATCAGCAAAGAGCTCTCAAAGTCAGTCTCCTACTACCAGCTGGCAAGGGAACCATGGAAATGTGCCCAGTTTTTAGTGAGGGAATAAATTAAATAATGATAATGTAAGTTTCTAGCCCTTCTATGTGTGGAGAGAGTCATCAAAGCTTGATCTGCACACTGACCATTTACTCACTCAGTGCCTCTGCTATAGCCCCATGCCCTCTTAAAGGCTTTGCTGATCAAGACTAGACTTAAGGGATTTCTGTTATTATTGGGATTCATTTTCAGCTTTGCTTTCCTGCTCCTTTAGGACAAATATGACAAGAAGTCAAAAATAATAGAGAATAAAATCATGGCAAAGGCAGCGGGAAAGGAAAATGGACAAAACAAAATGCTGTATGAGTGTACACACTGGCAACAGGAGGTGGGTGTGTGGTGTTCAGGTGACAGAGGGACTCCTAAGCTGCTACCACACCTTTGTGGGTTTTTAATCTGACAGAAGAAGATTAAAAGAAGGAACCTTTTGCACACTGGAACTAATCAGACCCTCTGCTCAACACGAGTGGGTTCGGCCCTTGAGTTTTCTGAGCTCCATGTTTTTATATTCATGTCATTATTGTTTTTACCCCACAGTGTTCATTTTGTTTTCTTATTTAAAAAAAAATATGAGAGTTTATTAAAATAATGTTCTGGTTTTGACTGGGATAGAGTTCAGTTTCCCTATAGCAGCTAGNTCAGCATATAAAGCTGGGGGGAAGAAGGAGGAAATGGAGGATGTTCATAGTGCTGATGTTTGACTTCCCAAATCATGACTGTGCTTGATGGATCCCATCTCTCCTGGAGATGCCTGAACATCTGCCTGCTCATAGGAACCAGTGAATTAATTCCAGGTTTTGCTTTGCTTGTGTGTGTGGCTTTTGCTTTACCTGTTAAACTCGCTTTATCCCAACCCATGAATTTTCTCAGTTTTACTTTTCCAGTTCTCTCCCTTGTCTCATGGTGGGAGAGTGAATGAGTGGCTGTGTGAGGCTGAGTTGCTGACTGGGGTTAAACCACAACAAATAAGTTCTCTGTACCGACATTGCATGGGGCAGGTGGTTTGGAAATTTTATAGAAAGGTGATTCTTCTAGGTCTCAGTTAACATCTGATGCCATGACCAATTTCACAAACGAATTGCATGCCACAATGCTTGAAAAGTGAAGTATTTCAGTGAAAGAAAAACAAAGTACACTAAACACTTTGGAGTTCAACATTACTAACAATCACTACCTATAAAAGCAGGGAAATATTTTCCATAAGAGCAAGGACTTGAACTATGCCCATTTCCCTGCATCCTCTGTGGAGTGCACATGCAAATCTGGAGACCTCCTTTTCTATACATGTTAACCTTCCTCCACGGTATAGGTGTAGTGCCCCGGAGGACAGCGAGGGCAGGGAACCTCTTCTAGGCACTCCAGCTCTGGGCCATTCCTGCACCTGCCTCTTGGGATAATCACACTTCCCCTTGCCTTAGGTGCTCAAGAGATTAGCACATGAAAAGTCTTGTTTAAGACAAAGTGTTACACTGTTGTTTTGCAGAGGCCTGAGTTGTCTGACCTTAAGTGTGTCAGCTAAAATAACATCTTGACATGCGCATAGATACTCAGCTTGGGGGAAGGGGGTAAACAAGCCAACCCTGTGCAGTTGATTTGTAGTTATTGTGGGAGATTTTTTTTTTTTCAAAGTTCAAGATTCTTTTTGGTTTTTTAACTGTTGTTTTTTTCCCTAATGGTGGCGATTTTTACTAAGGGAATGATTGTGATAACATAGCTTGAAGAATTATTCTGAGTTTGCAAGTGATTTGGGAAGAAAAGTATGACCTAGCTATCAGTATGCTGTTGTGAAGTAAAGACTTTTTTCTCAGTAAATGTCTATAAAATTCTTTTATGAAAAATAGATCTGGAATAATAGGAGTTTACAGAATCTTATCAAATCAAGTTTTATGGTGTGGCTGGCACAGGATTTACTGGGAGTGGGAGGTTAACAAGTACATAAAAATTGCCTTAGTGGCCCAGTCTTACTCTGTATATGTTCCATATATACGGAGACTTTATTTTTACTGTATTGGAATGAATGATCTCACACCTTTCAGTGAAGGACATTATTGGTTTGATGGCATTGGTTCTCCTCAGGTTGAATGTGAACATCCAGCTTTAATGATTTAAACAAACCTCGGGCTTGTGCCCCTCTTGTTTGTGGCTCGATTGCATCTGGAGCCTAAGAGCATTAATCTGAGCTGCTGTTGGCCTCTTCCAGGGGACTCCTTATTTTGGGAGTGAGCTCAGCTGTGCTCACCGCACCTGGGCTGGCTGCAGTCACAGGCAGCAGATTTGCGTGTTGAGGAAGAATTATCTTGTGTTTAACACACAGACACCTAAGAGAGGAGAGATTTCTGTTTTAAAATAGCAGAGCACCTTAGGGTACGTGTCATGGGTTGCTATATATTCCCAGGATTTGTGGAAGGAGCACACATGGGATCTCTTTGCCAACACGTAGTTTTACACGTCTCCCCGTGAGCTCGGATTCCTGCGCACAGCCGAGCGCTTGGGGACTTGGGATAATTTCTGGGGGATTTGGATTGGATTAGAATTCTCAAGTCATATGGGGGCCTTGCTAGGGCATGTTATAAATATGGCTTATAAATTGTCATTTAGGAAAATGTTGAATCTGCTGCCTCCTACCCATCTCTTTTTAGAAGTGTGTCTCTTGAAGGTGCTTCTCCATGCAGTTTGTGGAGTTTTTGTGGGACTCTAACAACCCAAAATATTTCCCAAGTCTGGGAAAGGGATTGACAAGGTGTGTTTGGGAGTCCTCAAGCGATTTCCCCATGGAGAGGAGCACTGTTGCATGAGTTGGAAATGCACAGGTCTTGGAGGGCTTAAAAAACAGTATTTACAGAGAGTGAGGGACAGTTACTGTGGCAGTGTAAAAACACTGTAAGCCCATGGGTGGATGGATGGCCTTTCCATGAGGGTGTGCTCCTGTCTGTGAGACAGTCTTATCTTGAGGGTGCTCCCAGGAACAGGAGTCCTCAAAGAAAACTGCTCATGTTAAAGTGGTGTAATCATCATTCTGTTTATAAAAACAGCAAATGCTGACCAAACTGTACATTTTCTGTAAGCCAGAGTTTTTTTTTTCTCTTTCTCTAGCTGTTGGGTTACTACCACATTAGCTGTTATTGCTTGGCATCAAATTTAATAGCATAGTTTGTGTTTTTAAATACTTTCATTATGATGCCTCTGTATCCTCTCCTTTCCTCATAGAAAACACAGCAGAGAAGTTTAAGAAATTCTCTCAGAATTACCCCATTTCTTTTCTGAGAAAGTATGTATTATTTTTGGTACCATTTACTCTTTTTTCCCTTCTTTTCTTATTTTTAAGAGACATATTGCTGCTCTTTCGCCCTTTCCCAGCTGTCTGGAGTATTTTTAAAAAAATAGTTCAAGAGGGCACTGCAGACGTGTTAAATCTGAATTTTGGCAGAAAATTTTAAACTTTTTGCTATAGCACTTCAAAGTTAGAAGGAGCTAGAGTTTGAAAATTGATGCAGATATAAGATGGCATATTTAATGACAGATGTATCTATAGAAACCTGTTAAGATGCAGATTATCCCCCTGGGGAGGGGAGATCAAAACTGCCAATCTATAAAATATACTTGTTAGGGAAAGGCATGGAATCTATCTCTGCGAGCACTTTGATTGCAGGGGACAGTGTAGCAGCATGTGGCATCATAACCTAAGAGCAGACAAATCAGCTTGATGACTTTCAAAGCCAAGAATACTGCTGGAGGCAAGGGTACTCCAGTCTAGAAGAAATTAAAACATATAGAGACTGTTATTAATTCCAGATCTATTTTTGTGTAGTCAAATCTGTATGCAAATCCTTAGCATCTCATTTTGGCAGATTAATCTAAAAGTGAAGAGCGGTATGTGAAGGGAATGTAATGATAAAACACCAGAGATGAGCAATATTGCAGGGGAAAATATGTAAGCTGTGTACTTGATGGGGGGGGCTCTTTGTGAAGAGAAGCAAATAATTTTGCTTATTTGCTTATTTTATTATTTTGCAAGGAAACAACACTCTTCTTTCTCTTCTTCCTTCACATCTTTCCCCCCAAATTGAGGTGGCCTTTCAGAATGGAAATGTACGACCCAGCATTGTGTTTCGAATCTGTCTCCTGTAGTTTAACATTTTGGAGCCAATAATCCAAGTAACTATGGGGTTTTTTTTTCAATATACTAATCTGATGTCTCATTTTAGACATTATGCTGGGAGTGAAAGTAACTGTATGTAAAAAAAAAAAAAATCAAATTACAAAAGAGATATTAGAAAAGAATTTTTTGTGTGCGTGGCTGATGACCACTAGGAATGCAAAGCCTGCACAGGAGTGTAGAGGCAAATTAAAGATTGTGAGATCACACACAGGAGCAGCCATTGCTTTCCAATGCCTGTTCTTGTGTGTGCAGTTCACATGTGCTGTGATGGGCAGGGTGTGGCATAGTGTGATGGAAGCAGTTTGGAAAGTCTCCATCTCATCCCCGGCTCTCTCAGTTCTCTGAGCCGGGAGTTGGTGCTGCCCTCCCTGGGTAGGTGCCCGGTACAGGCTGGTGCTTGCAGAGATGCAACCAGGTAACAGCATAATTTCTCCCTGCTGCTGCAGCTGAAGAAAAAACTCTAAAATAGAGGCATCTGTAGTTCCTGCTATCAATTCTTGGCCCCACTCAAGGTATTTGGAGTGATCAGAGAGTACTTCTGTGTCTCAGCCCAGTAGGAGGAGATCAGCAGGTAAAACCTTGGTGCCGAGTTTTCTACGTTTGCTCCATGTACCCTTCACATTTTTTGCTTTGGACTAGGTTTGTTCTGGTTCTCTGGCTCAAATGTCCCCAGTACTCAGATGGTACTAAGCCAGAAGACCAGTTATTATTTAGCACCCTAATGCTGCCATTAGGAACTGGAGCACAACTGGTACACATCTGGAGCAGAGCTTCTGGTTTAACTCGAATGCACGCCAGTCCCAACCTACAGCCTAAAATGACATGGGGGAAGTGGCAGAGTTGCTTCAAAGACACGGTATGGCTCTGAACCAAAATGCCCTTGGTGTAGCTGGAGGCTGGCAAAATGAGGATCCCCCAGCACAGAGCCTGGGGATAAAAGGGAAAAAACCAGCCCAGCAGCCTTAGGGGACTGGGCCATAGCTCAGCCAGCAGCTATGTAAGTCAATAAAAGGGAAAAAAACAGCCCAGCAGCCTTAGTGGACTGGGCCATAGCTCAGCCAGCAGCTATGTAAGTCACTGTGCTGCCGTCCCGGCTGACACAGGGTGTGCCCTCACAAAAAGGGAAGTGTCAACAAAATTAAATGAAATACGATGAAAATCCTTGCTCTCATTGCTGTGGATTTTGTCCACTATTGGCACATGCCATTAAAACTGTAATATAAATAGTTTGTCTGTCAGTATGAGTGTCACTGGTGTGTGGCTACTGTCATGCCCTAGTTCTTTCCAGACCTCCTGGCAGCATGAAGGTTCTGTGCAGCTTGCAGGTGTTATTTCTGATTCCATCTTCCCATGGCCCCAGTGTGGTGACAGAGGGGGACTGGGAACTCTGGCAATGCTGCAGTGACCCCAGAAGGCTTGAGCACACTCAAGCACATACTAGCACACGTGAGATAACACACTGAAGAAGTTTTCCATATTTACTTAGTGAAATTTGCCATTGAAAGCAAAGTGAGAAGAGGATGAGGGCATTAAATGTCTCTTTACAGTGTTGAGGTAAATAGCTGGTTTGCAGCATCAGCTTGGGTCAGACTCTGTTCTGAGCTTTTCTGAGGTGCTTTACACACCATGCTTTCCTGACCATTGTTGAAAAGCATATGGTAGTGATGTTTCTGGTCACTGTGGAGGAACCTTCCAACCTCAGGTTACAATTAAACCAGGAGATGTTCTCTCTGTAATACGAACTAAGTACAGAATTTCCTTCAAATATGTAGGTGAGCACAGTTGCACAGGTTTGCACTATGCTTTCTAGATGGCAGGGGTATCCCCTGTCATGCTCCTGGTGAGGCAGAGCTTCTCCTTCTCTCTGACCTCTTCCTTCTCTGTGATGCAAGCCCACTTCCTCCTCTTTTAAACCGTGTCACATGTATATTCCTTGGAACAGGAATGGGTTTTATCTTTGTGTCTTGATGAAGGCTGAATGCACACTTACTTATAAACAGATCGATTTTTATCTAATTTTTGGCCCATAGAATTAGCTCTACAAAGGAAGTGTGTGTGTGGGTGTTTATTGATGCTATTCTGTGTTTCTGTATGTTTGACAAATGGGGCTTTTTCCCCTCGTAACCAGATTAAGAAGTGCAGTGGAATGTAAGCAGAAGTGGTAGTATGTAATGTAATTATTATCTGCAAATTAACTCTAGAATTGGTTATTTTGCTGCACCTGATCTCAGTCCTGACTTTGCTGATATGAAAAAATGTAACCTGTATATACTCTTTTATAGGAGGAGTAACAAATACTGCACAGTATCAAAACAGACTCATGGTCTATGATCCGAAGCAGGTGAGTATCTGTGTTATATATAGGTTTTTTTGCTTCAAACAGGTCTCTTGACAAATGCATACAAGGATTTTGTAAGGCTAAAAGCACTGACCATTCGAGTTAGTGGTGTTTTAAATTGACTTTGTACTGATGTGTGAGTTTAACAGAGTAATGGAGACCCTTGACAACTTATTATGTCTTTAAGCCTGTAGGCATTATAAATATATTAAATACAGAAGTGTGCTTTAAATCCCCTGTATTTATCAGTATTTATTTTGCTTTTTTTTTTTTAATTTTTTTTTTTTTTTTTTTTTTTTTTTTTTTTTGTAATCCAGCAGCCCTGGGCAATGTATACTCAAAGTCAGTGTCCCAAAACCACTGCTTGTCATTGACATTTCTGCTTTGAATTGCATATATGGGCCTTTGTGTTTCCTGCATACTTTGAGAACTGTACTACCTGGCCGTGACTTACTCTGCTGACTGCAAGGGTGCCTATCATTTCATTACCCAAGCACCTAAAATATCTTTTAGGGATTATTTCATACATTATGTATGTGTTTTGATTAGGTTAACACAGCTCAGTTTCCATTTCAGAGGGTTAGGGCATGGTTATGCCCTCTTGCTTGTATTAGGAATTAAAAGTCCTAAGCTTGCAATCAGAGTTGCATAGCCTGATTTACACCCACATGGAGGAGTATTGACTTTTCTGATTGTAGGACAGGGGCTTTGATTGCTGTATTTGGAACAAAATTGTGCTAGGAGATACTTCTGTGTGGTTCCTACTGACTTTTTAAAGCATAGCACACACAGGGCCTGAAGCAGAAAGCAGGAGATGATGGACCTGCCTCGTTCTTTTTGAGGTGCAGTTTTATCATTGACTGTACAAATGCTGACTGTCCTAAATCCAAAGTAGCAATTACAGGCAGCAATCTTACTTTGCTTGTGAGGGGGACACGTATTTGGATACCGTGTCTCTACTGTACCTTTCACTTTGGTTCTTCACGTGCTGATGTGAACGTTGCCCCCCAGCACGGCGGTGGTGGTGGGGCTGCCTCGCTCACGGCGAGGAGCACGGCCTGGCGCGTGAAGAGTTACAGAGGAATTGTGCACTTGCATTCTTCAAACGAGGTCTGCTCCGTGTTTGTACACACAAGCTCTTTTTAAAAATTCTGCTGGCATATTGTTTACGGTGGGTACTGGAAACCATCACATCTGCTTGCATCTCGCACGGAATCTCAATAGCTCTATCACGGAGCCCCGGCGCCGGCTCCTGCGCGAGGCCTTTGTGGCGAGTCGATAATGCCTGCCATCTGCCACCGAGCACACAGCTACCTGCCAACAAGCCGGCTGGGCTGACCTCTGCTTCCCCACCACTGATTAGTATTCACACACCGGCTTATTAGAAATGACCCCGCCAGGCCCCTCTGTTTCGCTGCCTTTGCGGCGCTTTGAGGCTCACCTGGCAGGCACTGCAGTGGAGGAAGCTAAAGATATAATCAGGGGATGCAGGCAGGCTTTGCAAAGCAGATGGTGTCTATAGTCTGGTGTTAAGAGACTGGACTACTAATGCAAACATTAATGCCTAATATTCAACTATTACACGTTGAAATGTATAGCTATATATTGCAGAGGTTAAAAGGCAGAAGGTTTAGAGGCTCTCGAGTTGCTGCACATGTATCACAAAAAATTTCCTCACAGATTTTTAACTTCCTCCACTTAAATTAATGTTATCTGTTGCCAGGTTGTTTGATTTGGTAGGCACAGCAGGAGCAATTGTTTTCTCAGGTATAAAATACTGTTCTTTAATCCCTTCTCTTCCATGTCTTCTTGCCTCTCCCTTAAACAGGCAAAATTCTCAAATATTGTTAATGAGTAAGAAAAATATGCAGAAGGTTGTAACTTTGTAAGCTCCCACAAATAAAGGGTTAATATTAAACCAAATACATGAATCATTTGAGAAGATTCTTTAGGAAATTATTTTTCCTGTTGCTTCATTCCCCAAGGATAAAATCAAATAACCTTCTGAATAAGGAAAGGTAGAAGAATCTCTCTTCTCTCATAACAGAGCTCATTGGTACAGGTAATTTTAGCACTGTATACAAAGGAGACTAATAGTCTGGTTTAAGGATAATTTGCTACTGAGTTATAAAGAAAAAGAAAGACCTTTGAAACCTGATGAGCAAGACAAAAAAAAAAAACAAAACGAAAAACAACCAACAGAGCAAGAAATAACATTAAATTAATGAACTTAAATGTGAGAACTGTAAACCACATGTTGAAAGTCCAGTGTCCCTGGTCAGTGTTACCACCAACACCTAAGTCTAGCATATGAACAGAACACATGTACGCACTTGTGATTCCTGACCAAGGGTAAGAAGAAACCAGCACTGTGCTGCTGTATAGTGCAGTACCAGTGTAGGTGTGTCTTTGAGCAGTGCTTAGCCAAGCTCTCTCTCTTCCCAGAATAAGTGGTTAAGCCGTAGCCCGATGCTGCAGAGGAGAGTGTATCACTCCATGGCCGCGGTCCAGAGGAAGCTTTACGTGTTAGGTGGGAATGACCTCGACTACAACAACGATCGGATCCTGGTCCGTCACATAGACTCCTACAGCATAGACGCTGACCAGTGGACCCGCTGCAGCTTCAACATGCTGACAGGTGAGCACTGGACAAGAGGGGAACTCACTCATGTTGAACCAAAACATCTTTTCTCTTTAGATGCCTTTAGTATGTGGAACTCCATGACTTCACTACAATTCCTTCAATTTAGGGACCATTGTTAACCAAAAAGACACTTTTCATTATAGTTCTGGCATTCAGTGGTCTACAAAACATTTGTTTTAGCACATTGTACATTAAGTTTTGAAGAAGGTGCAGATAAATTTTATTTAATTAAACAGTCCAGAAGAATTTGTCATAATGTTACCAGTACTTGTTTTTTTAATTCTCCAAAAGCTTGTCCATGGTATTGGTTCAGCTCCCTGTTAGAGTGTACAAGAGACTGATGTGTCTTTACCATGATAACAGCATTTTGCAGTGGTTTCTGCTGGCATCATAGGGCAAAGCTTTCACTGAAGTCTGTTAACTCTTGCTTATTTCTAAATAGTATCTTCTTAATAAATTACCCAAGAAGATGTGTCCTTGTTGGAATTCTGTCAAGTCAGAAGTGAATTGAGCACTTAGTTAACTACAGGATCTGTAAAGTTCTTCTTGACTTACTAGGAAGATCTGTTATAGGTGGACCTTGCAAAGCACTGCAACTCACTGTCCCTGCCATGCAGCCCATCAGAGTTCACCTCTGCCTGATACAGTTCCCAGATGAATTCCAGGGAGAGACACAGAATCATAGAATGGTTTGAGTTGGAAGGGCCCTTAAAGATCATCTAGTTCCAACCCCCCTTCCATGGGCAGGGACACCTCCCACTGAACCAGGTTGCTCAAAGCCCCATGTAACCTGGCCTTGAGCACTTCTTGGGATTGAGCATCCACAGCTTCTCTGGGCAGCCTCACCACCCTCACAGTAAAGACTTTCTTCCTAATACCTAATCTAAACATACTCACATCCAGTTTGAAGCCATTACCCCTTGTCCTGTTGGTACATGCCCTTTTAAAAAGCCCCTCTCCAGCTCTCTGGTATGCTCTCTGCTGGTACTGGAAGGCCACAATTAGGTCATCCTGAAGCCTTCTCTTCTTCAGGTTGAACATACCCCAGTTCTCTCAGCCTTTCATTGTAGGAGAGGTGCTCCATCCCTCCAATCCACTTGGTGGCCTCCTCTGGACTCACTCCAAGAGGTCACTGTCCTTCCTGTACTGAGGTCCCTGGGGACTCAGCACTCCAGGTGGGGTTTCACCAGAGTGGAGTAGACGGGCAGAATCCCCTCCCTGAACCTGCTGGCCGTGCTTCAAGACAGGCATGTGACACATTCTTAGAGTAGCAGCAACAGCAGGGTTGCTTGGTGGTTGCTTTGTTTCCAAGTCAGGCCATCAGAGTACTTGATGAACACTAGGGAGAGAGGCATGGATTAAAAAGGAATCACACATGGTCAAACAGAACTAGTTTTTCACATCTTTTGCTTACCAGTTAATGATTTTATCTGGAGAAACTGACAGCCTTTGAGAAGGATGCCATCTATCTGCAGCTGCAAAACCATGGTACCACAGGCACCCTCCTCATTCTGGAGCTGACCCTGTCCCACTAATTTCTTTGCTGTGAAGCAGCCTCCTCTCCACTGCCTGCACATTGTTTCCACAACCTGCACCTTGAGAAGCCGTCTAAGCCTTTCTTTTTGTCTGTGCAGTAAAAGTGCCTGTTGCACTGTGTAGTGCAGATTTTTTAAGGCTGTATTTTTCCTTCAAGACTTCCGAACTTGTTTGGAGACTGCTGCTATGGGGATGAACTTGGGCAGCAGCTCCTGCGATTTTCACCATACCTGCCTGTACCTGGAGGAGCGGGGCTGAACAGGTGTGGGCAGCACGCGAGGGGCACTCGGTGCCTCAGCCTCTGTAGCTGTTTGTGTTTTCGTGTCTGGTGGCAGCTGAGGGGCAGGTGGGGACCGTGCCTGTCACCTGGGACACACCTGAGGGGGGCAGATGGTCCCCTGCACTGCCACGTTATTGCTCACCTGGGCTATCTCTGGGCACCACAGGGCAGGGCTCCTGCTGAGAGCGAGGAGCTGCCCCCACCCCTCACCTTTGCTCAGACACGCTGGGAATTCTGAAACAGTCAAGTTACTGCCAGGAGTGTTTGCATCCCATTACAGAACTCCAGCATTCGGTATTAAAAGGGTTAATTAAACACTGAAAGTGGTTTCTATTTCCTTCTTTGCTTTAGGTCAAAATGAGTCTGGAGTTGCTGTCCACAATGGTAGAATATATTTAGTTGGTGGCTATTCGATTTGGACAAATGAGCCTTTGGCATGTATCCAGGTGAGTGATTTAGGTTTCTTTTTAAGTCTTTTCCAATAACTTTGCAAGGATAAGTTTTGCACAGTTGTTATTAAAAAAGGAGAATACATGTGAAGTGGAGAGATTAAGGATATTTCTTATGCAGTCACTGAACCTGCATAAACAGAGAGGAAATACTGTAGATATTAAAAGTATTTCCAGATGAGCCAATAGATGCAATTCCTCTAAGATACTCTGATAAACCAGGGTTGAGTTATCTTTCCTTTAGCAAGGGTTGGATAAAATAATGTGTGTATATTCACAGGTTACACAATCAAATTCAAAAGTATGGTTGCAGAAATGGATGATGGGGCTAAGAATTTTTCAGCCCATATTGTCATTTTTCTTTCCTTTCCAAGTTGTGTTCCTGAAGGGCAGCCAGAGTAAACGAGTTGTGCATTGACCAAGTGCAGTCAGCCTGTGACTTGCCCTACTGCTTACTGCTTTAGAGCTTCAATGCAAGTTTTTTGATCCCTGCTCTAGGCAGTAGGTTGTCCAACAAAATCTTCTGCTCTCCCATCTTTTATAAAAGCAGCTCACCTGCAGATCCATGGCTTTCAGGTACTTCAGCACAGAAATCTGAAATTCAGCACAGAAATTCCAGAAATCTGGAATTCTTACCTTTCTGCATGTCTCTAAGTGAAGCAGTTCTGCATCACAGCCATTGCTTTGTGACCAGCTGGGCAGTTACAGACAGAAACTCTTGTTTATGTCTCAGTTTCTGCACTTTTGCTGATAAAAAACATTTTCATTCTCACTTCCAACTTTTTGGATTTTAGAACTCCACCTCCAAACTGTCACATAAGAGTAGAAGTTAGGCTTAGCATAAGAAGGGAGTATATTAGGTTGCTATGCTGCTGGTCATAGAATGAACACTTGGTAGCGTGAATTTGTAAAAAGTAGGTAATGGAAGATAAACAGTTAAAAACATGCTCTGGCCATTAGCATAATTGTGTTTGACCAAGTTGTGTGATACCATACCTAAAAATTAATTGGAAAAAGTCATTCAGGCTGGCTTGGATATAGCTGACATATAATGCTTAGATGGAGTAATAGCACAGTAAAGAGGTAGCAGATGTGTTCCACCAGTTCATAATCAACAGGTACCCTGCAGTATTGCACCTGGGTTTAAATAGGGCTTAGTGACGAGCAAAAACGATCTTGGGATTTTGCTTTCTTAAGTGGACATTTGTCCACATCCCCAGACTGGTCGTGAACTGGCAGCCTGCCTGACAAAGTCCTCACATAAAAGGGAAAAGAAATATAATGAGTGATTTGGCAGAGCTCTGTGTGCTGTCCCTCCTCAGCTGTTGGCAGTGTGCCTGGCTTTAACCAGCAAAACTAGCCCCTTTATCTTGCAGTTGAGGAAAACCGAGGTTGCTCTCTCCTTTGGAAGAAAAAATTCCACTTTTTTTAAACACCTTTATTTACTTCAAGTCAGTCATTTATTTGGCATTCCCATCTTCCCTAGAGCTTCTGTGTCCCCTATATACCACTGAGCTGACAGATGATTTGTGCTCTGTGCTAACAGGGGCCCTTCTATGCAGGGTAGCCCACTTGCACAGCTGCACCTTCTCCTGCCAGGAAGCAGGATCCAATGTCACTCTTCAGTCCCGAGTGCCTGAGCACTCAGGTTTTGGGTTGGGTGATGAGAACAGCAAATGGATCACCAGATCCATAAATAATCTAAAAATTATCTGAAACTACCTTTCCACTGGGATTAATAGTAAATACATGTGGTGGGGGGAAGAAAATTTGTTTCAGCTTTCTTCTGTGATCCCTAAAGTCTTCTATGATGCTTTGACATGCAGGTGCTGGATGTTAGCAAGGAGGGGAAGGAAGAGGTATTCTATGGGCCTACACTCCCCTTCGCTTCCAATGGAATAGCAGCCTGCTTTCTCCCAGCTCCTTACTTCACGTGCCCCAACCTTCAGACTCTGCAAGTGCCTCACCACAGGATCGGCACAATGTGACACACTCCTCGCGCTTCACAGAACCAGAAGTGGCAGGGGAGAACATCAAACCCTGTGCATTGAAGGGTTTTTCTGGGTCAGTGAGAAGAATCAATCCACTTTGGCTGCTGCTTTACCATCACACATTTGTCTTAAATTCGGATCACAGCAGGCAGGAAGGAAGCTACAAAAACGGTTATGTGGTTTCTCTCCTCAGCCTCAGGTGAAGAAGCAGATCCATGAGAGCGTTGGGCATTTCTGCTGGTGGCTACTTGCTACATGTCTACTTCATTTCCTTATGCAACTTTGTCAGGCATTGTGGATGCTCTCAGCTCTTCCTGGGCTGCTGCTCTTTGGAGTCTGCACTTTCAGTTGTTCACCAGTGGCGCTTTCAAAGATGATAAAAAAATCTCTGTGTATGTTGACAAAGATGATATAATACTGTGCTAATTATGCAACTTACTCGATACCTTTGGCAAAAAGAATAACAAATGTGTTGACTTCCAGTTCTGAACTCCATTGTTTACAGTTTCTCATTTAATATTACTTCATTTGAAATTTAAATACTTCAAAACACATTAAAACAAAAATAAAAACCAAACAAGCCCTATAGGATATGAGGAACAGATAAAAATTGTCTCAGCTGAAAGGCAAAGAAAATGAAGCCTCATGGTTAAACTCAACTCTGAACTGATTGTGTTTGTCTGAGTATCTAAAGATTGCTTGGGATGTCATTTACCAAGGTCTACTACCAAATAAATGTTACCTTCTGTCATATGATCAATTCTTCCTGACAGCTGCAGTCGTTTAATGGTGGAGATCTGCCTCCTTACTGTATAATTAAAATGTGCCATTTACTTAATATTTTTAATATCCAGTTTGCAAGGGGTCACCGTATTTACAATTATCAATGAACAGTCTCATTTTGTCCAACATATGGTCCCACAAATCACTGGTCTCCAGAGGCTAAACAGGTGTAGAACAGTGTCAATATTTATTTATTTATTCTTTCAGTTTATATAGTGTCTCCATTCCATTCTCCAGGCATATGCCAGCTCACAGCAGATACTCTAATGTGGTATATTTTGGCTTTGCTTGGCTACCGCAGTCCCTGTCTCTTATCTCTCTGTTTTATTTACATATCGAACAAAAATGTCAATGTTTGTAAATATTAACCAAGCATGTAATTAAATCTTTCTCTATTTCTGATTTATGGATACTCTGCACTTCTCTGCCTTACCTACTGATCAGCTCCCTGCCACTGTGCTGCCTGAGCAGACCTATCACATTCCTGCTGATGCTCCTGCTAATGCCACATGTGGAATGCGCTGTGGCACTAGCCTGCGCCTGCTGGACAGGAACAGGTTTGACTTTGTCCAGTGAGCAGTGCTTTCAAACAAAAAACATCTTTTAGCTTTTAAGGGTCTGGTTACAGGGAGGAAACTTTATTACTGTTTCTTTCTCCTGCTGGGCAGTGTACTGGTGGAACATCACCTTTCCTTTTCCATACTTACCAGATTGGAATGCTTTATGGTTGGTTTGGGGATTTTTACTGAGCTACAGCTGCACGGTATTTGCCTGGCACACTGACTCGAGTTGCTAACACCATCTCCTTCTGTGCACCAAGCACCCCTATGTCCAGGCAGGACTTTTCTCTATGCTGCATGGGATCTGGATAGACTGTACATTAAGACATATTTTAGTTTCTTGTTTTGATTTAGTTGATCTCCTGGAAATCTGCATGCAAGGCACAACCCTCTGATCAGGCCATTTACAGAAATTGTTTTGCTGTGTGGGCTGCAGGGCTCCAGTCCCGCAAGTATTCAAACTTCGACTTAGGTGTGGTTTTCAGGAACACAAACAGAATGTTTGTGTCATTTTCAAGAGTACAGTGGCTAAAATAATCAAAACCTGTGTGAAGGGGTTTTGAGTCTCATCCCGGAGGTACCACACCAGGTGAGTGAGCAGTTTTTGTTTCGGGGGCAGAACTGACACTGCCTGTTTGTAAAGCCCTGGAACTGCACTTCTGGAAAATAGTGCAGAGTATGTTTTCTGTCTCGGCTTCGTTTGGAGGCTTTTATTTCTAGGCCTCATAGTTTACTATGATTCCTAGGCCTCATAGTTCTGTAATTATTCCATAGCTGTAGCTATGGAATAATTACAGAACTACTGCTTCTGGAGAGCAAGGGAAGGGATTAGGATGGATCAGGATGACTTCTGAGCAGCGGCAGAAAATAGCAGCAGTGGCCTGGGTTTGAATAGCAGAGGGGGGCAGCTTCCTTATGCAAAGCAGCATGTGCCTCTTGGTTCGAGGTCTAAAAGGCAAGAAAGTTATTTATCATGTTTGTTCTGTCCCTTAGACACTTTTACTGCTCTGGTTGTTATCAACAATTGTCTGCACACTGAATGGCAGTTTTAAACAGCTGTGCAATTGCATTATATTGGTTAGAGGTACCTCTGCCACAGAGCCTCAGGACAACACATATGCTCCTGTGAGTGTCAGGATTCTGCTCTGGCTCTTAATCATCACGCTCCACTGATTACAGAGGTCTTTCACAGCAACCTCTGAGTCATTTAAGTTTTTGTGTCACACTTTCCTATCTGGGTCTTTCTGCTTTTGTTGTAGGACCTACAGGACAGATGGAGGGTGCTTTGCTGCACCTGAAGTCAGAAAATGCCTCATAGCCCTTGCCAGATGAGCACAACCCAGTTAATTATTGCCAGGTAAGAAAAGGGAGCAGTGCAGGTGCAAGAGCAGAGAAAGAGCACCCTGCTGTGACTGTGAGGTCTCAGCTGGAAGGAGTGAGCATGGGAGAGCAGGGCTGGCTTCACCTGCCACCTGCAGCTGTGCAGTACTCCTGCAAAGGCTGCCTGGTGAGCTGAAGTTTCTGAATCACCATGTCCTCCTTCTGCCATCCTTCAATTGAGTGTCTCTGGCTTCTTAAACAGCCATGGTTGCAGAACCCTGTGCATGACCTCCAGATCCACCTCTGATGTTCTAAATTTTGTACCATTTTGTGCAAACATGCAACTCTGAACCCAACCTTCATCCCTACCCAGCCTACTGGTTTTGGTACATACCTCTGACATGCAGTTTAGCTCAGTTTTTCCACACAGCCTTAAAGCTGTCCAGAACAAGAATATTATTTCCATGCTTGTTGGTTCCGTTGCCAGTCTGATCACCACAGTGAGAGCAGATACCAACACAAGTCATTTATCTAGCTGGGAGTGTGCAAGGTAATGGGACAAGTTACAACCAGTGAGAACTCACTGCTGCTTCAGGGAAAGAGGGGTTCTTACCAGTGAAAAATGCAGCAGCAGTCACTGACTGTCCCGTTTGGAGGAGAGTGCCATTCTGTACCCCAAACTCCTTAGATTTACACATTAAAGCTACTTATATCTGCTACTTATCTATCTACTTATAAACTAAGTCTTTGGGCCACAAGGTCTTAAAGAGCTGTACTGAAGAGCTGTTCTCTGATCTTTTTCAGGCCACTCCCATAAAAAGTAATATTCCATCCTTTATAAGGCTTTAATTACAGTGTATAAAGTATATCTACTTTACCTTTGAGTCCTAAAATGTGTTATCAGCTCTTCTTAGCTATAAATAACCACAAGGGAATCAGCTGCTTTGTGCTTTTAATCAAAAAAATACCCAATTTTCACAAGTAGCAGCAGCAACAGCGTCTTCTGCCTCTTTGGTGTCTCTTGAGCATTTCACACCCAAGTGCTGACTAAAGAAACACTCACATGTTATGAACCAGTGTGCAGCAATTCTGCTTCTGTAGTTGTTTTTGCAGTCCTTCAATTTCTAATTGTGGCTTATGATTTTCTTCTTAGTTTAGCAGCTTTTGGGCCAAGTTCTTGACTCTCAGAAGAGCTGAAACTTCTGTAACTCTTTTTTGCCTACGTTTTGCCTTCCCCAGTTACCCTCCCCCAAACCTGTACAGACATTTAGTACATCAGTTGCAGAATCGTGGAGAAATAGATAATTGAATATTCACACATGCAGAAACAACCCAGGCAGAATGTGGAACAATGTGGAAACAAGCGCGAAAAGAGGCGGCATCTGTTTATTGAAAATTAGAATGTAGAATAAATTAAGAGGGCAAGGTTAAAACACTTCATCTGCAGGCAGACTTTGTAGGGGAGGAAGACTGCAGGAAGTTTAGTACATAGACTGTATATAAAGGACTTAGGCAGTTCTATTTTTGCAAAATGAGTTGGGTTTTTCCCCCCAAGGGCACGTTATAAAGGGATAAAGTGTCCACATAAAGAATGGTTTTCCAATAGAGATGATTATATATAGCTGCTTCATAGTAATGCCGGAATTAAAATGCTTAAAACGTTAATGTTGCAATGCTTCAAGTACTGAAGAACAAAGTATTTTTAGCAATACCCTCAATTCATGTAAGCAAACGCTGTGCTAATTTTTCCACCAGTGCCTATGCAGGTCATGCTGGGCCTTTCTAAAGCAAATAATGAATTTAGCCAATTTGCATTTTTAATGCCTGCTTTGGTGTCATTCTGCAAGGAGATGGGTAGAGCCAAGACAGTGTTTGATGCACTGACAAATGCAGTGAATTTGGCTGTAATGTGCGATTACTCTGCTGGCATTTCCAAAGGCCTGTAAAGACACCACATCTGAGCTTTTACATTTTTTTTGTTGTTCTGTACATACCTTTGCACTTTGTACATTAAGCTTGCAAAAGATTTACCACTTTAAAGCTGCTCAAGTAGACAAAAGCCATATCCTAGTCATTCATCATAAAACAAGCTTAATTATGCTAGGACATATTGACACTGCATCAGATTTTTAATCTTCAACATAATTTTATAACCATTGCTAACAGATGGGCTGATTACACTGAATTTGAGTTTTAAGTAATAGTTAAAAATTCTAAAATATGATTAAACTGGAAATAGCCATTGCATACATAATTTTCAAAAGGCTACTGAAAGAAGGAAAACCGGAGCACAATAAAACTTCTTTTTGTTTCCTGAGGGAAATATATTGCATTTAAGTGCAGAGTTATCAAAGTTCCTTAGATGACCAAGCAGTTTATGCTACTGGCAGCTCCTCTTCTGTTCAATTACAACAGATAACACAGGACCTTATACTTTCCATAGGTCCACTACTCTATTCCAGCATAAAAGGTGTGAATTTTTCTATTTCAAAAGTTCTTTTTTATTGAAAGATGCACCCCCACTCTTCAATAACAATAACAAATGTAAAATTCTTAGGAAACAGAGGGACAGCTTTGTGGGACTAATGGAAGTCACATGTGAACTCTGAACAGAAGGTATCTTTTTCATGTTATCTTGTTAAGGTTATTAAAGGAAAGGTAAGCCAGACTTCCCTCTGCCTGCCATTGTTCATCATGTGCTGGACACCTGTTTCATATCATAGGGATGATAATGGGTCAGAGGTGATTGGTATCCTAAATTCTGGAATAGAGGAAATATAAAAATGAAATACTGTCTATTCAGATCTCAATTCTATACATTGCAGGAAAAAAGGGCTCTTAGTATATATACACATATAGTCCTGTTGTATCCTGGAACAGTCCTCTGTCCGAGGAGATCAGTGTGGAAAAGGCTGGCAAGGCTTATGATGGCTCTGTTTCAGACAGGTCTCCCATCACCAGTATTGGAATTCCAAATGAAAGGACACTTTGGTCATAGACCAGGCACCATGTGTGGGGCAAGAAAAAGCTTACTGAAATTAAATATTTTGTTAAAACTTCACTGACAAACAGTGATTCTGTAGTTACAAGTAATTAATTAAGATGTCTGCTAGTTTTGGCTGCGGTGCAGTTAATTTTTTTCACAGGGGCAGCTATGGGGCTGTGTTTTGGATTTGTGCTGAGCACAGGGTTGATAATACAGAGATGTTTCTGTCATTGCTGAGCGGGGCTTACACAGAGCCAAGGCCTTTCCTACTTCTCATACTGTAATGCTGGGGAGGAGTCTGGGGGTGCCTGAGAGGTTGGGAGGAGACACAGCCAGGACAGGTGACCCAAACTGACCAGAGGGGACATTCCAGACCATGTGACATCATGGTCCATACATACAGTGGGGGGAAAGAAGGAAGAAGGAGGGGACATTTGGAGTGATGGGTTTGTGTTCCCAAGCTATGTGTTACACCACTATGTGTGATGGGGCCCTGCTGTCCTGGAGATGGCTGAATGCCTGTCAGGCCTTGGGAAGCAGTGAATTCAGTCCTTGTTTTGCTTTATTTGTCTGTCTTCCCTATTTATGGCTTTTGACTTCCCCATTAAACTGGCTTTGTCTCAATTGAGGAGTTTTCTACCTTTTACCCTTCCCATTCTGACCCCAATCCCACTGGTAGGGGAGCAGCTGTGTGGGGCTTGGCTGCTGGCTGGGGTTAAACCATCGCAACATTCAAAAAAGCTTAATACCACCACCATTTCATTATATAAATGAGTTTGAATGATGAAATTCCTCTGAATTAGGTACTCTAGCTACAATTTTATTTTCAGGATCTTTTCACTATCGGTTGTGGAATTTACAGCTGAAGGAAATGCAAGTGTTATTTTTAACAACATACTGGGAGACACCCTTGCCATCCAATATGTAAAATACTGCCCTGTACTAATATGTGAAATACTGCTACAAAAATGCAGGCCAAAGGAAGAGCCTATAAAAGCTGAAACCAGGCTGTCACTTTATGGTGTCACCTTTCTGAGCAACCTGTCCCAGTGTTGCACCATCCTCATAATAAATTCTTCCATATATCGATTCTGAATCTACCCTCCTTTACTTTTAAACCAAAGTGTTCAGTGTAAAATAATATAGAAAGGTGTAATTTAAATAATGGTTGTTGCCTTAAGCAGCCTTCATACAGACAGCATCTAATAAGACATTATATATATATATTTAGCTTTTAAGATTTTCTATATTGTACTTAAAATAAGCATTTTCTTCATTCCTCCTAGCTGGTTTTGGACTGCTGTTTTGGTGTATGCTTGGTAAGTCAACATAAACTGGCACTCTGCAAGTCTTCATTAATATTATTGGAACTATCAGTCACACCATGGCCATACCAAATGAATAGACCAAACCACATCACACATTTGGCAGTGGTTGATGACTGTGATGCAAAATGCCTTATTTCTGTTTGCATTAACTTTGTGGCAGAGAAGAATGATAACTTCCAAACTGTTCAGATTAGTTTCTCATGCGCCAGGAGCTGTTATGCATTTACATAAACTCTTGTTGCTTCTTCAGAAACTTCCAGCCACTACAGACAGTATTAAATATGTCTTTAATAACCTACTAAACACATCATTAAGTGCTTTGTTGTAATATCTGTTCAATCCTTTAAAACCACAGTTTTTACTTTCAGGAAGTAATACTACAGTCAGACATCTGTTCTGGGATCTACTGTGTGGTAGGACTCAAATTTTGAAGGCATCTCAATTTATTTCTCCTGGAGAGGGGTGTTTTTTATTTTTTAAAAAAAAGCTTTTCAGAAGCAGAATCCTCCTGGGATGAATAAAACTCCTCCCAGGTACATAAGCTTAGAAGAAACTAGAATGCAAGTTCAATAAGCCATTTTCATAATGAAAAGAACCTCCATGCTCTGCACTATAAAGTAGCATAAAGAGGCTTTTAGTTGCTGCATTATCTGAAGTACCAATAGGTGATTTAGGCAAGAAGATTATCTAGTTCGACTTGATAAGATCACTGTAACAAAAGGGAAGCTGCTCTGAACAAGATTTTAGGGATTTTTGTGGAGCTATTAGACACACAAATAATTTTTCCTTCCTGTTAACATTGCAAAATTAAAATGTGAATAACTTTAAAAGTAAGAGCCTGCTCACCGGTGTTGCCATTAAGGGCAAACCCCCTCCCAAAGTCCACTAAGTAGCTTCAGAAATTTTCAGAAAGCTTCAGATTATTGATGGAAGTGAAAAGTGTAGATGCCACAGCCATTAATGAAAGCTTCCTGAGAACTTTAGAAAAAAAATGTAGAAAAAGTTACAGAGGTAGATCCACCCTGGAAAGACCAGTAACACAGCAAAATATTTGAAAGATCCAATCTTCCAGGCAAACAGGAATAATTACTAGCCTATCATCAAATGATGAGTATTTTCATTAGAAGTCCATCCTCTCTTCTTTTTCCCTCCCACCTTTCACACCTAGTCTAAGTGGATCACTGATAGTGTCATGACTAATTAAAAGATCATGGGACTCCTGGAAATTACAGGTTAATTTTAAGAACATAGCATTGAAAAGGAAGAGAACAGGAAATCTGAACCTGCCTTTTCTTATATTACCCACAAAGAAAACAGAGCAGTTTTACAATGGAATATGAAATACTGAAATGTTTTAATATAGGTGGAAGGTTAAGACAGCTATATACATTCTGTGCAACATAAACATCTTAAAAAAAACCACTCTATCTTTACACACGCTTTATGACACTGGCACAACTCCTGGTGAATGCACTGCATTCAACAAGTTGAGTACTAGAGGGCACACATTTTTCTCATTCCACTAAAATAATAAATTAGAAATTACAAAATTATGATTTTCTTAAGAAAAGACTGAATAAGGTTTTCAAAAGTACACTAGTAAGAGGGACAGGTCTCATTCAATGTGAACTAAGTTGTGATATTCTTTGAAATCCTGTCTTCAATGTTGCAATATAGGCTCTGTTCATATAGATATTTGAATATGTAATAAATTAGCTTTCAACCTTTCTATTGGTATTCAACAGGATATTGAGTTAATCTTCAAATGCATGACAATAATAAAATACCACAGATTTTTTTTTTTAAATTAATACATAAATTGGGGGAAAAAGCAACCACAAAAATTGATACATGTATTTCCATTGTAAAGATAGAAACTTGTCTAGTGTGTTGTAGTCTGTAGTTTTAGGTACCAACAATGTCATAATGTCCAAGAGGAAAGGATTAATCACCAGCACACTACTGATCTGTGTCATTTTCCAGTTTTTGTATCTCATTTTGTCCAGCCTCTGCGAGGTAAGATAAGAGTCTCTTATAGGCTTCTCTGTTGGGGGGAAAAAAAAATCAAAACATGTAATGCGTTACTTTAACAATCTCACACATCCTAGGAGTAAAAATGTTCAGTTCCCAAACACATTGTTTAGACATTGGGATATTAAAACATGGTAACCTCCCCCCGTATTCAACTGCTTTGTTTGCTGTGACTCTTGAGCATGGCCAGATCAGAGGAAGAATAAGGACTGCATTGTTTATGGCTAGAACTGTAGTGGCTTAGAAGCCTACTTGTTTAGTAAACTGCTGTGAAGGAGAAGTTCCTCATTTAAAAATGTGGAGTTTCCAAGGCCTAGATGAGATTATCATTGAGAGTTGATAATGTTTGCTCCCTCATTTCTGCCTAAGCAATCCCTGTGACTCTCACCACAGCACAGTGGTAGCCCCTGGCACTTGGGTGCAGCCCAGCACCGACCCAGATTTATACCACCATCCTCAAACCAAGGACAATGACTGTTTTAAAATAAACCTGGAATTCAGAAGGGAACTGTCACTCAAGTGGATTTCCAGAAGAGTGCATATGTGTTGATGAGACTTTTCACCTTAAGTTCATTCTAATACTCTCAAACCTAGACAGTATAATTATTGTTGAAGTACTGCCTCTGACATTTAGGTCTTTTCAAATTATCTATTTTTGTCATGAAATATTAACTTGAGCAAACAAAACTGCAATTTTCTTACTAGTTCCCTGCAATAACAACACTGGACATCACCACTATAAGCATTTAATGCAACTTCTGAACCTTACTTATTTTATAGAGATGGGTTTGCACTTTAATGTCTACAGTAATTGCACTGAATATGTTAATACAACATTATTTAGAGGCTGGGACTGAAGAGAGAAAATCAGGTGTTTTTGAAGAGAGAAAATTAGTGTTCTTACAATAAAATGCTCATAGATCACCTCAGGCTGCTGGGTAACAGAACACATTCTAAATACAAGTTACTAAGAAAACATCAACAACAGATTAGATAATGCATAAGGTTTAAGTGATGAGGCTAAAGGAAATGTAGCTCTTCAGTAATCTCCAAGCATATATTTCAGGAAGCTCAAACAACCTGCTTGCTTTCAGTATTTTGTAGATATGGCATGAATGTTACCATATTAACAGTATTTAACAAAAATAAACAAAAATTTTAGCTATGAAATTATCAAAGGATGAAAAGCAGGTTGTTTGGAAACCCCATGGAAATATAATGGTACATCAGGCTGACCCTGGGCAAAGTCTCTTAAATAAAAGCAAATACAGCTGTTGGTAGTGAAAAATAAAAAGTGAATAACATAATTACAAATGAATTAAATACATTTTTCATTAAATGAGAGATTAATACCATTCATTAAATGGGAGATTAATACCCTGAGAGTACCCTTTAGTGTCTCATGAGTTTTTCTTGCACAACTCTGTCTTTTGGACTTTTTATAGTTGGCCCTGCCAACACACCTCAAAACTTCCCCAGCGTGAGGCAGGAGTGGATCCTCCTCTTTGAATAGTCCCAGGATGTGCAGTAATGCAAACACTGGGGCCAGTTCTTTGCCCAGACCACGGGAGAGTCATGGGCAGGCTTCCAGTGAGCAGCACTAACAGGAGGGGCCCTTTTGGCTTGGGTGCCCCACCAGGCAAAGCTTCCTGGAGTTTTGTAACAATGCTGAAAGGCCAGTGCTGCACCTGCACCCAGAGACACCACCATCCCTGCACAGCTGCTGCCCTCATGTGCCATTTCCTCCTAATGCCAGATGGATTCACGTGTCCNCCCAGAGACACCACCATCCCTGCATAGCTAATACCAGATGGATTCACGTGTCAAATATTTCTGTCCTAAGTTCTTGGGGGGCAAAGTGAGGAAGTGTGAGCCTGCTGTGCCTTATTGGAGCCAGCCTTTCCTGGACACTCACAACTCTTCTAAGTTTATATTATGAGAGAGCTCTTGAAATTAAGTGGGGGGGTATTTCTTTTCCAAGCATCTCAGATCATACCTGATTATGCTACAATTTTATATATGACACAAAGTCCCCTAAAACAGGGACTAACAGGAAAATTCTTTGGGTAAGGAATTCTTAATTCTTTTTTGCAACATACAGTGTAGAGACAATCTGGCTTCACAAATTCTACTGTGTCTCTGGATTCTAGTATCAAAACCTCTCTGGAAATATTTAGCAAATATAGAAGACTTAAAACCATGAAAGGCTTGAGTTTAGGGAGATTTCTGGCTGAACACACTTAAAAATCACTCATTTTTGAGTGTCTGTGCTGCTGTCTTAACACTGCTTTCTTTCAAGACAATACATCTCTACTATTCATTGTCAAAAAATAATATTAAACAAAGATCAAACCTCTGTGCAGCATTTCTTCCAAGGCCTTGTTTGTGCTCTGAATCCTTCAAAGACTGTGTGATTGTGGGAATCAGGCTGGTAACAAACATCTGATCCAAGACTGCCACTGTTTCCAGTATGCTGAAAACCCGGTGATCATAGACAGCAGTGTAGTCCTGGATAAACTGCCTGAGGGGGATACAGAGGCATTTAATGCAGGGTCAAAACTAGATGCAGAGAACATGCCAAGAACAATTGAAGAGTCTAATCAGAACAAGCAATCTGGCTGCATAGCAATTTTCATATTGTTACACTGGAATACTCTACCTGGAATACTTTCTCTAAACAAAGCCATGGTTTTGAAGCCTAATGCTAAAAATCCCACGCATTTATTTTCAAGTAATATGGCAGATTCTGCTCCTGCTTCACCAGGACTGCCTTGTTCCAGAGCACTTCACTTCGTAATGTGTGTAAATGCAAAACTAAACTACTTTTTCCTTATTTAATAAATAATAATTGTAATAAAAAAACTAACAAAACAAGAGTTTTAGATTCAAATTTGCAGAAACAACATTGGCATTTCTTATGAAGCGCCACTGGATCTTAACCAGGGCAGACCACTGGATAAAAGCACATCCATTTACCTTCCTGAGGATTTGAGGTCTTTAAAGATCACAAATAACATTCAAATCAAAATTAACACCCTAGGGATGATACATCCCATGAAAGTGATGTATCACATACAAACTGGGATTCCCACAAATACCCATCCTTATTTTGGTGAGCCTCTCTAGAGCTTTCACCTAGACCTGACCCAATATAGCAGCAGTGCTTAAGGGTTGCAGAATGTCTTTAGGTGCCAGATCATGCAGCTTTCCTACTGTATCCATGTGAGACACAGGATTCATTTTGCAGAGCTATGAAATAAGGATAATTTACATTATAATAATCTATTATTGTCACAAAATCAAATTTAAAAAGATAAGCTTGTTATATGAAGATTATCTGCCCTTCAAATTAGGCACACACATCTTTCACAGCACTATCAGCATTCCTGAGGAGTTTTTCCCATCACAGGAGCAACACATCTCCCTACTGTATGCCTCTCAAAACAGGACCTCATCCATGAGGAAGCAGGTATGTCTCACTTCTATTTTTATGCTCTGGCTTTTTGGCAAAGCTGTGTTCAAACCCACTGCCAAAAGTACCATTACTTAAATACCATAAACAAGCAACAATGCAGCATGTTAGGATAATTAGCTATTTTAAGAAAACATGTTTGCTGTCGATGGGCTTGCAGCAGCTTTGCTGCCAGTTGGCATATTTTCTGGTTACCTAAATACAGAAGTCAGCTGGGTGGCATGTTCTCCTCTTGACCCTCCTTGGCAGCCTTCTACCATGTACTGTACAATGTCTGTAGATATTTTTTTAACTGCAAAAGAAAAATCACAAGATTCACACAGAGCTTTTGAACTGACCATCTGGAGAATGTCTTTCATGAAGACAAAAATTTTTAAATGAGGAAAAAAAAGGTTTCATATTTCTTTGATGCAAGTGAAATGACTGTGAGACCACTTAGTTAGATTGGCTGTAAGGAACAGAATGAGTCAGGGGTTTACACAAAAGTCTTATTTTCACCACCATTATCCTTTAAACAGATTTTTAATTACACTATGGTCTTTTTAAGTTAAAACCAAGAGATTTAGAAGAAACAGAGATTTTATTTAAATGTTAAGTTCTGTCTGTATTCCTTAATCATTCCTATTCGATTCAAAAAAAAAGGTAGTCACAGCATTACACCCTGCTCAGAGCTATGTGGCTCTACTCTGTATTTTCAATAGTGGAGATTGTTCTGAAATGCACCCTAAGTCTTTTTTTAAGGGGAAAAAAACCCTAAAAAACCCAACAAACCTTCCCACTATTTTCTCAATAATTGTTTCCAAATTTCCAAGTGGAAAGATACAGCTCTTCCTTTATAAAGGTGGAACTGGGCTGCAAGGACTTTACTAGAAGTGTGTGGCAGAGCCCTGTCCAGGCAGGCAGAGAGCTGGTGGCTACAGCAGCACGAGACTTCCAGCTCATTCCCCAACACATTGCAAGGTGAGTACTCAGCTTCCAGCAAATACGGCTGTGATGGCAAAAGGGGGAAGAAAGTTGTGTGATGATTGAGCTAATTTCCTAAGCACATCTTGTCCTTGTAATTATTATAGACCATAATCAAAAAGTACTTTATTAGAGAAAATTCCCAGGAGAAGTCAGAGGTGAATCCAAATTCTGCTTAATGTCTCTCTAGCAGCAAGAAATGGAAATTTTGAGCTCAGGTCCATTCGTTACACAATGGTGGGGTGAAAAGAGTTCGTTCTTTATGCAGCTAAAAATAAAGATGTTCTTGCTACAAAACAAAGCATGCTAAAAGAAGAAAGAAGACTCAAAGATACCTTCAGAGAGCAACATGCTACTTTTAATCCATTTATAACACCCCTATGGGTACAACATACACTAGCCTTATTTAGTCTCAAAATTTTAGGTGGAAGAAAATTTCCACAATTGCTTAGTCTGGAGGAGATGAGGTGGGAAGGATGGGGAAAAAGGAATGACTTCAGATTCCTGAGAAGTTGATTAGTTCATTAGAGTTAAATGAGGCAGGACTTCTCTGCCTGACAAACAGAAGTCCCAGACCAGTTAATGAAAAAAACAGCCTCATCCAGTTTAGCTGGCCAGGTTATCTTCTTCACCTCATCTGAGAGCCTTAAATACTGGGAAGAAAGATGCTTGGCAGTGCAAAAATCTTGCAGGTGTGGAGAGATGAACTTAAAGCAAACAAACAGCTCACCTTGCAGCTCATTAACCAGTACCAAGCATTTTAACACAGCTGGGAGAACCAAGTCGATGTCAAACAGTTCAGTGCTCTGGGTTCGCCGAAGTACTTCAAGAATGAAAGCAAGAACGGAGGCCAAGCGAGGAGGTGGAGCATTCCCTTTGAACTGCAGGTAGTTTTCACTGGGAAGACAAAGCAAGCCAGAACAAAGCCTATGATTTGGGGTTTTTCTCCATGCAAGGCAAGAACCATATACCTTAAAATAACTGTGATATTTCAGCAGGAGGCCTATTACATAGATTTCTATCTTTTCCAAATAATGGCTTCTATTTATCTTAGTTGTAACAATGACTCCCAGTTTGTCAGAGGACAGTGATACCTTCTGACTCTTCTGTTGAGAGGGGAATGAGAAATAAGAGCTATCATAATTACTTTGAAAACCTAAGTGTGACTATTAAAGGCTAAACACAAAGGTAGCTTCATAATATAATTGACTAGATGAAGGAATCAAGATTCTAAGATCCTAAACCAACATTCACAATACAGCTGTTACTCAATTATGTTATTTTTGCTTTGCAAACTCACAATCATACTTGTGGTAACAGTTCTGCTGTTACACTGGTACTGTTTTATTTTTGTCAATAGTATGTTGTAACAGGACACTCAATTACAGATTTTGCTCTGTCAGAATTAATGCAAACATCTCCAATATAATATCTGGTACAAAGATAAAAGGTGACCCGTCAATCTGCAACAAGAGCAAATTTTAACATCACACACATAGAGTGTTCCAATTTTAACACCTTGATTTGTTCATTTTCCACAAAAGAATACAAGAATGTGGAGTACTCTTGGTTTGACACCACAAATTAATGGAATCTGAAGACTGTAAGTTTGAAATGAAGCATTCAGGACAGAAGAGCACAGGTGAAAGAGAACACAGCATTCATTCATCAGCAAGAGCACTCCCAGAACCTTAAAAAAAGTGTTTAAGATATTTAAAATTAGGTTTGGTTATCTACTCAAACAAGGCACATATGTTGACTGAGCAATGCATCAAGTATAAACCAGCATCCTTGTTAAAAACTCAGTAAAGGGTGCTTCTGCAACCTTCAATTGAAACCTGACTTTCAGAGCTCTGGGTACTTCATTGCACTGCTTCAGAGTACGGGTGTGAGTTGGCAAATGAAAGCTGTAAGACCTACCATTCTTGTATCATGTGGTCTTACTTTAATATTAGCAACTCTGAAATCTTCTGTCCCATTAATTACTCAAACTTTCCCACAGATTTTTTTTTTTTGTGTTCTTCCACTAAAATAATCAGCTCTCTGACCTGGATAATGTAATCCTGATTGTCTGGTTCCCTTTCCTCTCTGCAGCAGCAATGCATTCCCTGGCTTTCATACAGCAAAGTGGGGAGAAAATTGCAGCTATTCGTGTACAGACCTCATGACAGCCTCATGACCACCCAGCAGTTTGCAAACCAGAGTGCTACTCAGCTCTAACACATTCTTCCCAGATCACTAAGGAATGTTTCACATCTTAAAAATCACCAAGTGCCACTACACCTTCAGAACTTTCCACTCTCAATCCCCATGTTCACACATGCATGCACACATTCAAAAATAATAAGATGACAAAGTTTGGGTATCCATAAGTTAAAAACATGTCAGAACTAAGATTGTGAAACCTTAATTCACTCCCTTAATATGTGATAATAAGCTTAACTTACAGGATTGCCTATCATATTTACCCATCGTCAATACTGATGTTCTTTTTCTGGTCAATTTGTATACCCACTCTTTAAAAAATAAAAAATCCAATTACCTTGGATACAAGTCTGTATTTGAGGGGGTTTAAATCATGGACATGGACAAAAAGTACAGATTGTTCACTATTCTGCAGTACATAAAGTATCAGCCTCTGAGCAGCAGAACAGAGATTTGTAGCTGCTGTTGACATTGTGTGAGTGGTGATGACACAGTGAACAAGTACTGTCTCCCAGCCTCTTTGCCTTCCTCTTCCCACACCCACAGTTTTCCATGTCCCCTGGTTAGCTGGCATACCTCTGTCTGCCCTGACACCTACAGTGCAACAAGACCCCACATGCACAGGCAACTGTGGCAGCTCTAAGCACTACAACTCTGTGCCCCTAAATACAGCCTGAAACACACACATGAAGATGTCTATCAGAGCATAATTTTTCTAGAAAATTACTTGCTTTTCATGTGACCTCCTGCAATATTTTTCATTATGGCCTAGGACCTTTATCCTTAATTACTTTCTCACAAATCTTTCCAATTTTACTCTCCTGATGTATAAACGCCATCCTTCCTTTGCTGCCTGCCCAGCAACTCACAGGTTCTTCCAAGAGGCACACCATCACCTGAGAAGAAGGCAGAGGCCTGAGCTCATGAGCCCTTTGTGAAATCTGAAACCTGAGTAAGTGATCTTTTATAAATTTCACTGGTGCTTACCTTATGACATGCAAAGTGGTCTTGCGGAGACGGAGCAGCTGTGGGGCTGTGATGGAGCTGCCTAAAGCAGTGAGCAGAGGATGCTGTCCGGCACTGGGCGCAGTCGGGGAGGAAGGCAGAAATCGCCCAAAGTAATGTCGAATAATGCTCCCAAGGAGTTGATTTAAATAGGCACCCTGTGTTTGGGACTGACAACATATAAAGGACAGGCCCTGTAGAAGAAAATTTGAGGAAGTGAGAAATTGAATAAATTTTAAACAATACAGTTGAATAAATCTTCAACAATGGTAGGCTAAACACTCACTACATTCTGTGTAAACTGCTGCACACAAAGTAACTATGCCTGACAAATAAGCAGCACTGACTTGCTGCAGATATGATGATCTGCAAATGAAGACAGACTTTCACTAGACTGATATATTGGAAGATAAGCTTTGGGACATGCAAGCTCCCCTTAAAATTCAAAATAAAACCTTGGCATTTCAGACCTGAGAAAGCTTCTGCACCCAAAAGCTTCTAATTTCTGTTTTCAATCTTGTACATGGTCTTACAAAGTATGTTAGTTAGGTAAGATTTAAGAAGGGATAGAAAGAATAAATATCCCAGCTGCTTGTAAAGAACCATGTGAAGTTTCTGTATAAATGATCTAGCAGAAAAATGAGCACTTAGAATTGAGCTCCAACAGGAAAAGATTTGCTTGTAGTATGAACAAATTAGGGTAAATTAGGCACCATTTATAAGGGATTTAGAGGTGGTTTTAAACTCTGTTTAAGATAAGGCTAAAACTGCTGTGATTTATCCAATATAAGCTATATTGATCCAGAGAAAAATCTATAATGAAAGTGCTTGCCCAGAAAGTGCTTATCTGAACACTACCTGTAGTTATAGAACATATATATGGTCCATCCCTGAAAAAAAGAATTGTATTCTTACTGGAATGGGTTCCCATAAGAGAAAGTTAAGTTCTTGTTTCCTTCCCCCTCCTCTCACTACTGAGAGGAAGAACAAATCACTAAGAAAAAAAATAAAAAGGTCCCGTGATCTTCTATCTCAAGGGTCACAGTCAGCAGCACAAACAGAAGCCTCTTGAGAACTCAGTTTTCACAATAGTTTTGTCCAACAGGAATAATGGTGTAAAACAAGGTCAAGCACAGAGTTCCCTAGACAGCAATTTCAAGAGTACTTCAAACTTCCATTAGCATTGCAACCCAGACTCCAGTTTTGGTAGGAGGATATCTGTCTGAATATTTATGGATGCTGAGGTAAACTAATGCCCCTAATACAGGAATGAACACAAGCTGCTTTTGTTCCTCAGCTACGAACAAAGCATGTTTCTGCTGCTTGTTGTAAAGAGGTCCCTCCCCAAAAACATTTTTATCTCTATCTGTCTGTGTGAATGTGGCTGAACATTCAGGGGAAAAAAAGCAGCCTGAGGCATAGCTGAGGGTCTTGAAATGCCGAGTTCCCACTTTTGGTTCCACAGTAAACAAATACAGGAAACATGAGATTTCAAGAAATGAGGCGCCTGAAGACTTGCTGTTGGTGGCTCTCTTGAATGTGGATTTGGGTTAAGGGTTTCACCTCACATACTTCTAGGGCTCCTTGATAATTTTGACAAGTTCAATGATAAAAAACACTTTCTGAACTGAGGCTTTGATTAAAACTTCAGATTTTCTTCTCCTTTTGTGTACTTAGAGCAAATTTTTGTAGGAAAAAGCTGTATCAGAATTCTTAAAAACAAGAAGTCTGCTACTTCTTGACAAGTAGCAGACTCAGAGACACTGTTGGAGATGACAGACTATTTAGTGTGTAAACTTAAGTGTTTGATGTTTTAAGTAAGATATTGTACCTGGCATAAAGAAGAGTTGCCAGTGCTTTCTGTAGTAAAGCTCATGCAGACAGACAGAATGTATTTCATAATCCAAATATTGGAACTGGCACTTTTAAGACTCTAGACTGTTTTAACACTAAAAGAACCCTATGTTTTAACACTAAAAAACATCTATGACAAAATGCATTAATTTAGGTGATAACAGGGACACAAAGAACATCACAGCCTTACAGAGGAATACATGAAGAACACAGCATCTCTGAAGAACTAACAATGGCGGTTGCTAAAATGAGACAGTTCTTCAAACTGAGGATCAACAAATGATACAGAGTATCAAGAAAAGAAGACATCAACAATTAACTAGTAAGAGTTATTGTTTTAAGAATGATCCTGGAATTTTTAATAGCTGCAATAAAAAGAAGAGAATATTAGAATTTAGATATCTGAAGAAATGCTGACTAATTTTTGCAGGTCTAATAATTTAATTTGAAAGTGAATCAATGAATGTAGCCTTATCCTTCATAAAAACATCTTCAATTTTTGGGTTGAAATAAATTGATTTGGAAACTGCATCCCAAAAAATTAGAAAAGAACTTGGATTTCTCTCTTGGACGAAAAGGCTTCAGCTCAACACTGTGTTCTTTATTTTGGACTCTTCCTTTTCCTTACAAAGTGCAGAGAGCAACAGACCTGCACAAGGTCTGACAATACCATATTCCAAGTGGCACAAGGCATAAATTACTAACACTGCACAGTAGCTTCAAGTCTCTGGGTTCAATGGCAAAACATCCTAGGAGGTGCTGGCCAAAGATGTGCCAGAAATCAGCAGAAATTTCTTCTTTTAAATCCTACCAGTAATTAAGAGAGATGAAGGTAACCATTCAAATGAGAGAAAAAAGAAACACACGTGCTCCTACACTCCTGGACTGCAATTCCGGACCAAAGATTTGAAATCAATCACATCAGACCCTAGGACAATCCCTACAAAGCAGATGGACTTTAAAGAGTTGATAGAGTTGCTTTCTTTTCCTTAACTACATTCTTTAGCCATCTTCTGAGGTTAAGATTAAAAAAAGGACATTTTAAGGGGAGCAGAGAAGCATGACATCATCTGCTCTTCATTTTAGCAGAGGCAACTGATTCCTGTGTGTGTTCACTGCAGGAACCTTTTGTGGCCAGAGCTGCCTCTTCTGATTTATCCATGTATCTGTAAATCACCTGTGGAGAGCAAAGAACCGATTAGTATGGATTACTGGAACTATTCACTGCAGAAATGCCAAGCTACCTAATGATGACTTATACTGCAAGTCCTGCTGTTGGAATAAATCTGCTGTTCACCAATTAATGTTGTACAATTCCTATTAAATACATATTATAATTCACAAAATGTATTAATAAGCTTGCTCAAATATCGGACCACAGATGTGGCTCATGGGAGGGCTTTTAAGGTCTGATCTCTGACAAATACTGAGCCTGCACAGAGCCATTAAAATCATCGGGAAGTGTACATGCCAAACAATCTTCTGTATTTGGACAGGATTAATGCTGCTAGGTCAAGCAGGGTATCTCACCTTCCCTATCATTATGTTTACAATGCTTATTCCATGCACCCACACTGTATTCTGCAAGATGTATTTAAATTCGTATTTCTTCTCCAAAACAAGTTTCTTATGCCACTTCAGTTCCTTCCCATATTACTGGTAAATGTGTACTAAAATTCCTCCAAATCATTCTCCAAGAAATCCAGCAAGTGCAATATTGGTCTGAAACTTCCTATGGTAAACTTTACCAATCCTCTACCACACAAATCAACTCAACTTCCTTTTTGCAGCAGTGAAATACCTAAGGTTAAATTTTACATGCCTCACTATCTCATAATTAGGAACAGTCCCATAAAATTGTAAAATGGCTCTTCATTCACATTCTTCATGCTTTACTTTCCAAAGTCAGTCATTAAAACAATTCTGAGGGCAATTTTTATATTGTATCTCCAAAAAATCTTTCTTAGGTCATCAAATACTATCAAAACAGTGAAAGAAATAGTATCCAGACAGTAACCCTTTAGGCAAGATAAAAAACCCCCAAAAATGAGTTTAAAAGTTGTTACAACTAAGCTATTTTGACAAGGCAGCATCAGTGGCTGAGTTTGAAAAAAACTTCTTGATAAGCTCCCTGTACAGTGGAGACCAGACCAGCTGCCCAAAAACTGTCAAAAGGCAGACCTGTATAGCCCAAAGTTCTATATAAACACAAATGTAACAAGTAAACACAGTCACTCTGAACTAAGGAGAGAGAAATGCAACATCCAGTCCTAATTAGTGCCTTTGACAATTATGTGTGCTTGTGGAAAATTGAACAAAGCCTCCAACTTTGATCTATTAAAAATAAATCTGTAAGTTTGGGGTGGTGAAGGATGGCGAGATACAGTCATTGGTTTTGATGAAGTTGTAGCAATAAACCATACTGAATGAAGAGAAGGAGCTTCGTATGTTGTCAAGATGAAAAAATTCAGCAATTCTATAGTACTTCATAAAATTGTTGCATCAGTGGATATGTAATATTAATTGCCACTAGGACTGATTTCAAACCCCTTTAAAACCCACAAAAAGGATCAAGCAAAACCACATTAAGAGTAGTTCTTAAAAACTCTGTAAAGAGGGAAGTTTTTTCAGGTCATTGCTAGCAAAATGAAAATGTTTTCTGGGATCTGAAGTAATTTTTTTGAACAAAGCAGGAGAAGCCCATACTGTAGGAGCCAAAGAAGAAGTAAAAAGATGGAGCCTGGAACTTTTTAGAAGACTCAAGAAAAAAAAAAGTTTATAAAAGGGAAAGGCTGCTGAATAGAAATTCCACTCAAGGGCTTTTATACTTTGACTATGAATAAAGAACTTTCATGTATAAGAAGATAATTTGCATGGTCTCCAAATTCCTGTTTCTTTATTTTCATGCAACTGCCAAAGGATTAAGTTGTAAGCTGGAGTATTTACAGGGACAGACCTAGAGAACAATGTTTGCCTAACATTAAGGCTCCTGCACTAAAATACTCTTACCTACACAAATGAGCACCAAGCACAGGGCAGCTACCCAAGAGGGGCCTCATCACACATTTTGCCTGCAGTTTAAATTAGTCAAGGTGAGGTTATTCCCAGAGAATTCTGTTTCTCCATCCTTCCTCCAACCACATTTACACGCTTTCCCTCCCACATATACTGTTTTATCACTTTTCTGATAACAAACCTATTTGGGGTTTTGGGTTTTGTTTATTTTGTGAGGCTAGTTACTATTTGAGTCAGGTCACAAATTGCTATTCACAGAACCATTAAAGTAAATTAAATGGGAATGCATATGGCAGTGAAAGGGAATGAATTAAGCCTTAAACCAACTGTGAAACAATAACCTGAGATGCCAGAGAGTGCCTAGAATCCATTCAATCTCAAAGGATCTCAGAAGAGGGGTTTTTTGTTTGTTTTTAAACTGATCTTTAAATATTTTTGGTTTGAGTTGATTCTAAATTGGAATTTTTCCACTTTTCCACATAAAAGAGATGGAAGTATTTTTGAATGAATGAAGCATTTTGAAGCACTTAAAAATGCTGGAACCTCCTAAGTAGAAGCTATTAATAAAATGCAAAAGCCCCATATTGAAACAGGAAAAATAACTCACAAATTCTCCTCTTTTCTCCCCCACAGTGTTTATCAAATTAAAGAATTACTTGTTTTCTAGAAGTAGTGTTTGTTCAAAATAAAATATTTGGTCAAACAAGATCATCTAGCGTAGCTGGAAAGCACATGGACAATGCAGCAGACTAATGATGCATACAAAAGTGAGGTCAGGAAGTCAGAATCTGGCAAATAAAACAGGAAACAAGGGGTACACAACTCTCAAGACTTCAAAACCAACTCAATTGGCTTCATCTGAAGACTACATCCGTCTGTGCAGATTCCAAAGAAACTGGTTCTACAACTGAAATACAAAATTAGCAAACAGACACTCACACTGTGCTATTACAATTGTCCAGGTGGCCCTACAGGTACACAGCTTCTGAAAATACCTACAGAGCAACAAAGCAAGTCATACTGCATTATATAACCATATTCACTTCCACATAACATGCCTTCGATCACAATGAACTGCTTTTGAAAGGAATAAATCCAAGAGATGTTAACAATGTCACCACTGCATTGTTTCACAATACAATCCTGCAAAGTAGTGAGTTAAGACTGCAATCAAAATGAAGATTAAGAGAGAAGGGAAAATGGTAAGAAAAAGAGACCCAAGGATTTACAAGGAAAACATGTCAACTTATTTATTTTCAAAATACAGTCTTTTCTCTTTCTCACCAGCAGAAATTAGTCTCTTTCTACAGCATCAACAAGCCTTACAGAGTTTCAAGAGTGATAGGGAAACTGAGGGAAGAGTAGGAGGAATAATGGGCAAGAAGGCTTGTCATGTAATCATAAGCATCAGGAACTTGATTTAGCAAAACATATTCTCAAAGCATTAAGATAAACCAGTGGCATAATACACCAAGGATTTTCTTGTTCCTAAGAGCAATGAAAAAAGGGTATCTCATCCCTAACAGTTAGCCTATCTCTATCTACAGTTAGCCAAGGATGATTTAAAATGTTTGTTCGCTGTCATCTTAACAACTGTCTCACTACATATTATAATTACTTGATGCACTGTTTGAAAAATCTGTCACATTGGAGACCAGTGTAACCAGCAGGTTGGCTAAAAGTTTTCCATAAGCAGTGATGAGACCAGAAGCTCTGGAGTGTACCACAGCATGGCTGCCTGCAATGAAGAAAGCCAAAGGGGTGGCAATTTTCCTTCCACTTCTATAAGAAGAAAAAAAAACTTCTCTTGCTGCTTCTGTAAATTCAGTCAACACTTGTTCCAATTAGAGAAAAAGAAAACATCCTTTGCAATACGAATCTCTCCCTGAAGATACATTTGTGTGCTGATAATAGAGCCGAGATATTTACCTGGAGATAAAGAGGCAGGCTTTCCTGAATGGCAGACAGCAAAGCCACAGGCAGCTCCTTGTCCTGCTGGAGCACAGAGTGAGGCAGCAGTAAGCAATCCACAATGCGAAACAAGAGCTGCTGTGCCTTGGAAGTAGCCAGTATCGGTGCACAGAACTTTACCAGACATCCTGTTGAAAATAATTCAAAATATAAAAAAATTCCGAAGTTATTTACAGTTAGGAAAAAAATTAGGAAAGCTTAAAGAGACAATTAGTTAAATTAGATAATCTGAGAGTATCAAGAGCAACTGAATTGTCTCACTCCCATGTACTCATCCCCCGGCATCTCTTAAAAAAATTCCAGTCAAAACAACTCAGAAGTCCATTTACAGTTCATCAAAACAAAATACTAAATTGATTCAATGCATTACAATTAGAAGTCTTTAGGCAAGTGAAGCTGCTTTAGGAAATGTGCAGCAACGCTAAAGAAAGGATGAGTCTCTTAGATCTCTGCAGAAAACTTAACTAAACTTGATCCACATCCCTACAGCAATCAGCACACGTGCACTTAAACATTTACCTTGTTGTGTGCATTCATCCCTTTTACAGAGAAATGCTGCCTTTGCCTTCTCTTCACATTTGTCTAACACCACTGTGGCAACACCACATCAGCAACTACTCACACAGCAATTCAATGTTAGCAAAACATTAAATAGCCTTCAAATTACATTTAATTTCCGCAGATTAAGAAGAACAAAGGGCAGCCAACTCCATTAACCAGCACAGTCTTGCCAGGTCTTTGTGGGGCTCTCAGTTTGTGAGCTGAAAGCCTCAGAGAACATCTTTCTTACTTTCAGCACAATAATGTATCACTTGCTCAGCTTTGAGGCAGTTTTAAGATTGTTCTTTTGACTTGCAAAAAAAAAAAAATAGTAAAAAGGTGTTGATGTGTAAACACCCCAACTTTGAGAAACATCTTTATTGCAGGCGAGGTGTCATTTTTCATGAAAAACTAACTCCATACTCAGAAGTGTTAATACTCAAAATACATATTAAATAAAACAAGATTCTTATGTAGTAGTTTTCACAGACAATTTAAACTTTACATTTAATTAGAGGTAAGAAAAAGTTTTCTGGGTTGAAAATACAGGAATATCCCAAGGAAACATGTTTAAGACTTTGAAAATAATGGAAAATCAAAAGTAGGTTGTTACAAGATATTATTAATCTATAAAAGTCATTCATTATCATCTCTAAAAACAACGCAAAACAACATTAATCTTGTGGAGTGAAAGAAAACACAATGATCAATCATAGAGAAAGAGAACGATCACCTAACAATACTCCTAATAATGTTGTCTAAGCTTCTTGCTTTGAAAGAAACATAGTCATTCCAGCTAAAAGTACTCCTTCTATTATCACTGCTGTGATGTATGGGACAGTACAAGACACAATCTGACTACAGACAGGAGGTGTTTAGATTTGTTAACTTTCATGCTTTGTCCTTATAATTTAACAAGCCCACAGAATGTGAAGCAGTGATCGAAATACATTTGAATTTTTTTTCTTTTAAACCTTCTTTATGTTTTCTTAAATAAAAAGAAAGGACATTTTCTTGCACACAACAGCATGACTGAAGATTAATCATTTCCTACTGCAAAGAATAAAAAGGACAACAACAATCTAAAAAGGAAAATACCAATCTAAAATTACTTTCCAAGGCTCTAACCCTCATCTGGATATCTAAAAACATTTAATTTGATCTGGTGTATCAAAGTATGCTGATCTCACAATATAAAAATAAAGTGTTTTACAGAACTCTAATTCCAGTACATTTAATGCACTTTTTGCATCTTGGTCATGCTTTCCTGTGTGCTCCTGATAATCATGATGGAAACTGTGTGCATGCAAATCATTACCTCTGTTTTAAGATGCATAAGGTTTACTCTATTTTTAAAGGTAATTGGGTCAGACTGGCACATTCATTGATAATTAAAGCACTCTTCTTTTTCCACCCTATCAGTGGTTTCACACTTAATGAATAAATGCTAGATTTGCATTTTAGTAAAGTACAGAGTATATGTCAGAGAAGCAGTTCCAAAAAGAAGCAAAATACATACCCGGGCCAACTTGGCCACTACCATAACTCCACTACACACCATGTAGCCTGTCATAATACTGCTTATCATAGGAAGTCCTGAGTTAAAAGGGACCTACAAGGATCACCAAGTCCAACTCCCAGCCCTGCTGATACCCCCAGGAGTCAACACCATGTAGCTAAGAGCATTGTCCAAACACTTCTTGGACACTGTCAGGCTGGTGCTGTGACCACTTCCCTGGGGAGCCTCTTCCAGTGCCCAACCCTCATCCGGATGAAAAACCTTTTCCTAAACTCCCTGAAGGTAGAGTTTTAAACTCTACCTTACCTCTCCTTCCACATTGGCCCTAACAAAATCTGCCTACAGTCTGCTGAATCCTATGACTCCTTGGCTGCACTTCCATTTCTAACTTAACTATAGAGTGATTGAAACAATCATTCAGAGAAGTGATTACTACAGTGTTTTCTCAGGTGAGCCAGGCTATGCCCTGTAGCTTGGATAGCTAACACCAAAGCTGCATGTTGACCCAATCCACGGGGTTCAAAACTTGGAATTCTTTCAGAAGGGTGTACAACTAACTTTTATGTTATACAGGAAAAACTCAGAGCTCATCACTTCTGTTTAAAACAACTGAGCAGAGGAAAGAGATAACAAAAGACCTCATACAAACAGATCTCACGACCCTCTATGGGAAGACCAGACCCACTGTGGGCATAAATTGCTGTAATTTTAGAAACTGCTATGGCTTAAAATAACCCTCACTACAGCTAAATAGCCAGAAACCAACTCTTGTCACTGTTTCTGAGTTTGTTTAGGTAAAACAGGTGGTTTTCAGTAATGAAAGACGTGAAAATATCTTACTTTTGAAAATACTGATTTGCAGGGGTAATAAAAAGCCCCACAAACAAAAACCACAAGGAGGTTAGATGTCAGGATCTAGAGAAAATCTGGAAAAAAAATACCCAACTGCAGTATCTTCATGGCTTTCTTTTTTCAAACATTAAATAATATAGAGGAAATATATATATATATGGATAGTATAGAGGGGAAAAAATATTAAAAGTTTATTTGACTCCTTAAGACTGTTTCCTAAAAGAAAAGAGGTTGTAAAATAATTACCTATGATCCAATATGTAAGCTGCAGACCTTCTGGGGGTCCTTTTGCCTTCAGATAGGGTTTTACGTACTTTAATACATCACCTAAATACTCCAGAGTCTTTGCTACCATGGCAGATTTCTCAGAGAGTGTCTGAAGACTACTGTAAGTTCTACCAACAGCCTGAAAAAACAAAAACATTGAAATAAATATGAATCAACTCCTAGGTCTCTCATGAGACTTTTGTGCATAATTTCTTTTTCAGCACTCTAAATCTGATACATAGTCTCTTTTCACTAAAATTGTCCTATGAAACTAACACAGGGGTAGATGTACAGTACCTTAATGAACTGGACAAGAGCATTTTCTGGGTCTTGCTTGAAAACTGACTGTCCAACATTAGCCTTTAAAATAATGTTTTCTACTTCTGAGAGTTTAAAAATCAGTCTTGTCATTTCAGTCAGCTGCTCCATGTAGGCTTTTCCTGATTATTATGAGAGAGAACATCAGTAAATACAGTATACAGTTATGCTTTTAGATTTAATTTAGTCCCAAAAATGATAAAGTGAAACACTGTTTTAAAATATCTAAAACGCAAGTATTTGGCAACCAACTGCATCTCTAACAAGACAAAGCACCTAAGTCCCAACTAGTTATTTTTCTGATGTAAGTTGTAAGAGAATGAAGAGTTTTAAGTATGGATAACCAAGCTGATGGGTTTCTTTTTTTTTTTTTAAATCTGGAAAATGCGTATGAGAAACAATGACTAGAATATGTGTTCTACATATAATTAGAACTGCAGTGGTTTTAGAAGAAGGGATGAAGTACTGCTCTAAGAAAGCAAAATATCCAGTGCAAAAAAGGGGAGAATTGATTGCAGCAAGATTCTTCCCCCTCTTTTTTTTTCTTTTAGGCCATTCACAGCATGATTTCTGAGTATTTACTTCAGATTTTCACTTTTTTTAGAGCAGTTTCTCCATGGGGGAAAAATAACTTGTCTCCTTGGGAGCAAGTTTTTATTCCTTGCTTCCAAGGAAACAAGCTCTTTTATCTTTGTTTGTGATAAATTTGTCATATGCAGAGCAGGCAAACTATCAATAAATAGCACAAGCAGTGTAAAGAAACACATTTTGTAATTAGGTAAAAGTAAAGGAATACAAACAAAAATACATTTTGTAATTAGCTGAAAATGTTTGCCAGCTTTGCAATATAGCCCCGTTACTGCAAACATGAGGGAAATGTGAGCACTTACCAACTGTTCTCTCAGCATCTGTCTTGGCCAAGGCACCACTTGGTTGATCGAGGAACATTTGCAAAACGCAGCGAAACCACGAACGTACTGTCAAAGCTTCGTAGGATGTATAGCCCATGCTAGAAAAAGCTTCACACAGTGAACTGTGTAGGTAGAAGAGGAAGAAAAATGTAGAGAGATCTAATAAAACTAGGCAGAAAGGTGACAGTGTCTCATTTGGCTGTAGATGCACATATACATGTGTACATATGTTTTAGCTACATAAAACAGAGGGAGGAAAATTCACACAATGGGAAATGCCTTACTCTAACAACTGATTATTTGCCTGTATTATCTAAACTGACAATGTACAATCCTGGAAATAGTTTATCTGAATCAGCCTGGAACTTCATATTGACACTGCTGACGCTGCTCCAGCCTTTCATACAAAGCCAGCCCAGGAGCCCCATGCTACTCTGAAGTCTGCTTAGCCCTAACTACATTAAAGATAGTGAAAAGAAGGTCTGCTTTAGCAAATAAAGATATGCCATGTTCAAAACAGATCCAAAAGGGAAACATAAAAAGGTCATCTTGGAGATGAGAAAGGAAACGGCTGTTCTTGGCAGTACACTTAGAGACATATTCATTTAAGTATGTATGCACACACAAGTATATACATTCCCCTCAAAATTTGCTATATATGCTTTCAAACACTTGCTACCATTCTACCAGTCAGGTGTCAGACCAGTCACTCAATGCACAGTCCCTGTATTCTGCTGCTCTGTATTCCCAAAGTTTTACTTGCCTCACTACCATGAGTAGCTGCTGCAGTCATTTTCCCAAGCATATCAGCCTCGCATCATTAATTCTGGAGAAACTCCTTGCTAAAAGACAGCAGGTGTGTTCTGCACTCTGTTCCCAATTACTATCAAATGAGCTGCATGTGTGCCTCAGACAAGGGAAATTTCTTGAAACTAGTTACACCTTTTATTTGAGAGACTTCCTCCCCGGTCACTCCTAGATACTTCAACTTTAATGAAAAATGCTTGTGCTCTTTCTTGATATAGGTACATGTAAATATACTTATTTTCTACTGATTTTTTACTCATGCTTGCAACAGAATGTCAACGAAGGTCCAGGATGGAAACCAAACTGGATTCTACTTCTCACTAAACAACATTAATGAAGTTGAGGGTTTTTTCTTCTTCATTTATTTAAAAACAGTGACATCTGCATGTTTTGTCTGAACATCCCTGTTGAAGTACTATTGACAAAATAAGTAAGGAGATCAAGTGAAAGCAAATAAAAAAATTAACATTGAATTCCAGAACCAAAAGACAACAAAGAGATTGCCTATGGATTTAATGTTCCTTGAAGTATCAAGTAAACAAGTTCAGTCTCATGTAATCTTGATGTACACAGCTAGACTACTTGGTCCCAGACGCTCACAAAACCACTTTCTGTTGTAGCCTCACTCCTTTTTCTCTTGCTCGCTGATAAGTGAGCCACTTAGGTGTCTTCCTAGAACTGGAAAGGAATATGCTCCTAATCCTCAGAAAGGAAAGAACAATAACTACCTGCTAGAAGCATGGCAAGTGGTCCTTTTTAAAACAGTGAGCTTATTCACAGGCTCAGAGTTAGTTTAGTCAGGTTATAATGCTATCATGCACTACACAACATGAATCTGGAGAGGATATCTTAGGCTCTACTGCAGAAGAAATTCTGAAGCTCATGTGTATGTTGCCAGAGCTTGCAGGGTACAACAGTACTGGAAACAAAAGAATCTTTTTACTTTTTAATTGAGAATGTTTGATGTGAAAATTATCAGAGCACAGTAGCCACGAAGTCTTAAGATCCTAGCACTTAGATACTTTCATAACTTTTGCTCTACAACTGCCTAAGGTAAATAAGTACATGAATCACGCTCCAAAAAAAGTGCTTTCAAGACGACAGTGTTTCTAGTATGATACCTCTGTATTCTACCAAAAAGATCTTACCTTAGGTACTCCCTGTCTTTTCACAAGGAATCCGAGCTAGGAAAACAATGTATCTATGTATACATTGTTAACAATATGTCAGGTGCTTAATGAACAGTGGTAACAAATACTTAAGTGACTACTTTCAATCACCTACTTGAGTGTTTATTGATAGAATTCGTAATTAACCTTAAGCACATAAATAATACCAACATTCAAATTTAGGAAGCAAAATGTTTTCCTTGATCACACCCAAAGAGCAACAAAATTCAAAATTATAAAATTCAATTTATAAAAGCAATTTACGAGCCTAACTCTTATTTCATTCAGCACATGCCAGGTATCTGCAACCTTGAATGAAACTCACCCTATAAAAATCATAAAAGAGAAATATAGCAGAGGACTCAACACTTCTTTCCCAAGTTCCAAACTGACACACAAGGAACTAAATTCAACCTTTTCTAACACTTCCCTGCAAGAAGGCCATAGCCTCATCCTTGTCAATCACACTTAAATAATCTTTACCATAGTCTGACTTACCGTTACTGGCCTCAGTACACTATGTATCCTAAAAATGTGCAACATTTTTCACTTTCAAATACAGTCCGACACAGAAATATTCCCTCTTTCTCTCTCATTTCTCACCTCCCCTGCTTCCAAAACCTGATTCAGAAGTGGGCAAGGCAGCCAAAAAAAAGCACACCACAAAAACAACCACCACCCATCCCTCTCAGGTTCACAGAGGCTTGCTTAGCGAAAATACAATTTCTCAGGTATATAGAAATTTGACTGGATTGTCCTGGGCAATCTGCACTAGCTGACCCTCTTTGAGAAGATGTAAAGAATCTGGACCACTTTAATGAAACATTACAGTCTGAAGCAAGATTTTCCTCAAGTCTAATGAAGGATGAAGAGGTACTGGAAAAACAAGTAGTCACAATTTTTCACCTGTTTTGAATTAGATGACTTAGATATCTTGCCACCAGCTGAGGCCACACCATGTCATCCCATCCAAACAGCCGCATCATTGACAGAACAGGTTGTGGCTGGAGATCTGCTAGGGCTTTGCTGGGTATATCCAAAGCTAAGAGAGTAAAACCTGTTTTAAAGAGAGAAGAACAGGGCACCATGTTAATAACTTCTCAGTATAATCCCTGTTCCACTAAAAAGCAATGAAAATTAATTACAATTAATAATGTGCAGCCTGGAAGTACCAGAAATCTCAATTAAAGCTGGATGACTCCTCTAACAGAGAGTGTTTGTACCCATGTAAAAAATGTAGTCTCTATCCCAAGCAGTTTGTTAAGTCATCAAGACACACAGGCGGCAAAGGAGGAAAAATGGATCCTAACATATGCAATCTTAAATACAGTCACAAAACCCACAGTTTATAAATCCTGAAAGCATACTTTTACCCCTTCTGCAATAAAAAACACGTCTTAAAATCTGCTTTTTGTCTTCTTGACTTCCCTTTCTTACTTGCATCCACTATATCTCACCCTGTACACTTAAGTATTACTGTGCTTTACAAGGTTGAGTTTTATTTATTTGTTTTGCTGTTTCTACACATTTCTCACAGTGAAAAACTGTATCTGAAAAGAATTCACTCAGTAAAAGCTGGTACCTTTCTATTTTTAGAAGACTTTCATGTATCAAAAGTTACCATATAAATAAAGCACTACAGAAAAATTTACTCTTGAAAAGGATCTCCATATAACAGCTGCAGATCTGGGAGAGTTTTTTGTGCAGAATTTTGTTAATGAAGCATAGCCTTTTGTTGTTTCTGTTAGGTCTACTGTAGAATCTGTATCCAACACTACCAGAATAAAAAATATAATGCATTTTTAATACTGCAAATGAGAAGTGCATTAAAACTGAGAAATTAAATGTAATCTTGCATGCTGAGCAATTATTAGGTTATAGGAAATGAGAAGCATCAAATAAGTCAGGAAAACTGACTTTGTAGGTCAATGAAAAAGGGGGTCATTAGTTCCCAAATTCTCCAATTCAAGTTAAACATAATATTAAAATAAGTTTAAACCTGCGTGCATTGATAAACTGACTTTGAATTAGACAGGAAAGGCTAGTTTTCAGACACAATGAAATTGTTTTAATTAACAGTACTGTTTTAATTAACAGACTGTCTTAAGGCATGAAGGACTTCCCATTTCCTTATATGCCTCAGAGTAAACAAGAAGGTCATACAGAGTCCCCACTCTGCCTTAGCTGATGAAACAATTTGTGCCATCCTTCTTCCAGATTATCACCTCGCTTCTGCAGCATCAGCCATAACAGAGGTTGGGGAGAAATGGGAGGCAGAACAGCGCTGTGAGGCCTGGGCTGTTTGCCTGGCAGGGGGAGCAGGAGAGCTGTGACAGCTGCTCTCTCTCCTTGGGCTGGAACCTTAAGGCAAGAAGCTCAAACAGCGTGGGAAAGGTTTGCCTGTCTCTGTAGTGCTACCTAACACATCTCTATAAAGCAGGTCACAACTGCACTCCCCTCCTTCTCAGAGGAGTTTATAATAGCTTGCTGCTCTTGCTATTTCACTGTGCTAATATAAAATAAAAAAGCTATGTCACTGTAGGAAATGAATGAAAGTTTTGACATTAACAACCTCCTCCTTTGATTTGTATTGCTGTTTCTCACACATGTTCCAGCAGTGTGAGACCACTACTGTTGCACACTGCCTCCTTCATTAATGCTGCCTCCTAACTACCACAGAGCTGCTTCAAATGAAGCTTTTAGCTTTTCTATTACCAACTCAGTACTCCTGAGTTTGTAACTTTATCTAATTCATATCATGATGGGAAAAATATTTTATGTTTCAGTCCTCTGAATTTTAGTTAACTGAATACAAGACTTCATTGTAACTACAGAATAAAATGTTAGCTACTGATGTTAAAGATCAAACTGGGATATCCTTCTATTCACTGCCAAGCGGACTCATTGCATGTGGAGTTCACACACATAGGGAATGTTGTACTTCAAGATTAAAAGCCTTCAGTGTAAAGCAAGACAAATAATTAGAATGAATTATGAAATAGTTTTACGACTACAAACATAAGGGTTTGGCAAAAAGCAACATTCAAGTAAGCAACCTCTTAAACATTGCCTTCAAATGAAAAATATTTTTAAATATTTAGTTTGAATCTCAACCATTAGGAACAGTTCAACACAAATAAACTTCTACAAAAGCAAGTAAATTCTGGATATAGTGAAAAACAGTATTCTTATTTATATTGTATAAGACTTGCATGTTGATTATAATCTATGACTAGTAGTGAAAAAGAAGTCAGGCTTGTATAGCTTCAAACCCCTTTGGCATTCTCAATGTGTTTGCATCCTATTAAAGAATTCAACACTACAATATTTCTTCATGTCAAAACATTTAGCACAGATTCTCCTTTTTGTATTTATACATACTTAAGTTACTACATGGAAGGAGAAATGTCCCCAAATGCAAACTCCTTGAAAGTTTGTGACCCAGAGAGTAGCACCAAATTCAGTAGGTTGCAGGGAGGGTCAGTGCTAACCTGCAGCTGTATCAGCAAGCTGTGGGGAGGGTGGTGTCTGTGACATTCTCTGGCTCTTCAAGTAGGGAAAGAAATTTCTCCAGAGAGCACTGGCGACAGCAAGGTGGTGCTCTTTAGCCACTAATGGAAGCTGTGCATCTGGGGCTGGGTTTCCCAGTTGAAGTCCCTGGCTTACACGTTCGTGCACGCTCCTAGGAAGAAACAAAAACTATGTTTATGCTCAATAAATGAAAAATGCACATCTTTTTAAAAAGCATTTACAACTACTTTAAACCATAGAGCCTGAGAACTGAAGGATCATTTTGAGCAATTAAAACGTTTATGCAAAGACATTATGCATACCAGTTATTTGATGGATGAATGATGGCATATTAAGCACCATAAAGTTAATGTTAATTACTAATGTCAACCATTAATTATATGCTTTTTAATATGTCAGATCAAAATGAGAAATTGGCAGCTTTAAAATGAATATCTGCATTTTGCAACTGCTAGCACAACAAGCAAGTCTGCTTCCAATCCAAAGCCAGGTGCTTCTTTAAAATTTTTGTCACTAGGATTTTTAGGATAGAGTTGTATACAGCAAATAATGGCAAATGATTTTGATCAATTGTAAAGCTTCCTTCTGAAATCCACTTCTCACTTGTAAAATCTCACTAGGTAGGAGTTTAGATAAAAGATTCATTTTATCCTGATGCACTGCAGAAAATTTGGTTTGACAGCAATGCCCACAGCTTTGTTAGTACAGTAAAGACAAAAGTTACCACTACACATAACTCCCGTCTCTTCCTCAGACAATGTGGCATGAATTCAATAACGCACTCAATTTTCTTTGATTCTTCTAGTACCATTCCTGCTACTTAATCTAATTTGGAAGTTGTGACTTTCTAGAGGTTTAATAGAGATATGTCTGCAGGGAATCAATGTTCTCAGAGAAATGGGGGGGGGGAACATTAATAAATTTGTCTGGTAGAGCAGGATAGGAAGCATTACAGTACCGGGCTGATCAACTAAATAACATGCTTATTAAAAACAATCTGTAGGAACGCACTATCATTCCTGTTCCTATTTATCTTCTGGTCAACCCAATTGAGATTGTGCATTAAAGCACAGGCAGTATTATTACATTTGCTTTATTAAATTCTATAAACAGCACTGTAAAGTCAGAGTCAAGATATTTATAAGATAATGGCAAGGCACAGAGGCACTGAGAATTGCCTTAACACTAACATTTCTAGACTACAATGCTTTTTTCTTAACTGCAATTCTCACAACAGCAACTGTTTCACAAAAATCTTCCCCTAGATCTTTATTTTATGCTTACACTAATTTGAAATAAACCAAAACAAAAATAGAAAAAACTCCAGCTTCTAGTTCCCTTCTGGGAATGGGGAAAAATTATGAAAGAATTACACAACTCACAGCACTCATTAGGACATCTGAAATGGAATAATTTTAAATAAAGAGTAGGTTGGCTGCAAGGCCTTCCCGTACTACGGTTGATATTAGAAGCGCATCTCATTATATCAAATTAGTATCCAAAAATTCTGCCCAACACATAATTTAAAACATAAAACATACTGGCTGTCAAAGGTAACGATACCTTCTGCCTGCCTGCAGGCATTCATTAGTTTCAATAGGACAGACAGAGAGAATTGAGTACCAGCTACTTTTCGAACGGCTACATTTAACAGACAAGGAAAGGTATGCAGCATTAGGAGGAATCAAGGATTTCTTTGAGAGATGGCATGAGTCCAAACACAGGAGCAGAAGCCAGAAATTCTAAACCTAACATTTATTCCCTCTGTGGCTTCACATAACTCATACAGCCTTTGTTAGCCTCAGTTTCCCAACCATGATATTTGGATAGTGAGACAGCTTACCCTTTAAGGATGCTGTGAAAACAATCAATGCTTAGAAACTGAGGATTATATTCAGTATGTCAGTTGGTATTCTTATTTACAAGGCATATTCTCCAAGTCAACATGAACTGAAATAGAAGCGAGATTAGCATAAAAAGTCAAGCAACACTTCTTTGGGAGCATCCCCTAACTAAAAAAAAAAACAAAGAAAAGGGTCTAGAAATAGTGAGGTGTAGAGGTCAAATGATGAAAAGGTAAAAGCAAGGCTAAAGACACAAGTTAAAAAATTATTTTTTCCTATTACAAAAATAAAAAGTTTAAGAGTAGAAACAAAGGGCTTTTCTGTTCTACTTTGTTATGGAAGGAAAGCACGATGCCTCATAATGCAGAGACTAAAACTTCTGGGACAAAATTCTGCCCTACTTACATCCAGACTATGCTGTAAAATTGCACAAAGACCTTTTTCTCTCCTCTAAATTGCCTCTCCAAAGACGGGTGTCTTGCATCTCCTTTAGCCATCTATGCAAAGTAGAAGGGTGTACAGACTTCCAAAGTAAGGTAATATATCTCTGTGTCAGCGGAAGGGCAACACGTACAAATCAGTATTTATGTTTATTCATAGTAACCTACACAAATGCTTGCAATAAGGTAAATGCTTGGAATCGATGGGGCATCAATACATGCTGCAGCTGATGTAGCCAGCTACTTCAACCAACAAGCACATTTTTTAAGTCTACAAAAATATGAATAAATGCAATTTTACTTTTTATTCAGGCTTCTACATTTTTCTAACACTAGATATGCATACCATCAAACATCACTCCATTTCTAAAATTTTATACCTTTAATTTTCTGTTCTGTTAAGAACTCTGGAACCACCAGTTGCCTCATTGCATTGGTAATAACTTGGTGTGGTTTTTACTTATTTTAAATAATGAATTTCCTATTTCTGTATAAAGAGATGTGGGTATTTTTTTTTTCATTTTGGCATCAGATCAAATAAAGTTAATAAAGTTCCCTTTATTAAATAAAGGAATGCTTGTGCTACCTGAATGAGGATTGTGCTAGATGTGTAGATATAACAGTAGCATATAGGACTATTTTCTATATCCCATACCTACAGTAAGGAATTGCAGCCATTTATCTGGATGAAGATATTGTAATCATAAAATATGCCCTTGCAAGTCTGCATTACTAAAACAGAGCCAAACTTTAGGTCAAGCCAGAAGAGTAAAACACAAAATTCATCATCCTGCCTATATAATGGAAACTTTCAAGTCACTACTAGTCTATAATCTGCACTGGATGCATATTAGCATCCAGACTTAATGCAATGTCATTTAATTTGATCTACAAGGGTTCAGAACTCCCCAACACGAGAGAAGACCTCTCTCCTACCAGCATTGCCAGGGGCTACCACCCTCAGGGTCTCACAGGCTATGAATACAGATACTGGTTTCTTCACAGATGGTATTCCCAGCTCCTCAACTCCCAGTCCAAGGGAGGCCAGCCATAGCACCTACAAATCTCAGCTGCCCAGTACAGCCAAGATTAAGGTCAAGAAAGCCTTTTTAAAGGACTTGAATGACCTTTTGATATTGAAACAAATAAATAATTAAAAACCACCACCTGAAGGACCAACATGCTTGGATAAAACTAGGGACATTGGGAAGAGATATCTGGTTATTTCTAAAATGGTAAATGGTTTTGACTCATAGAATTTCAACTACGATCATCAGTTATTTCCAGAAAAACTCAGGCAAAGTGAAAGGAAGCAAAGCACCATCACAGTCAGATTCAAAGAGACGTAATAAGTGCTTTGTGCCCTTTGCAAATTAGTAGAACTTGCACAATACTTAAATTTGAAGATTTCTCTTCCAAATGCTCTTTTTAGATCATTAAGATTATCAACACAGTTTATAGAATCATAGAATTGTTTCAGTTGGCAGGGACATTAAAGATGACCTATTTCCCACACCCCGACTATGGACAGGAACATCTCCCACTAGACCAGGTTGCTCAAATCCCCATCCAACCTAGCCTTGAATACTTGTGGGGAATCCACAACTTTTCTGGGCAACCTTTGCCAGGGTCTCACTGTCCTCATAGTAAAGAATTTCTTCCCAATGTGTGACCTAAATTTCCCCTCTTTCAGTTTGTACCCATTACTCCTTGTCCTATCACTATAGTTCCTGATGCAGAGTCCCTCTCAGGCTTCCCTGTAGGCACCTTGGGTACTGGAAGGTTGCCATGAGGTCTCCACGTAACCTTCTCTTGTCCAGGCTGAACAGCCCCAACTTTCTCAGACTCTCTTCACAGTTCTCTTGTCAACTTCCTGGCCTCCTCTGCCCTTGCTCCAACAGGTCCATACTGATCCTCTGCTCAGGTCCCCAGATGATGCGATGATTGACAGCTCAACCAGGGCTTGGGGGAGACTGGAAGTGGAGCAGGGCACTGCCTCACCTTTAGCAAAGCCCAGCCTACCCCTCCCACCAGAAGACACAGACACCAGGATTCCAAGGTGAGGCAATTTCAAGGATTTCAAGACATGAAACATCCAGCCTTTGACAAGTTCAGCTTTTAGTGACCAAACAATATTTAGCAAACATCATTGCAGAATTACTTAAAAACTACTAATTCAATTTCACTTTCTTCAAATGCTATAAAACACCAATACTTCTTTGTAGAGGAAATGTCAACGAAGGATGTTTGGACTTCAGGAGGCTCTTCAAAAATGCTGTTTTATTGCATTTTAAAGTTACAGCAGTCCAGGGTGTGGGTATTCAGAGCCAGACCTAAAAGCTGCCAGCTGCAGCTTAAAGGTATACCTGAAGCCACTTTCTGTTCAAGTTACAAGACATTATATACTTTTCTTTGCTGAGTACCTTAATACATGACAACCAATTAGCATCATACACAATACTTTTACATCTGCCTATATATCTGCCTATAGCCTATCACCACTACTATCATTACCATATTATAGTCATTATTATCCAATCACAAGAGTAAGTATGTTACAATTTAAGCTTTAAGTTGTTTTTCAGTTTTCCTGCAATAGAAAATTCTTAGAGCTTTTTTCTACATGCCACATCGAGACATCTTGTTTGCTATGGTATCTTTCTGCTTGGTAAAAACATTCTTTTGTTTGTGTTGAGCTTATCCTTTGCTCTAAGTGACAATGCCTCTTTCCAACTTGACATTAACCTTTGCTTTCTTAGTTGTCCAGTAAGACTGGTGCAGCATTCCTTTCTTAAAACATTCATTATTCTTCTATATCAAAACTTGCTTCCATTTCCACTCTCAGTTCCTGCCTTCAGAGATCTTTCTACCATGTTTACATATCAGTCATCCTTCCCAACACTTCTTTAATACCTCTACTGATTTCTTCCTGTCATACTACCAGAACTGCTGTTTATGCTGAACTGCAAGCAAGGTTTCAGCAGAAGCCACACACATTTCCAGTAACTAAGTCTGTCCAAGATTAAGCTGAAAAAGGTCCTTGTGTGCCCTCCATATTCCTTTGAAAATCCAATATGAGTATTCAACTAGTTGACTATTATGTCATTTAATTACATGTTATAGAAAATTGCAACTATAGCACTTGTTTCATTGATCCCTATGGATACCAACTCCCATGTTGACAAACTGTTCAACTTCTACTTAGTAATTTGTTCATAGGCATTCGTTTAATTTTTGTCTGTGCTTCAAACATGCAGCTAACACTAAATACATGTAACATTTCTGAATCATAGCCACTTACATGACCATAAAATATTCAAAGTGTGAAGGAGTGAGTTAAATACTTTTATACAGGATTTTTAAAAACATTAAAAAAGAAAAGCTAGTTTCAGTCTGAACTGTAGTACTGACAACTCACAAAGGCAAAACCAAAATGGTTGCATATAGGTTCAAGTCTGCTTTTCATGCAGTATCAGCACTGTGCCAAGATACAAGTAAAAAACTGGATGATCCTACCTCTCTTACAAATGCAAATTCATGGAAAAGAAATGGATCTGGATTCACAGAAATGGCACACTAGCTGCATGGTGGTGCAGCTTAGAGAGTGGTGGCAAGTCACAGATGTGGGTTTCAGACATCTCATGGTAAAGGCTTTTGGCTTTCTGGTCACTGGTGAATAATTGTGACCATCTGACCTAATGTGTGAAAAGGTGAACCTCCTTTTTCTTGGCCCCAGTTATGAATGCAGGTGTGCCCAGTGGCAGAGCTCTGCACTGTACTCCTGGTTATCAGCATGTTTAGTAAGGGCACGGACAGCATGCTTATAAGAATTTTAAGTGCTGGAACATCTACTTTATGGCCTCAAAGTGCCTAAGCTGGATGCTAAACAGCTAAGGCCTATGAAAACAGCCTTAACGCCCCTTGGCACACATTTTGGTACCTAGGGAAGTTGGGTGCTTAAAACAGAGTCACCTACACACTGTGTCAGACACTTCCACATTCAGTCTGTTTCAGTGAGACATGCATGAAGGAAGGTGACTAAATTCTACCCAAATCTGATTCAAACATCCAAGCCTTCTTTTAAATCTGTTTCTAAGCTCTCTGGGATACAATTTCTTTTTTATATCTCTTTATATAGCACCCAGTATATTGAGACTAGTATGACTGCAGTAGGAACTCTTAAAGTGCACAGAATTTTCACCCATTTTTGCGGAACTAAAAACCACATTTCAAAAAGCTAAGCAAGAAGAGAAAATTAAGCCCAAAAAGAAATTTTTCCATCCACTAAAAAGAAACATTTGGAAAAAGATCCCATAGTTTATAGTGTGCCAGCACTGTGTAAGCCATAATAATAGAGCCACCACAGAGCTGTACTGCTGTACAACAGAGTATATAAGCAGAACTGGAAAAATCATGACACAATATTATTAAACATCAACATGCTCCTATCAGCTCCGTATTTATTAAATGATGTTTTAGTGTTCTCCCTTCATTTTGATTTGTTTCAACAAACCATGTGTTTAAACGTTTACTCAAAAAAGGATGTCAAAATAACATGCCTGGTTATGAATGTGTATGATGATTACTGACTTGTGCAATGGGGTAGAGAGGACTAACAAGGGAAGAGGGATGTTTCTCAGAACTAATACCCAGGTTTTTTATCAAATGCTTAAATTCACCCATGGTGTTCAAGTTCTTTATAGCAGACTTGCACAACACCATTAATATGAGTGTTACAGCATTCCTTCACTGGGCACAACAACATGAAGCAAACATAAAGTGATGTGTCTTAGATACTGGATGAGATCCAAAGGGATACAAGGATGTAATGGTTAAATGGCAGAGCACAGACAGGTACCAGACTCCTGAATAATAATTCTCAAACTGCTCACTTAGTCAGACCACCTTCTTTTGACCAGAAAGTTCCCTAGGTGCCTGCAACTGATCTACACAAAAGCCTTGAGCTAAACATCTGACTCACAATCTCTGTCTACTGGGGCCCAGAAATTTTATCATGACTAATCCACACCAAAAAAAAGCAGGTTGCATAAGGTACAGCAGCAGCTACTTGCATTTTCAAACACAGAATACACTTTTTTTAATGTAACAACCAATGAGTCACAGCATCAGGGTGGAGGGCACCTGGGTCCACTTTTGACACTATTTTGTGGCTCAGGCTCTGCTCTTGATTGTGGGTTCTACATTAAGTCAGCTACTGGATAAAAATGTGAAATCCCAGAACAAGGCATGGAGCCCATGACACTCTTGTCTCCCAATATTACATACTAACCACCAGGGAGCAGATATTTAATCATGCCAGTGATTTAAATGATTAACAAACAACAAAACCCCAGGATACTTAAGCACACATCTTCAGCAGTGGAGCTCTATAAGTGGTTCCAAACACACAGATTCCTGTTTTCATGACACTAAATCAGATATCTCTGGGCCCACCAGACACACGCTGGATTCAATCCTTTGTATTTTCGGTAGGTTAACAGGAGATGAAATCCCAGAGACGAGGCAAGAGAGTTTGTTGTACAATACACATATGCTGCATATGTCAAACGAGCTGCTGGTGAGCTGGACCTATTTTGGAGGACCCCTATACCATTGAAGAACAGGATTCTTCCAAGTGCTGGTAACCTTTAAGCTCATCTGAACAGAGCTGTCAGGCAGAGAGATACTCAGGAATAAAAAGTCAAAAGAAGCCAACATCACCACAACACTATTGAAAAGAAACTGATGCACAGGGAGTTCCACCTGAATATAAGGAAGAACTTCCTTATTGTACGGGTGACTGAACACTGGATAAGGTTGCCCAGAGAGGTTGTGGAGTCTCCCTCACTGGAGGGATTCAAGAACTGCTTGCACACAGTCCTGTGCCATAGGCTCTAAAATGATCCTGCTTGAGCAGGGAGGTTGGACCACCATGGTACCTTCTAACCTGACCCATTCTATGATTTCAATTACAGCTTCTCTGTAAAACCTTAGCTAACCATTGCTGAAAGATACTCTACCTTCCTCCACCCAAAAATCCTATCCAGACTGTGTTTGTTTGGTTTTTTGCTACATGCAAATCAGGAACACATCACCCCCAAACATCCTAAAACATATTTTGCATTGTGTTGCCTTAATTGAAAAAACACCTTTTAACAAAATAATAACAAGAACACCTTTTAACAAAATTGAAAGGCCAGAGATCCTTTCAATTTACCAAACATCAGTCACTGCCTGGGTAGAAGCACATCACATCCCCTTTCCTACTGAAGATACAGTAGGTTTAAATAGAGCCATTCCAGTTCTTTCATTGGTGGTATAAATCTTCAAATCTCAGTGGAAGAGCCTAGGATATTCCTATTGTTAGCAAATCATTGACAGAACAGACTCAACAGTTAAGAAGATTCTAATGTGACAATTTATATAAGCAGAGGAATTAAAGTATATTAGAAATCCAGATAATCTGTCCCAATCAAACCAATGAAGGGCAGCCCATGGGCATTCTAATTACACACTGCAATTTAGCTCAGGGTCACCTTCCCAAGTTAAATAATATAAACAGAAAATACCTTAAACAAAATGACCCTTACTCATAATTAAACCTATTCAGGAAATTACATAAAGCTCTTTGAAGATACAAACATTTTAAGAAGTTAACCACTTTAAACCACTACTTTTTTCCTTCTAGTAATTTGGAAACTAGGGCCAAATTTAATTTCTCAGACCTTCCTTGAAATATCCACTAAAACATAGGGAAGAGAGGAGAAAATGTGTCAGATCCCTTTAAACGTTACAGTGAAGTATGGCGGTAGTATTTCGTCACATTACCTCAGAGGGTGTTAAAACAGATGATGCAAGATGTAGTAATTAAAGAATTATATTATAGACAGATAGGGAATCTAGTGCTTATGATTTTATTTTATATTTTCATAAGCAATTTTTTTACTGTTTTTGTTTAATATTTTTGTTTGTTTCATGCATCTTTTGCAAATCAGTCTATCAGCTGCACAACTGGGAGTAATAGAGATTACATTAACATTTTGACATAAAATTGAAAGTAAATCAAAACCAGCAAATATAGTTTTCCAGTGTCAAGGTTATATTAAAAACAAAACAAAGCAAACAAAAAAACCTCCACAAAACATATCATTGCAACCGATCCTATAATATGCAAAAATGGCAAACATACACTATTCAAATTTTAAGTCCAAGTTCCTAAATTTTTTAGTACACAGCTTACCTGCTAGTTCTTTAGAGAAATACAATTTAAGAAATGGGGCTCTTTGTCTGAAACTAATACAGAGGAATTTGCTAGATTTATGTTCTTCACTAAATTATTTAGATTTGAATGTAACAGAGCAAACAGTATGTACCACAGAAAAAAACTGAGCTAAACGTCTCAGGCTTTTAAGACAGCCATTTTTTCCACAGCAGTATGGAAACAATAATGTGCTATGATATACAACCAGCAAAGTTCTCACTGATTAAACGATTTTCCCCATCAAGGAATCACTAAAACTGGCAAAAGCAGCCATGACCTAATCCTCTTCAAAGTTTTCAAACCAAGCATTCAGAGTAAGGGAGGTTAGTTTGTCAAGCTGCAGCATTTCTGAACACAGCTATCCCCTTGAAACTTTAAATATTCTTTGGGAATTCACATTCTGGACTTTTAGAAGGAAACAGCACATTAGTGTGAAAAAGACTCAAAATCTAGGTGTAATTCATATTCACTCCTTTACTTTTTTTCTACTGGATGGCAGACGTTGCACAAAGGCCAAAGTGGTACTAGCCTGAATATTCCTGCCCTTCACTGAAGGGTAGTAAAACTTCCTGAGACATCACCTACAGACTTGGCAGAGACAAGAGAATAAAAAAAGAGGGCATTTTAAAACTCATGAAGTTGCAGGAAGACACATGGATATCCTTTAAAGAGGAAAATGGGCACACAGTAAATGCTGCAGAATTTAACTAAGAAAGAAAAAAAAAATAAAACACACAAATTAAGTGGCAAGCAGAGCCAGTTCTCCCTACTATATTATACCACTTTTTGTTCCACATCCTTCCTGCAGTGACAAGAGAAGAGAGAACCTGGAACATGTTACGAACAGCCTGTCCTGTCCTTCCTGACCCTCATGCAGATTCTCAGTGAGGCTCTCAATGGTGCTGGCCAAAGAGGTGACATTATCATGAGCTCCAAGTGAATACTCCCATATAAACACTTGCAAGAACTTTCCACTGATTGCTTGATGAAAGTCTTACATATATGGAGAAATGGGTCAGCAGTCTACCTGAAACAGTTCCTACTAAATTACAAGAAACAGCAAGGATTTGGAAAAGAACTAGCATATAGTATAATCATGGACAAAGAAAAGGAAATCAAACTTGGAATTCTTTTCTACTGACTGGATTCCCTTTACTTTAAAGACACGCAGTGCAATGTCATGAAAATACTGATTTTATAATGTGCAATGTTGAAGACAGGGCAATAAGTTCCAATGATTTTTCTATGCATTTAAAATCAGATTTTAGAGGAAAACTGTTCATTACTAGGTCTACACTAATGACAGATAGAAAATGTCAACACACCTTACATTGTTCCTTCAATCCGCTGATTCATAGATAATGTGTTGATGAGGAACACTAGGAAATGTTTTTCTTAGTTTCTCCAAAATGTTCTTGTGTATTTATTTTAGAACACAAATATTTTCCAAAAATACTCACTATTTTGTAAACAATCAAACAGCATAATAGCCCCATAGTTAACCACTAATTCATTAATCAATAAATTATTTTAGCCATTTTTTAATGGCTAGGCTTGATCACTATTCCCTATGCCTAAGTGAAGAAACATCCAAGGCAACCACTGCAAGACTCCACAAATAAATAAATTTTAAAAAATTTAAAAAATTATCTGCCCATCAAGAGGCTCATCTCCTGATATAAAGATTCTGATCTTCACTGGAATTGAAAGTGTTAATGCTGTGACTAAAATATCTTCAACTGCAACTGAATCATGTGAAGATTATCAATATAGCAGCAATGTACAAAGGTGCTCCAGCAAGGTTACAGAGTTTAATATAATCCTCTCTATAGCTAAGCACAGTAATAGAGAACCCTGTGTTCACTGTGACAGCATGTCGTATGCGCTCAGTAATAATTTTAAAATACACAGGGAGAACAAGAAATCCCCAGCATCCTTACTATTCTCAAAGACAAAGTAAAGATATTAACAAGAACAGACACACAACCCTAAAACACAAAGGTGCAGAAAAGCCAAACATTCAAAGCTGCAGAATATTACTTAGCACTTTCTCCTTAACCCCTCTCAGTGGGTTTAACTGCATGAAAAGACGAGTTGTTATGATCGTAATTTAAATGCAAGCAACAGAGCTCGAGCTTGCTTTTTTGTCTAGGTCTGCTTTGGGGGGATAATACATCTGCCATAGCCACCCTAGCAAATTTGTGTTAGCTGTTTGCTTTTCCTAATCACATTTAGAAAAGATAAGGTTGCAAGAGCAGCAAAGACAAGACAACCTGTGTTAATTCAGTGCAACTAGTTCACATTTCAGTTTGTGGAATACTATTGGGAAAACCAGAGAGCTGATTTGAGCCCAACTGCAATTTTCCTTCATTACCTTCACTGGTGTCCAGCCAAGTTAGCTTCTCACCTCTACTATGCAGGTATATGCTAAGAATGCAGTTTCCTTTGTGTCTGTAATGCAAAATACAAATGAAGACACAAACAGACAAAGTGACCCTTTTCTGTCCCAAAATCTGAAGTCCTAGGAGAGAGAGTCCAGGTACTCATTTCAGCCTAAGGGCTCAGCCATTCACAGATCTCAGCCAAGCAGTCTCTCCCAGATTCTGCATAGCTTCTACACTATTCAAGGCACTGGGAGTCATCGTGTTGCTTTGAACAGGTCCCTGCTCAGTTCTTTTGAAGAAACAGAAAAAGTAAAGAGATAAAAAGACACTTAGTTTCCCTAAGCAGACTTTCGGTATAGGTCAGATTCAGAATTTTTAAATCCACTCAAAGAACAAAGAGAAAATTAAAAAAATTAACAAGCTGCATTGAAATTGATACTATTCTACAATAATAATATTCTAATATTCTAGGCTGTTGTAGTCCCCATTTTCAGTTCACATATATGCAAAAATCCCCACCTAAACCTAAATTTAATATTTATAAGTCACTGCCATTTCACAGAACTTAAAATAGCTGCATTTCAATTTTTAAAAGCCTTATTTTGAATAGAAATCTTCTGCAGCATTACAAGTAGTTTTGATCAAATTAAGACAAAATTCCCCAATAAATTCCCTGTCACCTCACAAAATAAGAGTTTAAAAGGAAACTCAAAACATGCTCATTCACCACTACTGGGAAGGAGGAGGCTTACAGAAATCAGACTTTCTGTGTTCTGCCCTTCCCATAAGACACTTCAGCCTTTGGTTTCGAAGATTTTGTTAATTTGTTTGTTTAAAAGAAAACACTGGTCATCTATTTTATAAAATATTTCTTAGAGAACTGAGAAATGGTAATTACATTCCTGTATCTTTAAGTTATAAGGGACATAAGTCCTTTTTTATTTAACGGATTTCATTTTGTTTCCAAACTATTTTATATTTCAAAGAACAGGGAGTCCAGATCACTTCAAATTATATTTATTCAAGTTCAGAGACTATTAGGAACATAAATGCTAATATCTGTCACATAGGAAACAGACAGTATTAGCTCTTGGGTAGTTAGATGAAAAAAACACATCATTGCTGGTACCAGGATTCTTCCTTCTTGCCATCAGAGCAAACAGTTACAACCAGAGACTTGAGGGTCACAGCCAATATGTTTAGCAGCATTTGTTCCCTCTTAAAGAGTATCTTCCTTCAAAATAATTAAAATAAAAATCCACTCAACCCCATCAAGACCTTCTGAGTGAACTCTTGCTTGCAAAAGCTGACTGCCCATGACCACGTCCAGAAGGCTTTTGAATAGTTCCAAGTATGGAGACTCCACGATGTCCCTAGACAACTTGTACCAGTGCTCAGTCACCCTCACAGCAAAAATAAAAGTGTCTGCTGATGTTCAGAGGGACTGACCTGCGCCTCTGGTCTTGTCACTGGGCACCAATAATGGCCTGGCCCTGTCCTCTTTGCACACCTCCCCCCCCTCCCCGACAGTTCTATTTATTGATAAAATCCCCCTTTTCCAGTCCAGGCTCTCTCAGCCTTTCCTCACAAAAGAGATGCTCCAGTCCCTAAATCATCTTTGTTGCCCTTCACTGGACCCTCTCCAATATGTCCATGTCTCTCTCATATTGAGTAGCCCAAAACTGGACACAGCATTCCCAGCTGTGGCCTCACAATAAGCAGAGGGGAAGGATTCCCACCCTGAACCAGCTCTGCCTACTGCAGCACAGGATGACATCAGGATTTTTCATGGCAAGAGCACATTTCTTGCTGAAATCCCAGATGGAGGTATATGGAAAACTTCCACATCATTATAAAATGACTCATATGTGAATATAATTTATAGTGAAAATCAGAATGCCAGATTATGTGAGAAATCAAAATGCTGAAGTGAACAACAAGTGCTTTTAAAAGTCATGTTACTTAATAAATAGACAGACTGCAGACTGCAAATAGGTATCTTTCATAAAACTCTTCTGTTTGAGCAGAATGTCTAAAATTCATTGTACTCTAGACATTATGTGTTAAACAGGATTTCCATTTATATTTTGTCAGTTGTTTGCTTTTTTAAAATTTTTGCAGGTAGGGGGGGAGGTGTTGGTTTTGTTTAGTGCATTTTTTATTAAAAGCTAAAGTAATAGAAAAAACCCTGAATTGGAAGGGACCCCTGGAGGTAAAACCCTTTGGCTCAAAGCAATGCCAATTTTCAATAAACTAAGGGGGGAAATTCTACAGTCTGTCTTAGAAATTTGTTCCAATATTTATCTTGTGAAAATTTTATCTTTATTTCTAATAAAAGCTTCCTCCCTCATAATCTCAGTCCATTGATTCCTACAACCATACACCTTTGTGACAAGTCTGAGTCCATCTTATCTATAACCTCCCCCCCCCAATTAGACTGCTTTACAGATCAATAATGCCTTCCACCCACCACCTCCCATCCAAACCCTCTTTTCCTAAGGATGAAAAACTCAGCTTTCTGTGTCTCTCCTTGTAAGAGCATTTGCTCCTGATCCCTAATCATCTCGTTCATCCTCTGCTCAACTTAAATTGGTATTTCAATGTTTTTCTTTTACTGGGAACCCAATATGCTGCTTACTTATACAACAAAATTTATTTGAACCATATTCTTGTAGAACACCAGGAGGGCAATGAAATGTAGCTGTCTATAGCTACACAATAGCCCAGACTCAGATACAACAAATTTTGTGAATTTTTACAAGCTAAGTCTTTTTTACCAATTCCTTACTGTCTTTTTTCTCAAAAAAAAAAAAAAATCATGAGAAACAATAACTATGTAGTGTGACTGGAATGCCAAGTAATGGTTCTGAAAGGCCAGCACTGAAATCCAGTTTTAGACATAGTAATTTCCAAAATCCTGCCTTTAGCTCTTCCTTTAGTCTTTAGTGGGACTCTGAAATCAGGATAACACCAGCTGACAGAGAATTATAATGATGCGAGAGGTTAATCTCTTTTGTAAACTATTGTTTACACTTTTAAAAGTAGTTTCTTACACAGAAAGAATGGCTGAAATAAAATTTTAAGCTTTAAGGTTGACCTTAAACAGATAATTTCTTACATTTCAGACCCCAACAGTTAATCAGACTCTCAGTGCCAATGGACTCCCCACACACTGTACTAAAGAGGATCCCTCTTTAAGCTCACAGTGTTTCATTCAAATATATCAAAAGAACACAGGTCATTTTGGAAGAGCTTACAGTCTAAGAAATGTGGTGGCAAATTTATGACTATGCAAAGATCATTAAAATTCTTAGCCATGCTATAAAAAAAATTAAAAAAAAAATAAAATTCAAAGTTCAACAAATTGCATGAAACATTCACTGAGGTCAACTTCACATCTCAATTGTCTTCCATTATCTAGCACAGCTTTAGAAATGCAGTTTCTCTTATTGAGCGTGTCGTCACCTAGGCTCAAGTAGCAAGAAGCAGAGACAAACTGGTAAAATTGTTATTCTGGCTGCAGAAATTCAAATGCTGAGTTGGTGCCACCTCACTCAAAATTTTCTGATGGGAGCATTAGATGTGAAACAAGATGTAAATGCGAAACATTAGATGTAAAAACAAACCAACCAGAGGTACTACTACCCTCAGGTACTACTACTGCACAGGTATCTCTTCAGACATTCTGAAATAATTTCCAGGAACAGACCTGTCTTACCATTACACCTGTAACACTGTTATTATCATGCAACTCATTTTTCAGGAAGGAAGCCTGAAAAGTATTTCAAAAATACTCCCAATTTAAGATGAGACTGTAACAGAGAGAGGAATTGCAGTTCAAATAAAGTTTTTCTTTTTTAAAATGAAACTCTCTCGCTCCAGCTCCTCTAGCTGTCTTTGTAGAAAACCAAAACCTATATTCATATGGATACTCTCTAGGAAGCTGCTGGGAGTCATATACTGTAAGTGGTTAAGGAAAATTTTCCTCTCAAGAGAGAAAACAGACTTTGGACGGCAGGCAAACTTGTACTGAAGATAATGAACTAACTTGTTTCCAAATTCCAAAACAAAGTATTTCATTTCCTTCCTCCAACATCCATTTTGTTCATTATGGAGTATCAGTTGCAGGAAAGCATGCTGTTCATATAATATATATTTTAGTGGAGGTGATTACTTTGGGTACAAAACATCCCCTACTAACTTTGTTCCCAACACAGGGTAATACAGACAGTAGAGCTAATCTTCTGTCATCCAGGAAGAATGGCAGCCTTGCTAAACTTATATCATCACCCCCTCTGAAACACAGTAAAAATCACTGTTAGAACTGATAGTTTATTAGACCAAAGGTACCATCAACAATGTCAATTCTGCCTGGTAGTGTTAGTAGGAAAATGTTTTACAAGTTCTACCACTGGGCATCCATTTAACTTCCAGCACCAGCTATGCTGTAAAACCGCACATAATTTATCTGGCAACCTGTGTGTGAGGGAAGCATTACCCAGACAAGACTTCTCCCAGTCTGATAAAATGCTTTGATTTGCACTGTTCAGATGATTGAACAAACAGACTTTAAGCAATCACCGACAATAGTTTTTACTTCAAACATGCTAAACTGTAATACTACATGAGAGCTACCTATTACTTTAAGACCAGATTTGATAAAATACAAGTAAATGAATAATTACTACATTTTAAACTAGTACACATCTTGTCCATTAGGCTTAATTATTAGTAAAGTTCACATTTATCTTATACATTTTTTGCAATTTCTCCACAAAACACTCCTAATGCTTCCATGGTTTCCATGGTAACACCTTTGCTTACTTATAGCTTAAATAGACATTCATTCCAATTAGGCGAAGTAAACAGAAAACAGCCTTTCGTAATTCCCCAAGTTACTGTCATCTTTTCTTTTACATAGCAATCAAAAGCCTTCAAATAGTTTCCAGTTAAAGTCTGTCACATGCAGTTGATGATAGGTGTGCCAACAAATTCTCCTCCCTACATTATGGCAAAACCCACTTAATTACTCCCAATAATATCCACAATATACAAGAAAGTATTTCATAATAATTCCAACAATGTAGATTTGATATCATATCTCTTTTCAGTGTAAATGTACTGCTACTGCTTTGCAAGGCTTCCTAAAGTTGAATCTAATATTTTTCTATACTATAAAAAATATTAGATTTATAATAATCTGACACATGTAATGCCTTCCAAAAAAGACTCACCTCGGATAGAAAATAAGCTCAATAAAATATGATTGTATGAAATATTGCATTGTATTTCATATCAAAACAGAAAGGGATGTTGTTTAAAAACTTGAAGCACATAATTTTTTAAAATATTCTGATTTTAGGTGCCTGTTTGTTACTTTTCTTAATTTCTTAAGATGCACTTGCCTAGTTTGCAATACTTGTTTTTCATTGAGAAAGTAGCTGATAAAGGCATTTTCTGATGTTTTTTACATAGAAACCACTATAGTGAAAAAGCAGCATAAGTCCTGGGACACCTACCAGTTCCTACTACTCTGCCTATGTTCAGCATGCTATGTCCTTGCCACGCAGCATCACCTACCACAGATAACACCTTGTTAATAATGTCACAAATAACTGTTTAAAGTTTTCCATGGAGCAGCTGAAAGAATTCAGAGACAACTTCAAGACACAGAGAGTTAAATGTTGAAGCTGTTTTTACTATTTTGCCCTTCAAAACGCTAAACTAGAAAATCCCTTGAGTGAAAAGTCAGAGAAAGGCTACCATCCCTTCTAGGGTTAAAAGATGCTTTTGTAAGATTTTTAGGTCAGATTAACCTTTTGCTCACAATAGGGCCCGTTATTGGTTTTATTTTTTACTGTCTTTAACACAGGTAAAAAAATCAATATGAAGCGAGACAAAGGGCTCTGGAGGCCCTGGCTGCACCAGCTTTTGGTTTGGCTCATACACAATCCTACAACATGCTGAGGCTGGGAAGGATTAGCCTGCTTGTGTTGAGTAAACCGATGATACTCAATAAACAGTTTCTGTTGTAAACCCCTTAGGACGTGCAAAGCCACACTAGTTGGCATTAGACCAGATAAGCTGCCGAACCAGCTGTAATCTCATTTAGACCTGAGCTGATCCTCCTGTCCTTTCATTCCACAGGATCAAAGCAAACCACTGAGGAGGCAGCTGTATTATAGCAGCAGTGCCTGCTGGATGCAGCAAACATTTCATAAATTCCTCTCCTTGAAGCAAGCCTGCACATAATCTACCCAGAGCCAGTTCAATCAATGGATTTCTGAATTCATTAGTCTTATTATCACAGGATAACTGTTTTCTCCACATAGTGTGGTAGCTGTTGCAAGCCAACTTTGCAAAACAGCTCTTAATGCTGACCATTTCTTTCTCTGGTAATGTGCTTTGCATTTTTGCAGTGCCACATGAAAATGATTTAAATCACTTCAATGAAGTATTTTTTTAAAAGACTAGAAAAAAAACCAATTCCCGAATATTCAAGTAGGAAGCCTTGAAATACAGTACATTCTTTCAAGCATAATTACTGGCTACCTGTTTGAATCCTTCCATGCATCAGTAATAATGATCAATGTTTTCTGAGTTCAAATGATAACAGCAAAAGTAGAGATTATATCATTGTAGCAGCATAAATACAGACAAAAAATACAGATGTGAAAGGAATAATACTAAGAAAAAGATTTCTATTTGCCTTTTACTCTTTGTGCTCTCTGAAATTAAATAGAAGAAATATTTTCATTGTTGAAGAAATGAATAGCACAACTTAGGAAAACCAGAAAACCACATAAGCAATGAGTCTTTTTAAACTAAGCAAAAATGAAAACCAAGGCACTGGATCAAATAAGACTAGAGGGTGCAACATCCGATTTCTGCACCACATTTGGAGTTTTCACTTCAGTTGCAATTATAGATAAAAAATGTTATAGTATAACCTTAGAGCTTTAGAAGAACAGAAAGTGTAATTCAGAAAATGCATCAACTGATCCATTTCCCACCAGTGAACTCTGCAATATAGCACACATTCACAGATAAAGTAAAATTAGATTTGTTACTTACACTGAAATAAGAAAATATTATTAAAAATATTTTCAGTCATTTTAGTTGCTAATTACATTAATCATTAATGTAAAATTTTCTGATACAGCTGCATTGGAAAAAAAAAAAGAAAAAGGATGTAATAAGAATTATGTATCACAGCAGCAATTTTTTTTTAGATTATATATAAGTAACATTACTGATTCTTGGATCACTCCTTGAGGAGTAAGTAGTAGCCGGAGAACTAAGTTTGGTTTCAAAAAGAGGGAAGGCCAGGTAACCCTTACACTTAATATAAAAATAGCAGTGTTTGTGACTAACTTATCTGCAGCCAGTATAAATATGCAGCACATTCGTGCACAAACTGGGAAGTCAGGAAGATCCCTCACAAAGAACTGCTCCGAGTTTACAGAGCTCAAGAGAAAGGTGTGTATCATCTTTGCAGGCACACCCAGATCTATTGAACATCTGTATCTGGCTGCTCATGTTTTTATAAGAGCATTTAAAAAAGTCCATGTAATAAAAAGCTTCAATGAAGTACAATAAAATTGAAGTTTTAACACATGCAAATGATTTTTAACAGATTACAAAGAGGAGATGTTTAGGATGCAACTTTTTCATGCACTACAGCACAGATGTGCTAGAGCATGTCATAGGTAACTGGCAAAGACGAAATGGTATTTGTACCTATCATGTACAGATGTGTAACAAACTCACCACACATCTCTTCCTCAATCACTTAGAAACCATCTGATGTGCTAGTTAATGATTCCCCTCTCTCCACTTCATTCTTCAGACATAAAGGGGTCCCATTTAACATAATCACTTAATAACAGCAAAGTGATGGGTATCAGAACCCTAATTCTTCTAATATTTGCAAAATCCAGCTCTTTGTAATAATAATAACACCATGATAGCAAACTGTAAAACTGTGTAATTATACTTTAATTGTATTGTGAGGCATGCATTAATCACAAAGTTTAAGTACCAAGGATGGAATTATAATAATTCTGTAAAACAAATTTAAGCTAGCTAAGTAGGTCAGAACCACTAGCATGCAACAGGAGACCTCTGGGAATTTATCAGTTAATGGCTATTTATGTGCAAATGAGTGCCCTCCAACCCTCCCAAATCCTGTGTAGCTGAAGGGTATTTCTGTTAACCAGGAGCATGCTTAACTGCTGAGGCATAAATTAAACCATTTATTGGAATGATTTTAATTCTTCTCTCCCCCCACCCACTCTTACTACTCCCCTCCACCCTCACTAGCAGCACAATTTACAGTATTAATTTACATGGAGATAGGATTGCTGAAGAGTTTTCAGAAATTACTGTTTCAAGAAAGAGCAGGAAAAAGAGACAACAGGAAAGAAAAGAGAGTGAGACAAACTTTTAGTTAGAGACAGTAGCAATGCCACACTTAATCTTCAAATCTTCCAGAGGGCAGGTTGAGCTAATAGAAATTCCAGAGGTTTGGTATCACAGCAGTGCAGTGGAAACCCTTCCATAATGAACTTTAATGAAATGAAATTCTGCTTTACATCCTCATAGAATCCTTTAGACTGGAAAAGACTTACGATCATCAAGTCCAAACATTAACCCAGCACTGCCAAGTCTACCACTAAGTCCAAAGCGCCACTTCTCTTTCTAAACACCTCCTGGGCAGCCTTTTCCAGTGCTTGGCTACCCTTTCCATGAAGAAATTTTTCCTAATATCCAATCAAAACCTTTCCAGGTGCAACTTGAGGCCATTTCCTCATCTCAGATTGTAAATTCGGAGAAGACAATGAAGCTCAAGGGGGACTGCATCCACTGTATTTTCTGTTGTAACATTCAGACTGTACACATATCAAAGGTTTTCTTTCAAGAAAGAAAACAACCAAAATTTCTTGGCTGCAAGAAAAAAACACCTTCAATTTTTGAGTTTGACTTGGAAAAAGCTAGCCATTTTTCATGTCTTAGGAAAATAGATACCTTTACAAACTACTCAAAATCAAGATGTATTGAATTTTTACTGTGATGTAAAATGGGGATGATTTACAGACAATATAAATGATTTTTCAACACTTATAATCATAGCAGTAATTCAGTACAGCAAGACAAGATAATGTAAGCATAACTTCAAGATTCACTTTTAGGCTTAAAATTTCATATGCTGGGGGTTTCTTTTTTTCCTATGTGCATGCACACACATACTTGGAAAGCCTAGGGTCCCAGAGCAATAAAAGAGTGAAAATCTGATTATCCTAGCATCAATTAACCACAGCTCCATGTTACCCTAAACAGGGTCACATCTCCCCAATGCCTAATAATTACATTGTAAAATCCCTTGATTGCCTGAATATATTCAGTCTCCCTGTGATGTTTGGATGATCATGGTTGTGTTATAGTTAATTATTATTTAAGAGACGATCATAGTATACAACTCTTTCTGATGTCATCTTTGCACCTAATACAAAATTCCACATAAATGTAACACACTAGACAAATGCACACAGTTTTTCTTCACCAACTCAAGCTATTTAAGAATACCCTTAAATATAAATAGGTGTGTTGTGAATCAGAGGAATTGCCTGGGATCAAATCTTTAGCAGCTCTAAAATATTTTTAATAGTCAGATATGTGGAACAGTTACTTGAGTATTTCCAAAGACACATCTCCAATAGCTAATCAATATATTCTGTCCAGGAAAACAAAACAATATCAATGAAAATATTCGGTTTTATTCTCGTGGTTGACTTTTTGTAAGGAAAACAAGACTGCAAAAAGCAGTAGAAGGAAACCTCACTGTCTTGGCAAGCACATCTGTACTTGCCTGTTCCTCTCTTCTCCTGCCCCTCAGTAAAGGATGACACATGCCTGGCAGCAGGACACTCCTGCTGCGTGCATAATGGCTGCTGTGGCTGCCTGTGCAGCCCCTGCATTACCACAGAAGAGAACCAGGAGCTTTCTGCCTCTTAACAGGAATTTGCAAGCACACACATTATACCAGACATTTCATACAACTCTTTGATAACAGCCAGAAATTAATGAATGAACTGTCAAACCAAAAATAAGTTCACTCCTTGTACTTTCAGAGGCATTAGCACATCTGCATTATCAGAGCCTACAACAAGCCCACGGTTACCTCCGCCTTCCCTACAGTGAGGGTCTGCAGCCTTGATTATGTCTGGACCTTACAGCCATTGGCAGCAGCTCAGTATGCCCTCAGGCTTTAATTAACCCCGATTAGAGATAAACAGGGCCTTCTGGTTGTGAAAAAGAGGCAGGAATAGACAGTACCTTCAGCTTATCAGACAACTAAGTAAACCACAAACTGCTTTTACCTTTCTCTACTTGCTCCTCCCCAAAAAATGTCAGAAAGAGGCCCCCATAAGACCCTGAGAAGATGCATAACATACATGTTGCAGACTACACTCTCTTCTTTCCAGCTTATTTTTAGGGAGGATATATATGGTGGTCTACTATTTCAGGCTAATTTCCCATCAGACACATTTTCACTGTCCCTGTTTTAGTGCCATTGTAAAGAAAGCTGGAGCATTTAGCCATTGGCAATTAGTGACACTTGGACTTGCTCCAAGCCAAATAAAACATGGCAATGCACATCTACATGCTCTGTATCAATGCCTAAAAAATAATTTGCAAGGTAATTTTCTAGACAGATTTCAAGACTCAAACACAAAACCACTGAAAACCCATCATCCTTTTCAGCACAGCCACTATCCTGTGCATACAGTAGAAGCCATCTTTACACTCCCACTCCAGAAATTCCAAGAACAAGTAGGATACAGTAGCACTAAACAGGTTCAATTTTTCTCCAATAGAATAGGGAAATCAAAACAAGCTCTAAAAAAAGAAAATAATTAAGTTTGATTCCACAAGTCTCTCTAGAAGCCTGCAAGAGTGCTATATTTGCAGCCTACTCTAAATAACCACTGTCCAAAATTAAGCCCATTCTGTCTTCACTGGCATGAAGAACAGCAGAAAACCCATAACATCCTTTTACATACTGGGTAACTTCTAGTGTGTCTCCCCTTAACACTTCCTAGCTGAAACCACTTCCATCAAACTTATAAAAACTGCCTACTCTAGTCATTCCCTTCTGTGATTCTCTCCAATTTTCAATTTATTAATAAATATTTTGTAAAATGACATATCCAGAACTGCATACAGAACACTGCAGCTAAAGATGGAATAAGCAGTTCTTCTCACTTGCAGGAGTTTTACTAACATACCTCACCACAATATATTTTTTTTTGTAAAGCAGAGTCATGTTAGGTCCTGCTTCCTAATATCATACAGGCTGTGTGCATAAGAAACTCACTGTTAAAAGTTAGCCAGTAAATTTCAGTTAAATTTTGGATTTTCTTGCAGATACTATGGTCTTAGAAACTCACATAAATAAACATCCTGTTAACAGAGGTGAAAGCATAAGCAGCAGGTTCACCTCCCATTCCTTGTAAGATACAAGGGAATCCACTTCACAAACAATTCCAGTTCACGAACAATTCCAGTTTTTTCCCCTGCACTAGGCAGCAACTGTACTAGAGCAGGGACAATAATGGACCTTGCAGGAATCTGTGCTGAGCAGGCAGCAAAGTCTACAAGCAAGGGCAGAAATGAGACAACAGCAATGGCAGCTACCTCACTTCAGCCAATGCCAGAAGTGGAGATCCCCTGTTTCTCTCACCTCCCCATGCTTTGATAATACAGCAACAAGTCAAGCATTCCACATAATATTTCCCCGTGTCCTTTCTAATTTGAGTACTTGGCCTTCACTACTTCTTCTTGTGGATGATAATTTATTTCAAAATATCAAAGTAATTTTAAATTCTGGTTTTGTTTTCCATTTGAACACACAGAAACACTCGCTAATTTCTGGCTACATACAAACTCAAACCCTAACTTTTTTTCATCTAGTACAACTAGTTGTGCTAAACTGTTCTTCATTTTCAGTGATTTGAACTAATGCCATTAAACACTGATAATACTAAGATTACACAAGTAACACTGAAGCCATACACTAGTGATGATTTTTATGAAAATTTTCTCTCTCATTCCTATAAACTCACACCATTTTACAGAAAAACTGTTTGTACTTTCAAGACTGCTCTTTTCTTTTTTCTGCCTTTTTTTTTTTTTCTAGTTAGGATACCCAGGAATAAGTACACTAGAAGTTGTTTTATTTCCAAGAAGAAATTCAATCCTAAGCAAAAGCATTCTAGGGGATGAAGAATCAAACAGTATATACCCAGAAAACAGAAAAACACTAAAGAGTAAACTGAAAACACAATGTATTGAGATTCATCCCTTCTCTTCACTTGGCCATTGCTTTCCAGAGAACATACCAAATTGTTTTTGCTGATTAGACAGTTCCAGAAGTTAGCAGCAAGAGAAGTTGACAGTGGTAGGTTACACCTGTCAGTAACAGAATCTGAAACAAATTTGGAAAAAATGAAGCAAGCAGCTATTTCTCATCACTGTAGCTATTACCCAGTTTTCAAAGTATGAATCATGGTGGGGGGGGGAACAAAACCCAGAAGCTTGTTCTACTGAACTGAATCTTTCAGAACTGCATAAAGTGCTTCAATCTGTGGTGTCCAGCATCCAGCAGGTGCTTTCCTTGCTTTTCATTTTCCTCCATGAAGACAACCACATTCATCTGTTTGGTTAGCATAGGGATTCTCCTTGGAGTTGGTTCAGATTTTTTCCTCCAATTTAAAGGTCAACTTTCTTTAAGACACATAGGCACAAATTAATTCTCCTCTCCAGAGAGATCAGCTCCTTTCACGGGGGCTAGCAATGGAGACAAGAGTGCAAAGGGAAATATTCTGGGTGAAGCAGAGCCAGATGTGCACATAATTGACTCGTCTAAACATTCTTGACACATCCAAAACAGTGGCTTGCTCTTGTCCCAAAACGTACACTTGCTATTTTATCAGTCAGGTTTCTGATTCTCTGCTAAGAGCCCAGAAACCCTGGGCACAGCTGGCCACTCGGGCAGGCCAGGGCGGCCAAGCAGCCGGCCCGGAGCCAGCTCACCAGGCGCTCGCCCCACCCTCCCGCACAGGCTGTCAGTAGGAGGCAGCATTGGCTCTGCCAGCAGCAGCTCCACACCGCAAAGTACTTGGGAGCGGGCTTCATTCTTCTGTCATTATATAAGCAAGATGACACTGTTCTCTAATCCAGCCAAAGCTGATAAGTACCATCAACCTGTCACTTCCTACATTTCAAATTCTAACACTGCAGCATCAAAGAGTTTTTACATTTCGATTTCTTTTGCTGGCAGCGGTCGGTAGCCTCTCATTCTCCCACGGTGTTCTAATGCAGCATTTGCACACCGGGGTTACTCCCAGCCTGAATAGCAGGTCATCCCCTACTCACTGAGCTCATCTGCGGCCCATGTGCTAGGCAATTTAGATCCAATCAGCCCTTATTTAGCTCAAGAGTAATGAGCAGCATAGTGACACAGACTTAAGCCTGACCCTCAGGACATTGCTCATCAAGCAGTAAAACTGTGACAAAATCATTCATCTTCCACCCGCTGGCAAGAAATAATACTCACACTCACTGTATTACTTTTTCAAGAGATAGAAAAAAAAAAGGTCCTGAATTTTCATGATGTTAGACATTAATTTGCAGAAAGCTGAATTCCCTTAAACCCCCCTGTTGCTATGAGCTCACCAGGGGGAAATAGGCCTTAGGAGACTGAAATGGAATAAAGAAAATTGCTTCAGCTTTCTGTTCATTTTAAATAAGCCTTAAATCTGACATGAGATATCCTAAAGAGAGAAGAAATATAGATCTTGTAAGGTAACGAAGAAACAATCAAAATTAAGAGATTAGAAGGCTACTTGCATATAATGATTTTATTGGTAAGAATATTTCTTTTGTTTAACATCCACAACAAAAAACCCACTCCATATGAAAAGCCATTCTCACACCTCATGTGAAGAATAAAAGGAAAACTGAGAGGAAAGTTAATTTAGGGAAAATAGTTTCACAAGTGAGACACTTCCATCAGAAAACAAACCTGTGCTTTATGTCCTTCAGGCAGCACATATTTCTCTAAACAACTGCAGGGTCCCAAGCAGCAGGTTCTCAGTACACCTGGATATGATTTCACTTTTTTTCATGGATTTACTCTTTCACAACAGAAGTCTTGTACTGCTGTCAGGTAGGCTACAGAAAGCTTACGTGGATTAATTTTTGGTAGATAAAATGGATACAATGGAACACAAAAAGTGTTCCCATCTGTAGCACAGGGGACTGAACTGTGTATCATCATGATTGATGTCTGAGTATTAGACTTGAGTTTCTTTAGTTTTGAGTGTCTACCAAGACTGACTTTTTTTGGGCATCAACAGTTGGAAGGTTTTTTGATAGCTTTTAATGTTTCAGTGTGTTCTGAAGGGATTCTAGGATAGAACAGTAGAACATAATATTACAGTAAGAAGGGACCTAAAATGACCATCTAGTCCAACTGCCTAAGTTATTCAGAGCTGATCAAGAGCTAAAGCAAATTATTAAAGGCATTGTCCAGTTGCCTCTTAAACATTGACAAACTTGGGGTAATAACCACATCTCTAGAAACTTTCTCTAGAAAGTTTGTTCCAGTGCTTGACTGTCCTCTCAATAAAGAAATGCTTCCTAATGTCCAGTCTAAGCCTGGTGCAGCTTTGAACCATTCCCATATGTCCTATTAGTGGAACCCAGGGAGACGAGCTCAATACCTCTCTCTCCACTTCCCCTTCTCAGGAATCTGTAGAGAGCAATGGGATCACACCTCAGCCTCCTTTTATCCAAACCAGACAAGCCCCAAAACCTCAGCCACTCTTCATAGGACATGCCTTCCAGCCTTGATGCCCTCCTTTTAAGGCTCTCTATAACATCTTAAGCAGCAATATGAAATTAATGTTAATTATTTGTTCAACTTTCACATGTCCACCCACTGATTCAAGAAAATAGACACTGAGAAGGGGAAGTGAATATTCTTGCAAACCTGAACCAGTGACAGACATATATGGGAACTTTCTATATGCAAAGTATTAGGTACATATTTCCAGTGCATGTCTCTGCTGTCTTGTTTCATTTCTTTGCACAGTAATACTCTCAGAGCAGAGGAGAAACAATCAAAACACACATTAGTTTTAGCTAGTCAACTTTGAAGGTCGGAATACAAGGGACAAAGATGCAACACATTATTTTAGACTCCAATAAAAATCCGAAAAAAACCTCACATCCCATAAAGTAAGAAGAGGAAAAGAAAATTCAGTTTTAATTATAAGAGCCACACCTTAAGGCAGCAACTGTAGCTAAGAACACACACTGTATGACCTGAGAAGGTAATACATTATTTTTCAGGATTTAGACACCGGAAACCTCTCAAAATGCTGCTATACTCTAAAGCAGTGCTTGCTTCTCATGCATTAGAGCACTTAGACACTAGATTTTCATTACACTCATTTAAACACCAATTTTGTTAATGGAAAACCTGAACTTCAAAGAAACCAGTAAAAATACTTTAAAAGATAGGTCAAGTTAGCACAGCAAGGCATACTTGCTCCCTAAGCATAAGGTATTTGTTGTAAAGTGAAAAAGGAAGGATTTACTTCCTTTTTTTCACACAGGTGAACAAAGTTCACAGCAACTTTTAGTGGTCATTCATTAAGCCTGTGAGATCTTTGAGCTAAACTATTATCTTTGGATTCTCAGTTCAGCAGCTTAGTCACAGAGTAGCCTTCCGTGCTTATCAGGACATCACAGCTGGTAGCTCTAAATATCCTCATAGGATGGGATGGGTAAGAGAAGACTCATGATCTTCCAAACTCTTCTGAATACAGTTTTCAGAAGCTCAACATCAGAAAAAAAGATTTTACAAAGACTAACACTATAACCCCTCAGGGGGAAAAAAAGAAGGAGGGAGGACCTTTCTGTTCTCCTCCTGAGCTTATCTACTGACTTACACAGTAACAGAGAGGAGGAGAGATGCTTCTGTTGGTCTCAAAAAAGCTTCCCACAGGCTGTTTTGATGGCAAGTACAACACAAAAAAAAATTACAAATGACTGTACATTTCCATAGCAAAGATGTACTGGATAATCCATTCCTATTGTGGCTTCTCTCAGAACTTCAAGGCCAAAGACACTCAAACAGATGGAAACATCCAGTTCTCCTGTTACCCGTGGCCCAATTATTAATGTAACTTTTTCCTAGAGACAGGTTTACTTGGTCAATATTCTTTTAAGACCTTATGAAATTCACACGCTGAAGTTTTCCAAGATTAGCAAAAAAGTACAAATGGGCACAAATGCACAAGAACTGTTTTCAAAGTAAAATTACCATTTATTATGGTATCAGGTTAATACTCATTTCTCCTATGGGAATCAGTACCAAGTCTCCCTGAAACTAGGCAAAGATGTTTAGAGCACAGCGCAGTTTGATGATTTTACACCTGGGCATGTACACACATTTTATAGTGCTGTAACTCTGTGCTAACACTCAACAAAACCCAAATGCCAGGATGATAATAATAAGAGAAAGTTCATGTCAAAGCAATACCCCATTACAATACAAGACATTTTAGCATGTTTCAAACACTTCTTTTAAGAATAACATATTGCAGTGCCAGCACCTACAGCTGATTTCTCAGAGTCTTGTATCCATTTTTACAGCAATTTCTGTCAAATCCATTTAATGCCTGTATTTTTATTAACCTAGGGCTTCTTTTTGTGCCACGAGGCATTCAGATGACAGATAATGCAAGAGATTTGGAACAAATGAAAGCACACGTGGGCATACATCCTGCATTTACCTTTCAGTAAAAACAAAAAAAAAAAAGAGAAAGAAAAAACAAAACAGCAACAACAAAAAAAACCCAGGATTTTAAACCATTCCTTAAAAACAGGGAAAAAATAAAGGAAAAAAATTATGTCTGAGCTAGAAGCTGAATGCTCCAAGTAAACATAGGAAGGAATCACTTCACATCTTGATTTAGCAGAGTTTCTGGATTACTTACTGTTTATTTTACATGGTTTTAAAAAGGAGACTGTATTAAAATACAATATTACAGTTCATAGCGAATCTTCCTACGAAGATCAAATACTTGCAAGTGCCAGCAAGTAGCATCTTGATTCCAATTATCTACTCACCACATACCAAAAAATGATAAAAATGAGTTCTCCTGTCAAGACATAGTTCTATTTAAATATATGGATACCACAATAATCATAATGGCAACAACCAATAAAAAAGTGGCTCAAGAAACCTTATTTAAAATAGTCTAAACCATAGACAAATACAACAATCAAAAGCTACCAGTACTTTTCTAGCAGACAAGAAAAATACAAGAAAAAGCTGGAAAGGGTTATTTTAAAACACTGTAGTGTAAAAATGGTGAAGGTAGGGGTCTTTTTTCAGATGCCTTTTAAGAAGAAAGAAAGAAGGAAAGAAAGAAAACAAGCGCACTTTCAAATCCTTGTATGCCAAGTTTTACCCCAGAGCAAGTTTTCACTGCTATGTTCCAAGCCCTTGAAAATAAAGGTTTATAATGGAAATGCTGACAGACCCTTAACCATAGCAGCATGAATAGCTATCATTAAAGAGCTTTTGGCTCACTCTGAAAATGAAAGACTAGAATTTTTACAGTATCCTCAAATAAAAACAACTGGGAAACCTGGAATGAGATTCCAGCAATCCAACAAGATACGTTAAAGGGGACTGTTAAAACTATTTGACATTTTAAGCTTTAAATATTGAAGCATTTAGTTAGCACAACCAAGTCAGTATTTTCATAATGCTACTTAATCAGCAATAAAGAATGCTCCTGTGAGCCATCATCTGGGGTTAGCAGAAAGTAACACATGAAGTTATTATTTCCTAACAGCCTAGAGGGAGCTGCTTGTCTCTTTAATCAGTGATCTCACATCCTTCCTACCTGTAAATTCCCTGTCATACAGTTATAAAATTATTAAGAGTGCAGTGTACAGAAAAATTACTTTTATGAAAGGCCTGGATTATATCTTAGATCAGCCTGGATTTTGAAAACAAACATTTCATTATTTTCTGAGTTTGAAAACAGACCAGGTCTAATCACTCCGGTCAATTCAGTAATGTTTTAACACCTCGTTAGCACAAAAACATCCATATCTTCTGAACCAAAAAGGTGGTTTTAGTGTTGTTTTATTTGCATGGCAACAGAGGACTGCTTTCAGTGAGTCTGTCAGAGCAACAAAATCACTAACATTTTCCTGTTCCATACAAGCTGAAGATCAAAGTGTTTTGTTAGTCTTCAGGAATTTAGATCCCCTGTAGGTGGGATAAATAGGCTTGTAACGGGAACCAAATGTATAAACATAGAAACTGAAATAAAGGACTGTTAAAAGCAAGGCTCTAAAAATCTCTCTCATACAAATTACTATCTGAGCATGTTGGTAATTCAAGTATTTCAGAAGAACGACTTTTTGTAAAAATAGGTACTAATACTGTCCTGTACCTTGTCTGTGATGACCTGAGAAGTCTAGATTGAAATTCCATGCCCTCTTCTCTGTGTTACAAGAGGGCCACATAACCCCCAGTCCTGGAAAGCTTAAAAATAATGCCAAGTTATAAAATAGGCAATTTTTTCACCAGTCTCAAATTTCTCCCTATTTCATCTTTACAAACAACACAACAAATGCTGTGTATTAGCTAATGGAGAAAATGTCAAAGTATTTTTGAAGTCTCCAATTTATTCCAGGAAATACATTCAGTTGAACTGAAATAATAAATAATAAATCAACTAAACTTAGTTTTGTGCTTCATCTTTTTTCAAAAGACTGCCTGAAAAACAGTTGTCTTTGGATCTATAAGCTATTGACAGCTGCAGTCAAACTACTAGACAATAACAAAGAACCTAGTTAAAGAGAGATCTTGCATATGGGCCTCAGTATTCCTATTATGCTCTCTTCCACAGCTTTTTACACATATTTCAATCTTGCACATTTGAAGTAATGGCAGATCAATAGCTGCCTCTTAATATCTTATGAAAAAAAAGCAGTTTGGGCTTCAAACTGGAGGACTGCTTCTCAAAGGCATCAGAAGACAAAAAATATGCTTATTGAAGGGCACTATGGATGTTGAAAAACGAACTAGTACATCAAAGTGAAACTGCTTGAAAGTGGTAAAATATGACTTCCTTCTTTCCAATCGAAGCCCAAACAAGTATTTAAATCTCCATAACTGTACTATTTGAATGCAACCTTGGTGAAAGAGAAAAAAATAGAATGAAAAGTCTGAAAATCAGAATATATTCAATTAAGAAACAAAAACAAAAAGCAACGTCCCCCAATTTATGTAATTAACACAGACAGTAATTTCTAAATTTCCTGTACCAAATAAGAGATGATATTGTTTGAAATAATAGTAACTGGATGACTTTCTAAAGAGACACTAATTCATAACAAAATATCAGGATGTCAAACGTAATCTCCTGAAACAGTAAGGAAACATTTCAAAGATTGTATATGCACTGAAGTATTGGTGGGTTTTGAAATTTAACTTATCATTCTTAGCCCTTCAGAGACTTCTCTTTCTTTTTACTCAATTTCAGTAAACAATTAATAAGAACTACAGTTTAACAGTAAAAAAATGCTAGTCTATATCCACCACTTAACTAAGTAACTTACCGAAGTCTGGCTAGAACAACCTGAAGAAAATTCAGGACCATGCTCAGCTCAGCTCCTCGACATGCAGGCAGCAGCATTGTAAAGCCATCATTCAGCAGCTTTTCCTCAGAAAGGCTCAAGTAGGAGCTAGTCTCAAACACTTCCTGGACGCCATCAATGTAGGTTGAAAGTAGAGTCCAGAGATTTTGTCTCTGTGTGTAGTCATTTTTGGTTACTAAAAAGTCCTTTGCCTTCTCACAGAAAGCATTTGAGATTTTTTCAGCTAGGACACTAATGTCCATGTTCTTCTCAACATAAATTAAAAGG